>CM059193.1:81074577-81483929 GCA_030323885.1 Branchipolynoe longqiensis | reverse complement strand
TGGTAAGCACAGCACTGTCTGCCAGACTGAATCTCTGTATGGCTACCAGTGTGGTAAGCACAGCCACTGTACCTTCTGACTGATCTCTGACTATGTCTACATTGTGGTTAAGTTGCTAGGCGTGGTCTACACAGACTAATATATCGTATGTTCTACATTGTGGTAAGCACAGCATGGTCTGCAGACTGATCTCTATATGTGTACATTGTGGTAAGCGCAGCATCGGTCTGCAGGTGCTGATTGCTGTAGGTCTACATTGTGGTAAGCAACATGCGCGGTCTGCGGCCTGAACTCTGGTAGGTCTATATTATGGTAAGCATTCACAGTCTACGGTCTATGTGCTACATTTCAGTGTGATGCGTGTCATGCTGCTGCTGAAACTGTGCATACAGAAGAAAGAAGATTTATTGTAGTGAGTTGTAATATGCTAGCAATTAACTAAAAGTGTTACCCAGTCGCGGGAACATTCCCACACTACCCGCCCTCAACCTCACTCCACTCCATCCTACCCCCACACCACTCATGCCAACCACGCACACACACCGGGACCGCGCAGTTTTCCCAAAGTGCTCGTCTTCCATCGGTTGTAACTTTATGTGAGGTCACTCCAGGAACCCGGGCACGTCCTGTGTAGAACAGTTTAGACTAAGTGGTATCACCCATTGCTACTCACCTCCCGGCTTACTGAAATATCTTAGGTTGGGCGATTTTCCGGTTCCAAGCTGTGCGTCGACGACTGGGTCATCAAAAGGCTTTGATGGTATGTGATGTCCTGTCATGTGGGAATGTGCATTTAAAAGACTCATTGCTGCTTTTCGGAAAGAATAGCCTGTGTGTCGGCAGTGGGTGTCCGCCTAAGAAAATATGTCCAGTTTGGCCAAATTGTTTGGTGTCCAATAGCCGTTGTTAAAAATTCCATGTGATCTGGAGAAGTCATTAAATAAAACCATACTTTTCCTTTTTTTTACTCAATTATCTTGTTGGTTTTAGTCATGGGTCTGTTGGCAGATACATGTATGTTGGGACCGGGCGCCGTGCCCGAAACGCTAGAGAGCGCCATGCCTCTCGATGTCGGAGTTCGGTGTTAGTTCGATACCCGGTCGAGTCAAACCAATGGACCTCACTAGAATTGATACTTGTCGCTTCCTTTAGGCTTGGCGCCTCAGGGATTACTAGGATAGTTGCAATGACTGCGTTAGCTGGGAGTGTCCGGATTAATGTGACTGGGTTGGGAATATCGAATCATTGTGCTGGCGGCCTGATTTCCCAGTGCGGGCGGCACTATAAATTTCGCTATGAGTGCGCACTGTCACAGGTCGGTACCTTATCGTGATATGACTTTAGATCATTGCTAGGATGTAAACACAACAATTCCAACAACAATTGTATGTTGGTGTTGTTGATAAGGTACACACCGAACACACACACACTACACATTTATACACACACACCCGTACCCCACCTCCGGCTCGACCTGACCGATAATTATTCAGTGTTTCACTGAATGCATATTTCAGGAAAGGCCACACACAACCCTCTCCCATTCCCATTACTCCCCCTCTCTCACCCCCCAACCCCCACCCACACACTCACTTCACACACACCTACATACAGGGACTGTGCGGTGCGGAATAAGTGCGCATGCGCATACACCACGTGCAGCAGAGCTTTTCGGTAATTAATTCCGGGTATCAGGAAAATACTCACCGAAGTTTGTTAGTGGGCAACGCAGATATATTGCTTTCGGGCAAGAGGCAGAACCTCCGTTGACTTTCTTTTTGTGTGTGTATGTGTGTGTGGGAGGGGGGGCGGGAATGTAGGGGTGTGTATGCGCGTTCCCATTGTCCCGTTATACTATCGATGCGTCCCGCCCTTGTTTGGTGTTTCCAAAATGTGTATGTTTATTGCGCTGATATCGGATTTAGGCCAGGAACAAGAATAGATCTAAGCTTGGCTGATGATTTATAATGAGCATTGCCAAGCTTTGGATATATTGGAATATGGGTATGCCTTCTGAGGTGTTTAAAAACTCATGTATTATGCAGTGGTTACGTAATACAGAAAATTTAGAGTTGGATTGAGGAGATTTTCTGGTTGGGGCCTCTAAGTTTGTTTTATTTAACGGCAACCTCTAGAGCGCATTGTGATTTTTTTTATCATTACTATTGAGACGTCAATCGTACTAGGTCATTCGGACATATTTCTCTGGAGAGGAAACCTGCTGCCGCACATTGGCTACTCTTTCCGATAAGCAGCAAGGGGTCTTTTATGTGCAACCTTTTTTTTTTTTTTTTCCCCCCACAGACAGGGACAGCACATACCACAACCTCTGATGGAAACCACCTTGTTATAGATCCGGGAAAAATATCCCTAACTTCAAATGTATCCATTGAGCAGGTTTAAAAAAATTATGTATTTGCACTCTTAAACTATCCGTTCATTTCCTGTGGATTTTATAATATATAGGAAATTGGTATATATTGAAATCATAATATGGCATTTTAGTGGACTTGATTTACTACACAAATTTGCCCACGTCATTTTACAATGGGCCCAGGCTCTTACTGGTTACCTTAGTAACTGTTAACTGACTCTGACTGTGGTGGTCCAAGCTTTACTATTAGTAGTCGTTCGATCATGTTTGTTGGGATATAAGTAGGCGCGGTATCGCTAAACAGTTACGCCACCCACTGTTTCTCTAATATTTTATTAATCATTATTTGACTGGTGCGGAGGCTTTATGTTTGTTTGTTGAGGATTTGTATCCTAGCAACTTCTAAGGTAATAACAAGTCGTGATTACCGAAATGGGAACTGCCCGACACTGATGAGACATTTTATAGAGCTGCCCTCATGAGATGCCCTATTACCCCCGGCAGCCATGGCCAATATCCGTACTCAGTCACATCTAAAACTGGTTCTTGCCCTATCATTAGGCAATTCCATACGCCTGGCCAATTATTGACAAGTGTTAAAATTATGGTAAGGCATTAGTTGTAACTCAGCGTCGGGATTTGAACTTGCTGAGAATGGGAATTGAGTGGGACTTACGGATTGGCCATCACCCTGAAATCCGTTCATTTTGATCTCAAAATCATTAATGGCATGTAAGAAGTTGCGTTGTTGGAGTCTGATGCCCCTGGCAAACATCGATGGTGTTATATGGATGGGGCAATAATGTATTGTTTCGTGTGTCTGCATTCATACACGACTATACAATCCATTTTAAGCTCATGCATTATGCAAATACACATTTATGTATACATGTATGCAGTTGGGTTATATATAATTATTTTTTAGGTTGTTATATCTATGTCGATATTATACATATGGATTTTTTGGTATTTTGGCAGGACAGTTGGATGTTTATAGGTAGTATGTGGTGTATATTATGTTGTAGGTTTGTTAGGTTTGGATGAGTTTTGGTGGTATAGATGCTGTTGGGGTTGGCATAGGGATGGATTTGTGTTTGTATGGTTAGGGATTATGTGTGGGTTATAGGTTTGTATTCGGTTGATGGTGAGGGATATTTGGAGGTATTCGGTGTGGTTGTTGGATTATGTTGATGTTTGGTGTTGGTGACATGGCTTTTAGATGTAGGTTTATTGTTTGTGGCTGGCATGTATTTATGGATTGTATGGAGGAGTTGGGATACGTGCGTTCATTTGTTTTCGGGGCGGGGTGCCAATTTGGCTTCGTGTTTGGGTGGGTGTGGTGGTGGGGGTGGCGTGCAGGTTGGGTATCACGGTGGCGGGGGCGGGGGGTGGGGGTGGGTAGAAGGGCAGGAGTGGTGTTGGTCATGCTGGTGGGGGCGTGTGGGGGCCTTGGTGGCACGGTTTGTTACTGCTATAGGGATGGTAGTCGGTAGGCGCCAGGGTGGCCACTTTTTGTTGACTTGTGGGAGGCAGGAGGATTTTTTTGCTAAGAAGGGGAGCAGAAGACATAATGCGAAGAAGAATATGAAAAGGACGAATATTGAAGAAGAAGCAACTATGAAGAAGCAGAATAATGAAGCAGAATATGAAGAAGAAAAAGAATAATGAAGAAAGAAGAATATTGAAGAAGAAGATGGAAAGAAGAAAGGAGAAAAAAAAAAAGACGTAGAAAGAAGAAAAAGGAAAGAAAAATGAGAAGAAGTGGAATGGACGAAGGAGCAAAACCAAAGAAGAAGAAGAAAATAGAGAAGAAGCAGTGCAGAAGAAACAGACGTGAAGAAGAGAAAACACGAGAAGAAGGCAGGACGCAGCGAACGATGAGAGAAGAAGCGCAAAGAAACGAAGAGATTGAAAAAAGAAGAAGAAAAAAGAAGGAGAAGAGCGAAGAGAAGTGAAGAAGCAGCAGACAGAGAGAAAGAAAGAAGAGAGAGAAAGAAGAAGAGAAGAGAGAAGAGAAAAGAGAGAAGAAGAAGAGAAAGAAGAGAAGAAGAGAAAAGAGGAAAAGAAGAAAGAAGAAGAAGAGAAGAAGAAGAAAGAAAGAAGAGAGGAAGAAGAAAGAAAGAAGAGGAAGAAAAGAGAAAGAAGAGAGGAAGAAGGAAAGAGGAGAAGAAGAGAAAGGAGAGAAGAGAAGAAGAAGATGAGAAGAGAAGAAGAGAAGACGAGAAGAAGAGAAGAGGAGAAGAAGAGAAGAAGAAAAGAAGAAGAAGAGAAGAATAGAGGAAGAGAAGAAAATAGAAGAAGAGAATAGAAAAAGAGAAGAGAAAGAAGAGAAGAAAGAGAGAAGAGAGAGAAGAAGAGAAGAAGAGAAAAGAAGAAGAAGAGAGAGAAAGAAGAAAGGAGAAGAAGAGAAGAAGAGAAGAAGAGGAGAGAAGAAGAGAAGAGAGAAAGAAGAGAGAAAGAAGAGAGAAAGAAGAGAGAAAGAAGAGAGAAAGACGAGAGAAAGACGAGAGAAGAAGAGAGAAGAAGAGAAAGAGAGAGAAGAAAAGGAGAAGAAAGAGAGAAAAGAAAAGAAGAGAAGAAAAGAAGAAGAAGAGAAGAAGAGAAGAAAGAGAGAAAGAGAGAAGAGAAAAGAGAAGGAGAGAAAGAAGAAGAAGAAGAAAAGAGAAGAAGAGAGAAGAAGAGAGAAGAAAGAAGAAGAAAGAGAAGAGAAGAAGAAAGAAAGAAAGAGAAAGAAGAGAAAGAGAAGAAGAAGAGAGAAAAGAAGAGAAAGAGAAAAAGAGAAGAAGAAAGAGAAGAAGAAAGAGAAAAGAGAGAAGAGAGAAGAGAAGAAAGAAGAGAAAAGAAGAAGAAGAGAAGAGAAAGAGAGAAGAGAGAAAAGAAGAGAGAAAGAAGAAAGAAGAAGAGAAGAGAAAAAGAAGAAGAAAAGAAAGAGAAGAAAGAAAGAGAAGAGAAAGAAGAAAAGAAAGAAAGAAGAAATGACGACAAAAGAAGAAGAGAAGAAGAGAAGAAGAGATGAAGAGAGAAAGAGAAGAACGAAGAAAAGAAGGAAAAGAAAAGCAAAGAAGAAAAGGAAGAAAGCAGAAGAGAAGAAGAGAAGAAGAGAAGAAGAGTAGAAGGAGAAGAAGACGGAAGGCCGAGACGAAGGAAAACAAGAAAAGAAGAAGAGGAGAAAAGAAGAAGAGAAGCAGAGAAGATAGAGACGACGAGAAGCAGAGAAGAAGGAGAAGCAAGCGCAGACAGAGAAGAAGAGAGAGAAGAAGAGAAGAAGAGAGAAGAAGAAGACGAAGAGTAGCGCAAAGAAGAGACGAAAAGCACGAAAGCGGAGCAACGAAGAAGCGCAGCAGAGAGGAGTCGCCGCAACGCAGACGTCGCAGCAGCGCCGCCGCGAAGAAGAGCACGAAGAGAAGCAAGAAGAGAAGCAGCGCCGCCGAGCCGACGCGCTCGCTCCGTCCTCACTCTCCTCCCCTCCTCCTCTCCTCCTCTCCTCCTCTCCTCCTCTCCTCCTCTCCTCCCTCTCCTCCTCTCGCTCCTCCCCTCCTCCTCGTCCTCCTCCCCTCCCTCTCCTCCTCTTCTCCCTCCTCCTCTCCTCCTCTCCTCCTCTCCTCCTCTCCTCCTCTCCTCCTCTCCTCCTCTCCTCCTCTCCTCCTCTCCTCCTCTCCTCTTACTCTCCTCCTCTCCTCCTCTCCTCCTTCTCCTCTCTCCTCCTCTCCCCCAATCCTCCTCTCCTCTGCTCCTCCCCTCCTCCTCCTCCTCTCTCCTCCCCTCTCCTCCTCTCCTCCTCCCTCCTCCTCTCCTCCTCTCCTCCTCTCCTCCTCTCCTCCCTCCTCCTCTCCTCCTCTCCTCCTCTCCTCCTCTCCTCCTCTCCTCCTCTCCTCCTCTCCTCTCCTCTCCTCCTCTCCTCCTCTCCTCCTCTCCTCCTCTCCTCCTCTCCTCCTCTCGATGTTATTCTGCTGGAAATAGCACTGGTAGCATAGCTTCGCTACTCAGGATCTATGCTCTATAATCTGTCATGGGAATATAAACAAGGAGACTGTCACTTTTCAGTTCGCTCTATTATTATATACCATTACAACGGTGCTACTGCATCCCATCAGCTAATCTGCGTAGTTCCAAATTTGGCCACACCGGCGCCACCAGTCAGACGTTCTGACACTTGTAGACCGGCTGTCTGGTCGATTTTTCCTCCAGACCCAATCGGATGGTCAATTATATTATAATATGATTTGTTTTATGTCTAAAATATCTAATATACCTAATTACAATGCTAGTAGATATGTCTAGATACACAAATATATATATACATCTGACTCTAGATACTCTCTTCTACCCGCCACCCCTCTCTTGTATTAAGCAGTTATTGCCCGATATGAGCCTTGAAGCCTGAGTGTCTTTTCGTGACAATCGATCACGGCCACAGGTTGGACAATTCGCATTCCAGAAGGGATGAGAGACTCAAACCCCATATCCGGGTGGTAAAGCATTAATACGGAATGACTGAAGCTGCGACCCACCAGAGTGCATCAATCAATACTAACTAGGCTTTGCATAAATATATCTACCTATACACGATCATTGAACATCTAACCTTTCTTATGATACGTAACCGAGATATAAATATAGAATATATGTGCTACCTATAAAATATATATGTAAATAATAACATAATCATCACTATATATAGCATAGTTGATAGGACAAGTTAAATGCTGGTCATTTTCAAATAATTAACAATGGTCCTTATAACGGAATGATATATATATATATGTATAGTTTTGAAAGTGAGCAGAGTGACAGTTGGCTCACCGTGTAGAGGAGGCGGGGAGGACAGTATGGCTGTTCCACAGTGAATAACATGGAAGTTAAGGTGGTTAGAGAGAACCATTAAGGGGCTGCCATTATCTGTATCCACATCATAAATTATGTAGTACATATATGCATATTTATTTGTGTACATAGCGTAGTATACAAATTTATATAATTGTACATCTCTATAAGTATACTTAATTATACATAACTGTCTATTTATATGTGCATATCAATTATAAGTATGACACATTATATCAGAGCGGTGTGTCATGTCTCTGCCAGGTATGGTTGCTATGGAAACTGGGTATATCTACTTACTGTAAGATAATTGGCATCAATTATAAGCATGCCAGTTATTTACTGAGATGGATAGACATTATAGTGCACTTAATTCACATCGCATTTGGTGGGTATGTATCTATAATTACCACAACTGTCATTAATTATAACTATGGTGATTATTCACCGTTCATCATTTTCCAGGGAAGGTAAAGCATGCTTTTAACATTTGAATAATTCCTTGTGCTAATAATATATACAATATGTATATGCAAATTTTGTATATATCCACACATATACATACCTGCAATATATACATATACATGCATATATACATATATACATATATGCATATATACATATATGCATATATACTTATATGCATATATACATATATATATATATATATATACATATCTACATAATGCATATAATGTACATATATACACATGTGTAGTTATATCCATAGATGTACATATGTATACAGATATATACATGTAAATCCATATATACATATATAAACAGTCGTCCTCTGGAAACAGAAATAATAAAAGACAGGAGTGGTTGAGAAAAGTGTATATTCTCTGGTGGGAATATATAATATGCCCACCTAAAATTTTAAAATCCGTCCTGCTGAGCGGGAGCGGCAGTGGTAGTGACCAGGCGCAGCTGGTATCATGCAGTCATGAGCCACTCACAGGTGGCAGTACAGTGGTGGATGAAGGAACTAAGCTAGGCATAGCAGGTTGGGTAGTACCAACTGAATGAATAGGAGTGGGTAGTAGCTAAGTCACATGACATCCAGGTGTAGAGTAAATAGAGGGAGAGAACTGCTTGGTGGTAGTGTCCTTGTTTATATTCCCATAATAGATTATAGAGCACATATATATACATATATATACTCATATATATTTGGATATATATGTATATATATACATAGGTACACGTGTGTGTGGCATAGCCAATATCACTGCATATTTCTGAGCCAAACCCAATAATTATTTGGTTGAAAAAGTGTTTAATAAATTACTTTATTTGTAGCTTTCAAGCTGTATCTATTTTTTATTTATTTCTATGTAGCACCAAATACTTGAAGTTGCATAGTCTGCTAGTAAAAGCATAACAATCCCAAAACCAAAACACTAGATTAGATCATACATACCCAACTTAGATACTGGTGCACTTATTAAGTATCTGCTGGAATACTAAGCCTATTTAATAGAACCTGTTACTACTGAAGCCTATGGTGTCAGAATGTTGGGGTGCTTGCTCAAATTAATTCGGTTGTTTTCACCTCCAATATCTCCAAAGTTAGCCATTTAAAATAAAAGTTACTTCAAACTACAATAAAATAGATTATAATGATTAATCTAATATATTGATCTCCGAAAATGGCAGAAACCGTAAACCATCGGACTATGCAACTTTTAATAAGTGCACCAGTATCTAAGTTGGATATGTAGGTTCAGATCTAGATCAGTGTTTTGTTCGAATTTAGTTAAAGCTGCATAGTCCGAGGATGCAGTCATAATTATTTAGAATCGATTATACATATCTAGCTTCGATATTGATGCATTATTAAGCATATGTTGCCACATAGAAGGGGATACTGAGGCAATGCAATAGAACCTGTTACTGCTAAAGTCGATCGTGTCAAAGTTTTGGTGTGCTTGCCAAAACTAAGTTGACATGTTTGCACTTCAAATATATCCAAACTTAACCCATTTAAAATAAAACTTACTTCAAACTAAAGTAATGTAGCTTTTAACAATCAATGTAATATATTTATCTCAGAAAAATGACAGAAACTCAAAACCATCAGACTATGCAACTTTAAGTGTTTCGAAAATGTTATCCTTTTAAGTTTTATCGGTATGTCCAGCTTTAAGCTAGAGGGCCTCCTACAGTCACCATGGCGCACTAACCGGAAGTCACACAATGCATGCCAGCATCCCCCGCCAGATGGCGCCCTCCTCCACACACACACACACACACACATACACCCACACCCTTACAAACAAACAAAAGAATTTGTGTTATAAACTAATTGCCAATAATTGATATGATTATTCCGCACTTGCCCGCGCCCGCTAAGTAAGTCTCACGTCGATTGACGGCGCTAATGTTTTAGATATACATCATTAGTCAGCAAAAAAACCAGACCTCCCCCTCTCTAATGACACGGCTCACGTATTATATGTCCAATAATATCTACTTGGCGGCGGCTCCGCCAGAGGGGGCGTTGATCATCAATGTAGGTTGGCGCCACTGGGGGAAAGCGGAAGTTCCAATTAAGCCTATTACATAGGGTGGCTGTATACTGTCGGCATACTGCGCGAGCGGCTGGATCTGGCCGGGGTTGTAATTAAGTGGCGTGCTTTTTGGAGTACCCGATGCGGTGGCCGAGTGGGTAAGAGCGCAGACTTCCTGTGTGGAAGGTCGGGAGTTCAAAACCAGTTGAGTCAAGCCAGTGACTTACAAAATGTGATACTTGGTGCTACCTAGCCTGGCGCTTTGCATTAGGCCTACTAGGATAGGGCAAGGACTAGTTAGCTCAGAATCAGGATAATGTGACTGAGTGGGATATTGGGTCATGGTCAGACTGATCTCCCAATGGGGCTGGTTGGCTCAATGTCAGGATAATGTGACTGAGTGGGATATCAGATCATGGTGCTGGCGGTCTGGTCTCCAAATGGGGCAGCACTATAAAGTCGCCATGAGTGCGCACTGTCACAAGTCGGTACCCGTCCTGGTATGACCTTAGATGTTTCTAGGACTTAAGACAACAAACAAACAAACCCAGTGGGCAGCCCTATAAAGTCACACGTTGGTACCTGTCCAATATGACAATAGATGTTGCTGGGACAACAACTCCAACAAACAAACTGCTTTTCGGGGCTGTCTTTTGGTTCTCCTAGAAGGAGTTTTTATTTGTTTTGTTTTGTTTTTTGAGCGGGAGAATGGGCGATGCTGTGTGTTAGTGCGCTCATGCAGGTGTGTGTTGGGTGCGGTAATGTATGTGGGTACAGTGATAGGAGTAAAGGAGCACTACTTAAAGAGGGTTGATTCATGGTTAATTGGTGTTTTGCGTCCTAGCAACATCACCTGTCCAGAGTTAAACGTGATCAAATTTCGAAACAAAATACCTATATTTGATGCTACATATCCACCTTAGAATTTAAATAGCGGTGCACCTATTAAGCATTCATTGCTGCACAGACCGAATATTAAGTCAATTAAACCAAGCCATTGCTGAAACATATGATGCCCATCATTTCTATGTGCACGCTGAAATATATTCATAATATTTTCACTTCAAATATCTCCAAAGTTAAACCTTTGAAATCAAAGCTACTACAGACTTAGGAAAAGTAGATTATCAACATAATGCATTTATCTGTAAAAATATAACCACACAAACCTCACAAACTCCAAACCATTGCACTGCGCAACTTCGTGTCGCCCATACATCACAATCACCTAGTCTATGGTGCCTGACAAATGGTACTAATAAACCATCTCCTCCACCCACCCCTCACCCACCCCATCCCCTCCAAAAAAAGACTTGTTTTATTTAACGATGTCTCTAGAGTACATTGAATTTCATCATCGCCTATTGGACATCAAACATATGATCATTCTGACATACATAGGCCACTCTTTCCGATAAGCAGCAAGGGGTCTTTTATATGCACTTTCCCACTGAAAGGGCAGTACATACCACAGCCTTTGATGAACCAGTCATGGACCACTGGTTTGAATGAAAAATAGCCCAAACTACAAATGCGTCCACTGAGCAGGATCAATCTGATGACCCACACCTTCACAGGTGGAGACTCTACTGCGTGAGCTACGTCCCGCTCCCTAATGTAATAAGCCATCCCACGTGACACATACCCTCTTGCAAATCGTGGCTACTGGCGTAACGTAATAGCGAATGAGTGACTATGGTTTTACGTCCTAGTAACCTCTGAGGTTATATTCCGACCGGCACCGACTTGTGATGGAATGCACTCCTGGTGGTTTTATAGTGCTGACCCAATACTATATCGTGCCGCCAGCAGCAGCATGACCCGATATGCCACTCAGTCATATTATGGTGACACTGAGCCAACGAATTCAGTTAAATCAGGGGTGTAATAGTTGATAGGTGGGGTATTAATGTTTAGGGAGGTAGTGATATATTTTGGCAGTTGTATGGATAGGGAGGGTGGAGACTGATGGCGCAATGGTAGTGGGATGGGTGGGTTGAACTTGTAGTGCTTAGGGAGGGCGTAGTGTTTAGGAAGCATAGTGGTAGAGGGAGGTGTGGAGGTAGTAATGGTAGGGGCATGTGGTGTTTGAAGGTAGGCATAGGGAGGGTAGAGACGGATGTGGAACTGGAGGACTGAGGCAGGAGGCAGTCATTGTAGTGGAAGGGATTACTTGTAATGTATAGGGAGGTTGTGGTGTTTTAGGAGGGTAGAGGGGATGTCGGAGTGAATGACTGAGGCAGTTCTGCTAGTGGGAGAGGTCGTTTGTTGTGCGTAGGGAGGTTGTAATGTTTAAGGAGGGTAGAGGTGGATATGAGACTGAAGGACTGAACTATAAGGCAGTTCTGATAGAGGGACAGGCCGGTTTTAGTGCTTAGGGAGGTTGTAATGTTTAAGGAGGGTAGAAGGGATGTGGGACTGAAGGACTGAGGCAGGGGTTCTGGGAGTGGGACCGGTTGGTAGTCATGCTTAGGGAGGTTGTAGTGTTAATGAAGAGTAGATGTGGGTGTGGCTCTCAATGGCTGAACGAAGAGGCAGTTCTAGTAGAAGGAGGGGTCGGTTGTAGTGCTTAGGTTCTAGTGTTTAAGGCGGATGGAGTTGGATGTGGGGCTGATGGCCGAACTAGCACTAGTTAGTAGCAGGTAGTCCTGGCAGAGGCAGGTGACAGTGAGAGTGTGGGTGGAGATGGGTGGAGGTGGGTGGAGGTGGGTGGAGGTGGGCGTGGGCCTTGAGTGCTTAGGGAGGATTGCAGCAGTGATTAGGGAGGGTGCCAATCGTAGCGACAGGTGTTAGAGAGGGACGGGTGGAGTGGGGCGGGGATCGGGAGTGGGAGGGGGGGGGGGTTCACAGGCGGGCCGTCGAGATTAGGACCGAGCTGAGGGGGGGGGGGGGGGCGGGTGGCGGGTGACACCGGGCGCGGATAAATATTGCAAAAATGCGGCACATATTTTGACAGATGAATCTGCACAGCGGCTGAAACTCGCGCTGAAACTTTGGCTGTTTGGAGAGAGGAAGTGGGGAGGGAGGGTGGGGTGGGTAGAGGTGTGGGTGGGTGAGGGCTTGGTCGGGTTGGGTGGGTGGAAGGATGCAATTTGAAATATTCATTCGAAAATATTTCACACTTGATTAGGTGCCCGGCGCGAGGCAGGGCTCGAGGAACTTAATTAATAATAATAACAACTTCCGACTCACGCACTCGCCACCAGCAGCAGGGACGAGGCACAACTTATAGGCCCGACGTTTTCACAGCCTCCGCCGCCATCTTTCGTTGCGCGGGGTGGCGGCGGCGGGTGGTGGGAGTGTGGGGGTGGGGGGGGGGGAGAGCTAGGGGGGATTTGATGGGAGCCGACGTGCTGCGTTTTGCTGTATTTTAGCCAGGTTCTGAATCATTCATTTTCGTGTTAAATCTTGAGACGCCGTAATAAGCGCGCTGCGAGATCGCGTGAGAGTCACGCGGGCCGCTTTTGTGGTGTGCGCATGCGCATGCGCAGCGCAGGCCTCGCGTCGGTGGCGGCACTTGAATGCGCGCGCTGAAAACAGCGGCGCTTGGTGGTACTAAGGTTGCGTAACCCGATGGTTTTGAGTTGCTACGTATATTGTATTAATCGTTATAGTCTGCTTTGCTTTAATAGTATGAAGTGCCATTATTATTAAGGGCTCTAACTCTGGAGATAGTCCAAGTGAAAACATGCCAAATTAATGTTGGTGTCCACACCGGAATGTACATATTTCAAGTGAAGACACATGTCAAATTAATGTAGGTGTGGACGCCAACAGGCTGGACATAGGCTTTGTTTTACTCATGTTCAAGCATAGCAAGTGATAGCAGCGTAGCAGATGAACACGAGAATCCAATAAGTGTTTAATGAGTGCACCAGTATGTAAGTTAGACATGTAGGATCAAATATAGGTAAGTGTTTAGGTTTCGCAAATTTGATGTCTTCATCGAATTATGCAGCTAGCTAATCAATCTGTATTTAGTGTATCCACCCAGTAGAGACCCCCCACCTACCCCCGCCCCCACCCCATCCTATCCCCGTACACATAATTGGACGAGGTGCGATCCTCGTAGACTACAAACCATTGGTCCACAGCTGCTTCATCAAAGCCTGTGGTATTTGGTGTTATGTCTGTGGGAAAGTGCATATAAAAGACCCCTTGCTGCTTATCGGAAAGAGTATCCAACAGCGGGTTTCCTCCAAAGAAATATGTCAGAATGATCATATCTTTGACGTCCAATAGCCGATGATAAAAAGCAATGTACTCTAGAGGTGTCATTAAAAAAAACAAGCTTTCCTTTTCCTCTAAGGCTATCGGAAGACTGGCTTACTCTCTAAGTAGACTCATCTGACGAGACAGTAGAAGTATGCATGTACCTGGGTGCACAGCGTGTGTTGTGGTCGATACCACCCTCAGCACTTTGCCGGTAGTGCTGGCGGACTCATTTTGTTGTTGTTGGAAAGAATTGGCCTGAGAGAACGGGGTTGTGCATGAGCTGGTACTTGGCGATACCTGAATAGGAAATAAAATAAATAGATAAAAACCTGCGACTGGTGCCAACAAGAAATTTAGCAGGGCCGCTTTCAACTCGATTCGGCCCGACAGAAGCACTCCTCCCACACACACTGCCCGGCCCTCCCCTCATTCTGTCCGGCGGACCAAAACAGAACAGGCGCAGGGGTTCGCTGATTGAGTATGTTTCAATTTCAGGGACCCCTTCTTATAGAGCTGCTCGGAATTGTTTCACACTCTCGTTTCTCACCAGCGGCGGTAGGGGGCGCGGCAGAGAGAGGGGGTTGTGGGGATGTGATGGCGTGGGAGCTTTGAGCGCGCGCGAATCCCCCTTTAATTACTTTTAATGTTGTTCCGCGCGTGGCAGAGTAAACTGCGAGTATAAGAAGCAGGATAATCCCTCCGCTCCACCCCGCCGCGCTCCACCCCGCCCCGCGCCGCCCCACTCCGCCCCACTCCGCTCCGCGCCCGCGCCGCGCCGCGCCGCCCCGCCTCGCCCCGCCCCGCCCCGCCCCGCCCCGCCCCGCCCCGCCCCGCCCCGCCCCGCCCCGCCCCGCCCCGCCCCGCCCCGCCCCGCCCCGCTCCGTCCCGTCCCGTCCCGTCCAGTCCCGTCCAGTCCCGTCCCGTCCCGTTCCGTCCCGTCCCGTTCCGTCCCGCGCCGCCCCGCTCCGCCCCACTCCGCTCCGCTCCGTCCCGTCCTGCGACGCCCCGACCCGCCCCACCCCCGCACCGCATACACCGCACCGCATACATCGCACCCCCGCACCGCTCCGCACCGCCCCGCCCCGCCCCGCCCTGACCCGCCCCGTCCCCCCGCCCTCCACCTGCCCCACTCCCCCATGCCGTCCGTATACCTGTCCCACGTCCTTGCTTCCCACCTCCTTTCCCCCTCAGCCAATCCCCCCCCCCCCATCCTCCTCTCCCCCTCCCCCCTGCTCCCCACCTAACACCCTCATCAGGGCCCCGTCCCACTGTACGCCACCCTCCTCAGCCTGTCCGCTCCCTGCCCTTCAGCCCACCTCAGGCGCCCGCCCCTTACCCTCTATACTCCCCCACACTGCTCCATTCTTCGCCTCACACCCGGGCCAATCAGGGCCCCTGGAGCCGCTCCACCGCCCTCCTCCACCCTGCCGCGCTCCCCCACTCCCACCTTGTTTCCTCCTCAATTCCCGCCTCGCTCACTGACACTTTCTCTCGTCCGGCTCCCTCCCTGCTACCGCCCCCGTCTCCGCCCCCGTCTCCGCCCCCGTCTCCGCCCCATCCCCGTCTCCGCCCCATCCCCGTCTCCTCGCCGGCGCCGTCCATGCCCCGGCTGGCCCAATCTCTGTCCCGGCCCCGTCTTTCGTACCGGCCATGTCCCCGCCCCGTACCCGCCCGTGCCTGCCCCCTACCCATCCCGTACCCACCCCGTACCAGCCCCGTCCCCGCCCCGTCCCCGCCCCGTTCCCGTCCCCCTCCCCTCCCCCCCCCCCCTCCCCCTCCCCCCCCTCCCCCGTCCCCGCCCCGCGGCCCGCCCCCCCGCCCCGTCACTGCCCCGTTCCCGTCCCCCTCCCCGTCCCCTCCTCGCCCCGTCCCCCGCCCCGTCACTGCCCCGGCCCCGTCCCCCTCCCCATCCCCATCCCCGTCCCCATCCCCGGCCATGTCACTGCCACGTCACTGCCCAGTCCGCGCCCCCGCCACGCCCCCGCCCCGCCACGGGCCGCCACGCCCCGCCCCCGTCCCTGTCTCCGTCTCCGTCCCCGCCCCCGCCCGCCCCGTATCCGGCCCCGGCCCCGGCCCCGTCCCCGCTCCCGTCCCCCGCCCCGTCCCCGTCCCCGTCCGTCCCCGCCCCGTCCCCACCCCGTCCCCGTCCGTCCCCGCGCCGCCCGTCCCCCACGCCCCGTCCCCGCCCCGTCCCCGCCCCCGTCCCCGTCCCCGTCCGCGCTCCCGTCCCCGCCCCGTCCCCGCCCCCATCTCCGCCCCGTCTCCCCCCGTCTCCTCCCCGTCCCTGTCCGCCCCCGCCCCGTCCACGTCCACGTCCCCGTCCACGTCCCCGTCCGGCCCCGTCCCGGTCCCGCCCCGCCCCGTTCCCGCACCATTCCCGTCAGTGCCCCGGCCCGCTCCGTCCCCATCCCCACCACGTCGATCCCACCTCCAATTGGGCTGAGTGCCCACACGGATCCCACTCGTGGAGAAGGAGCCTACTCACACTTAGCCGTGTCCTACTTATAGGCCCTCCAACAACTAAGTGCAGTTTGTTATAGTTCTATTGCTTTCTGGAGTTTCGGTGAAAGAAATGCCAAGTCATTCTGAGTTAATTAATTTCAGAAATAATCTAATGAGACAGTGTTTAATTCAACAATGACGCTGTATATTTTGCTTATTATATAGTAAGTTTGCTCCGAGGGGAAACCAGGTGCCGCCACAGACACACGTGGAAGCAGCCAGTTACACCGGTTTCGTACAATAGATTCGGAAATACAGTAAGTGGAAATAGCATATATGATGGGTGTCATTAGTTGTTATACAGACACAATGCACTATAGAGCTCACAGACTACAACACTGGCCACATTATATTACTGGCATTGCCATTCTCTATACCAAAGGGGTCGGTGGCCGACTGGCCTGTGCGGGAGGTTGTGGGTTCAATTCCAAGCTAAGTCAACCCAGGGAGTTACACAATTGATGCTCACGTTACCTAGTGCCCGGCATTACTAGGATAACGCAGGTATTGGGTGGCTCAATGTCAGGATAATGTGCTTGAGTTTGATTATCGGGTTATGGTGGAATCGGCATGGTATATCATATCACAATAAAGTCACCATGGGTAAACACTGCCAACAGCAATTATCCATCTTGATATCACACCGGACATGGTGGCTGAATAGGTAGAGCGCAGGCTTCCCGTGTGGAAGGTTGGGAGTTTGAATGCCAGCCAAGTCAAAAATATGACTTATCAAATTGATACATGTCGCTCCCTAGCCTTGTGCTTGGCATTACTAGGATAGGGCATGGATTGGTTGGCTCAGTACCAGGATAATGTGACCGAGTCGGATATCCTATCATTGTGCTGATGGCCTGGTCTCTCAGTGGGGCAACACTATGAAGTCGCCATGATTGCGCACTGTCACAAGTCGGTACCCGTCCCAATATGACCTTAGATGTTGCCAGGATGTAAAACAAACAAACCATCATCATTGTCATCGTGATCATCAACGCCACCATTATAGAACTGTTTACCTTTTAAAAGAAAATAAATAATAAACCAATTCTGCACTTCCAAAGAAAAGTGTCATGAACCTACCTGGGAAAAGATATACTTTTCAATGATTGCGAATTTCTGGCAATTTATCAATTATTTATGTACTGTGTAATTTATACTCTTCTTATCCCTTCTTGGCTGTTGTCACGGAACAGAGATAGTGAGAATCCAACCCAGAATGGTGGTGTTTGAGACTTGGATTAACTTTAGAGCAAGTAAGCCATGGCTAACCTTATATTTATGTTGCCATTTGGTTTTGCCATTTGGTTTTGCCATTTGGTTTTGCCATTTGGTTTTGATATTTGATGATTGGCAGTTGGTGTTGGAAGTTGATGATGGCAATTGCTGATTGAAATCTAATGGTGTTGACAATTGGTGGTGACAATTGATGGTGCCAGTTGGTGTTGACGATTGGTGTTACTAGTTGGTGTTGACAGTTGGTGGTGACAATTGGTGTTGTCAGTTGGTGTTGACAATTGGTGGTGACACTTGGTGGTGACACTTGGTGGTGACACTTGGTGGTGACAATTGGTGTTGACACTTGGTGGTGACAATTAGTGGGGGCGATTGGTATTGACAATTGGGATTGTGAGAAAGGAGTGGGCATCCGGTTGTGGCTGCCACAAGAAGGGTTTGATTGATTGATTGATTGATTGATTGCTGATAGTGTAATGCCATGACACAAATGGATTGATGATTGATTGATTGGTGGTTTCTTTACGCCGTGGCGGCAGCACAGTCCATATTCACAGCGCGTCGGCAACGATGGCCATATTCACGGCGAAGAGCTAGTGGGACTCCCAATAAACAAAACAAACCTTCATACTTGATTGATTGATTGCTGATGGCTTAGCGCCATGTCGGCAACAAGTGCCATATTTGTGATAGAAAGCTGTGGTATATATTTAGTCAATCACCACCAACATGTCTACCTAAATCTACACGAAACTCCGAAATGGTCAGATACATGTCAAATGATGGCGAACCCCCATCTCTGATACAATTTTGAAGTGGGTAGAGCTGTGTCAACTGACAGCGAAATTTAACTCACAAAAAAAACCCACAAAAATAACAGGAGGTGATATGAAAGGGAGGCCCAGTGAGGTGGGGTGCGGTGGGTGGCTGGAGGAGGGGCGGGGGGCCCGGCAGGCACCCTGGAGGCGGGCGTCCTCCAGGCCGGCCCCCGGGGGAGCGGGTACGGCGCCGAGGGCCGGACGCTCTCCGGTCACACTCACCGGCATGCCGGCGGGGCAGGCGGGGAGAGGCGGGGGGAGGCTGGACGCTGGGGGTCAATGGAACTAGGCGCAGTTTTCATCTGAAAGGGCACTGCTGATTGGAGCATTTGCGTTCCTTGACAGTGCTGATTGCAAAGGTCTGCAACATTGGGACAGGCACTCCTATTTAGATTATTTTTATGTTCATGTTTTCTGTGTGCACAGGTTTTCGGGGACGAAAGCAGGCAGCGGCTTTGTGGTTCTCGACCGGCAGGATGCTGACCGTGGTGGTGGGTGGGAGTGCCGGTGTAGCAGGAAATCACAAACCCCTGGGAATTACACACCCCGGCGTTTGCGATTTCCTAGGAAATCACAAACCCACCCCTGCTTTGTAGCATTTTGTAATACTGAACTAACACACTAGTAAATAATGGTTCATTGAGATATATGGTGGGTGCACAGTAAGAATTTTGAATATTAAAATGGTTGTATTTACTGTATAAAGTGACTGAAGTTGGAACTAAAAAGGCCATTTTGCTAACAACATTGTTTACATTGTCGATCCTGAAACTGAGTGATAATACCAGGATATTGCTGCACCTCTTTCCCTAGCCTGGTACCCTGGCCTTTGTTTCAACAGAGGTCGCCACCTAGTGGAAAACATTGGTACTGTAACCCGACTACTATTTACCTGGCCTTTAGAATGGCCACAGTGGCAACATCTGTGAATAAAGGCTGTTTTCAGCGGATGTGTGGTCAGAATTACGAACTGGACTATCGCAAAGATGTTTTCATAAGGATAATGACTGCCAAACATGGGGGGTTTGTAATTTCCAGGGGGGATATTTGATTTCCTAGGAAATCGCAAACACCCCATGCCCACATATAGCATGGGGTTTGCGATTTCCTAGGAAATCACAAGTGGGGTTTGCGATTTACGGGGTTTGCGATTTCCTGCTACACTAGCACCAGGTCAATATGTTTGGAACAGGGTCCATAGACCAATGCTGCTAACCCTGGTGGTTGAAGTGGGAACTGGTGTTATCAGCGCTATAGGCCATGGGCGGACATATTGCTTGATCCTTAGTAGGAAAGTTTGTTTTATTTAACGCTGCCTCGAGAGCACATTGATTTTTATCATTGGCTATTGGATGTCAAACATATGCTCATTCTGAGATATTTCTTTGGAGAAAACCTGCTGCTGCCTCATAGGCTACTCTTTCGAAAAGCAGCAATGTATATGCACATATAGAATGTCTTTTATATGCACTTTCCCACAGACAGGACAGCACATACCACAGACTTTGATGAACCAGTTGTGGACCACTGGTTGGAACAGAAAATAGCCCAAACTGCAAAAGTGTCCACTGAGCAGGATCGATAGGCTGACCCACACCTTCACAGGTGGACACTCTACTGCCTGAGCTAAGTCCTGCTCCCGACCCGTAGTATGGCACACCTGTAGCTGCTTATATAATTCAGACTTCTGCTTCATCTTCCGAATACCAGAAGTTAAAGCTGCCTAGACCGATGAAAGAATCAACTTTTTTTTAAAAACAAGACAATTAGATTTAATTCGGCATATCCTACTTAGATACTGGTGCACTTATTAAACATTTGTTACTGCATAGAAGGGAATACTGAGTCAACTCATTATAACTATTACTGCTGCAGCCTACGGTGTCGGAGTTTTGACGTGCTTGCCAACAATTAGTTTTGCATGTTTGCACTTTAAATATCTCAAATTAGCCATTTAAAATAGAAGTTGCTTCAAGCTGAAGTAAGGGAGGGTATACCAATGAAACTGATGTGTTTATGTAAAAAAGAAAAAAAGAAATGACAACAACTCAAAACTATCGTACTATACTACTTTGAATTTCATCGTTTATCATAAACTACTAGTTCTTGTAACAAAAACATATATGTGAAATATAGTATGACCATAGCGTCGATGTTTATTCATAAATGGCCAGTTGAAGTTGCATATGTTATGTAAATTATTATAGTTGACCTTACTTCAGTTTGAAATAACTTTTATTAGAAATATTTAACTTTGGAGATATTTGAAGTGAAAATAAGCGAAATTAATTTTGGTGTACTTTTCGATATTATAACACCATATGCTTCAGCAGTAGCATGTTCTATTAAATTCACTATGTAGCAATAGATGTTTAATAAGTGCAGCAGTATCTAAGTTGGATCTGTAGAATCAAATCTAGATGAGAATTTTCTTTTGAAAATTGATGCTTTCATCAGACTATACAGCCTTAAGCTTGATTTAGTTCACCACCTCAACACCAATAAATAATAGCATCACTTGCCCATTGACAATGCATATATATATATATATATATATATATATATATATATATATATATATATATATATCGTGTCTATTAATGAGAGTGTCACTTGCCCATTGACAGTGCATATAAATATGATGTCTACAGAATGACAGTGTCACTTACCCATTGACAATGCATATAAATTGGGTATGCAGGTATTGCAGGTATTGCAATACCTCAGGGAGTTTGACACCCCTGCCCTGCAGAGATGTAAACCACTGCCTTGTGGTACAGGTTCTTGACAGAACCAAAGGCTAAGGGAGCAAACCCTAAACAGAAAACCATGTCACTGTGGCAGCATTAAGGGCGGTTGATGTATGGAACTCCCAACATCTCCCGACCAGCCACTGCAGGGACAAATAGTTTTGTGCCTGTCTTGACATCTTCTTGCCGGTGTGAAACCTCTATTTGCTCCCCGAGAGAGTGCTGCTGGTAACTTGCAAAAGCCAGCAGCACTTCAACACTTTTGCAGGCAGCTTTCATGAAATGTAAAACATGGACACAACTCTCACAGCAGAGAGCTAAATGGAGAGCGGCAGTCAAGTAATGGAAGCAGTCTTTGTCGCATCGCGACCGACAGCATGATGATGATGACAAAATTACAGTGTCACTTGCCCATTGACAATGCATGTAAATATGATCTCTATAGAATGACAGTGGCACTTGCCCATTGACAATGCATATAAATATGATCTCTATAGAATGACAGTTTCACTTCCCCATTGGCAATGCATATAAATGTGGTGTCTATAAAATAGCAGCATCATTAAAGTCCATTGACAATGCATATATACATCCGTTGTTGAAGTGAAAGGACAGTCCGCTAATTCATTAACAATAGACAGTCAGTAATAGTCTGACAGTTAAAAACACTGTCTTTGTGTGTGCTAAGTGACAGTACCACAATCCATACATAAGGCAGATTTATGAGTGTCTATTTCCCCCGCTCTGACTCATTGTTTTTCCTCTCCTATGCAATATAACGTATATGACTCCCTGTCTGACATAATACAATATAGTCGTGTACGCTCAAACTCACTCGGAACTATCAACCCTTCATGAGGTATCCGTTACATGAAGGATGTATTAATTAAGCTGTCCTTAGTAGTTTTAGATAGTGCTCATATTTCTAATATCTGCATATATGCGCTATGCAGTGGTACCTGTCTTCAACAGACAACTGTTTGTTTGTTGGAGTTTAACGTCTTGGTAACATTTAAGGTCATACCAGGACTGGTACCGATTTGTGACAGTGCACACTAATGGTGACTTTATAGTACTACCCCACTGGAAAATCAGGCCGCCGGCACCATGACCCAATATCCCACTCAGTCACATTATTCTGACACTGGGTTAACCAGTTCTTACCCTATCCTATTAATCCCGAGCACCTGACTCGGAAGCGACAAGTATCAATTTTATAAGTCATTGGTTTGACTCAACCGAGAACCAAACTCCCGATCTTCCGCACGCGAGTCCCGCGCTCTCTCCGAATCGGCCACCGCGCCCTGTCAACAACAGACAACTGCGTTCAGAACAATGTTGTTCTGACAAAGCAAGTGGATTGTCACAGGAGGGACAATTAAAAGAACCAAAGCCAGTTTGTGCATTGAGAAATAGTCCACGCATGATAGTGGTTTGACCGGACGCGGTGGCCGAATCGATAGAGCGCAGGCTTCCCGTGCGGAACATCGAGAGTTCGACTCCCAGCCGAGTTAAACCAATGAGATAAAATTGATACTTGTCACCATCTAGTCTGGCACTCAGCATTAATAGGATAGGGCAAGGACTGGCTAGCACAGTGCCAGGATAATGTGACTGGAATATTGTGTCATGGTGCCAGCGGCCTGGTCTCCCAGTGGGGCAGCACTATAAAGTCACCATGAGTCTACAGTCACAAGTCGGTACTCGTCCTGATATGACCTTAGATGTTGCTAGGATGTAAAACAACAAACAAATAAAACAAAGTGGTAGGGGTTCGCCGATCAGAGGGGTCGCTGTATACAGGTTCTACTGTATATAACAGATACGTGGGTAAAGGCCCTGTCACATTACGGCATATGGCGGGAGCGTATTGAAAACCTAGGTAGGTCCTGCGCATGCCGGCCTATGATGACATTTGGTGACCTTTCGGCTGGTTTTGAGCATATGTGGAACCTATGAGGAGCGTACGAGGAGCGTTTGAGGAGCGTATGGGAGCGTGCTGTGACATTTTTTGACAGTTTTGATTGGCATGTGGAGCGTACGAGTAGCGTATGAGTAGCGTACGCGTAGCATATGCGCGTATGAGTAGCATACATATGCTGTGCATACGCTGTGCATATGCTAGGAGTACGCTCCCATACGTAACTCATAGGTTATGCGTACGCTACATACGCTAGAGATACGCCGGTGACACAAGTTGAGCGTATGAAAAACCTATGCCGGCATACCCCTAGTGTACGAGGAGCGTATGCCGGCGTATGAGGAGTGTATGTCGGCGTATGAGTAGCGTATGGGCCATACACCCTCATAGGTCGAGATTTTTTGAGCATGCACAAAAAAATGTGGACGGACGGATTTATGAAAGCGTATGGCGGCGTATGCCTCATAAGCCGGCATCTGGCGGCATCTGGCGGCGTATGAGTAGCGTATGAGTAGCGTATGCGTAGCGTATGAGTAGCGTATACAGCGTATGCCGACGTATATGACGTAACGCGCCTACGCCGCCATACGCTCCCGCAAAAAACCCTAATGTGACAGCCCCTTAAAGGAACTATATGTTTAAGCCGCCCGAGCAGATCTTTGAGCGGTTATATTTGTGTACAGTGGGACTGAGGTGAGAGGTTGGGTTGTTGTTGTTTCACATCCTAGCAACATCTAAGGTCATATCAGGACGGGTACCGACTTGTGACAGTGTGCACTCATGGCGACTTTATAGTGCTGCCCCATTGGGAGAGCAGGCTGCCGACACTATGACCCAATATCCCACACAGTCACATTATCCTGGCACTGTGCTAATCAGTTCTTGTCCCATCCTATTAATGCCGAGTGCCAGGCAAGGTAGCGACAAGTATCAATTTTAAAAGTCATTGGTTTGACTCGGCTGGGATTCGAAATCTCGGCCGGTTCGGCCACCACGTCCGATCAGGTGAGAGGAGAAGTCACGAAGGGTGTTGTGTTATTAGTAGATTATGACCACAAGGACTGCATTGAGTGAACCCTGAGACCAGCAGCACCGTATCAAGTATCTTGTTAAAATAAAGCAGGGCTGTACGTATGTGGGATATCCATTTCAAACCAACGTGCACTGTGTATTATTGGTGTGTCCGAACTCATATGGATAGTTAGAGGCTTTTAAATTTCAGGTAGCTGTGGATCTGTTCAAATTGGGTATACAGCTCACACTGCACACCTGTGTCGGCCACCAGTGTGTTATGTACGGCGTAACATGCTGTGTGCTTATGGGGCTTCTTGTTTGTCCGCTTTGATTGTGTGTTTATTATTGGGTTCAGGTGGCTGCAGCAACATGGGCAGCATGGGCAGCATGGGCAGCGGACAAACTGCACTAAGGCAGGTCAAGTCTGCGCACACAATGTCGGCATTGTTTTTAGCTATTTATATCAGTCTGTCTCTGTGTACACTAAAACCTCTCTAAATCGACCGACCATGGGACCGACTTTAAGTGGTCGATTTAGGGAGGTGGTCGATTTAGAGAGTTACAATATACATAAAATGGTATTGTTGAGACCCAAATAAAGCGATCGATATAGGGGAGTGGTCGGTTTGTGGAGGGGTCGGTATAGAGAAGTGTTAGTGTGTATCTTTCTAACTTAAATCGACATGTACATTGGTATAGATTATGCACTGGAACATAATAATTGAATTGTGTAGATTCACCTTATGTGAATCATATCTGGATATACGTACAAACACCCCCCCCCCCCCGGCCCACTTGTGTAGGGCAGGGGGTTAAAACTGTTAATTCAGTGAACAAAGCCAGGTGTTAGCTATGAAGCACTTGTCTTCTGATTCTACTTTTACAAAGAGCTTAATCTCAGCAAGACTAACTTGGCCAGTTGCTACTCTGCATATATGTGCTAAATAAGGACAATCTGTCACAGTACAGGGAATTACCCTCTTAAGTCTCAATGGGGAAATGAACTTATATTATGCATCTCATGTTTAGTTTAATGAAATTAACTAACACGTCTA
The DNA here is from genome assembly GCA_030323885.1 of Branchipolynoe longqiensis. Classification (NCBI taxonomy): domain Eukaryota; kingdom Metazoa; phylum Annelida; class Polychaeta; order Phyllodocida; family Polynoidae; genus Branchipolynoe; species Branchipolynoe longqiensis. The sequence goes on along the minus strand of CM059193.1, from coordinate 81,458,710 downwards.
CGTACCTAACACTGAGTAATAATAATGACCTCTTAGTCTTGTACCTTTGTTTCTATATAATTTGTATCTCTGTATATAGGAACCGTCCTAACACTGACTAACGCTTCCTGTCCTGTCTCCCTGTCTCATATATATACATATATATATACTGACATTTCTAATGAAATTAGCTGACCTCTGTACCGTACTAAAACTGACTCCCACTAATGACGCTTCCTGTCTCATCTCCCTGTCTCATATATAAACACTCATTTCTGAGCTGTGTACCATACTCCCACTGACTCCCCCTAATGACCCTTCCTGTCGTGTCTCCCTGTCCCATATATAAACACTCATTTCTGACCTGTGTCCCATACTAACACTGACTCCCACTAATTACGCTTCCTGTCTCATCTCCCTTCCCATATATACACTCATTTCTAACCTGTGTACCATACTAACACTGACTCCCACTAATGACCCTTCCTGTCTCGTCTCCCTCTCTCATTTCTGACCTGTGTACCATACTAACACTGACTCCCACTAATGACCCTTCCTGTCTCGTCTCCCTGTCTCATATATAGACACTCATTTCTAACCTGTGTACCATAGTAACACTGACTCCCACTAATGGCCCTTCCTGTCTCGTCTCCCTGTCTCATTTCTAACCTGTTTACCATACTAAAACTGACTCCCACTAATGACGCTTCCTGTCGCATCTCCCTGTCTCATATATAAACACTCATTTCTGACCTGTGTACCATACTAACACTGACTCCCACTAATGACGCTTCCTGTCTCATCTCCCTTCCCCATATATACACTCGTTTCTAACCTGTCTACCGTACTAACACTGACTCCCACTAATGACCCTTCCTGTCTCGTCTCCCTGTCTTATATATAGACACTCATTTCTAACCTGTGTCCCATACTAACACTGACTCCCACTAATGACCCTTCCTGTCTCGTCTCCCTGTCTCATTTCTAACCTGTGTACCATACTAACACTGACTCCCACTAATGACCCTTCCTGTCTCGCCTCCCTGTCTCATATATAAACACTCATTTCTAACCTGTTTACCATACTAAAACTGACTCCAACTAATGACCCTTCCTGTCTTGTCTCCCTGTCTCATATATAGACACTCATTTCTAACCTGTTTACCATACTAACACTGACTCCCACTAATGACCCTTCCTGTCTCATCTCCCTGTCTCATATATAAACACTCATTTCTAACCTGTGTCCCATACTAACACTGACTCCCACTAATGACTCTTCCTGTCTTGTCTCCCTGTGTCATTTCTGACCTGTGTACCATACTAACACTGACTCCCACTAATGACCCGCCCTGTCTCGTCTCCCTGTCTCATATATAAACACTCATTTCTAACCTGTGTACCATACTAACACTGACTCCCACTAATGACCCGTCCTGTCTCGTGTCCCTGTCTCATTTCTAACCTGTGTACCATATTAACACCGACTCCCACTAATGACCCTTCCTGTCTCGTCTCCCTGTCTCATTTCTGACCTGTGTACCGTACTAACACTGACTCCCACTAATGACCCTTCCTGTCTCGTCTCCCTGTCTCGTCTCCATGTCTCATTTCTGACCTGTGTACGTACTATCACCGACTCCCACTAATGACCCTTCCTGTCTCGTCTCGCTGTCTCATTTCTGACCTGTGTACTGTACTAACACTGACTCCCACTAATGACCCCTCCTGTCTCGTCTCCCTGTCTCATTTCTAACCTGTGTACCATACTAACACTGACTCCCACTAATGACCCTTCCTCTCTCGTCTCGCTGTCTCATTTCTGACCTGTGTACTGTACTAACACTGACTCCCACTAATGACCCCTCCTGTCTCGTCTCCCTGTCTCATTTCTAACCTGTGTACCATACTAACACTGACTCCCACTAATGGCCCTTCCTGTCTCATCTCCCTGTCTCATTTCTAACCTGTTTACCATACTAAAACTGACTCCCACTAATGACGCTTCCTGTCGCATCTCCCTGTCTCATATATAAACACTCATTTCTGACCTGTGTACCATACTAACACTGACTCCCACTAATGACCCTTCCTGTCTTGTCTCCCTGTCTCATATATAAACACTCATTTCTAACCTGTGTACCATACTAACACCGACTCCCACTAATGACCCTTCCTGTCTCGTCTCCCTGTCTCATTTCTAACCTGTGTACCATACTAACACTGACTCCCACTAATGACCCTTCCTCTCTCGTCTCCCTGTCTCATTTCTGACCTGTGTACCATACTAACACTGACTCCCACTAATGACCCTTCCTGTCTCGTCTCCCTGTCTCATTTCTAACCTGTGTACCATACTAACACTGACTCCCACTAATGACCCTTCCTGTCTCATCTCCCTATCTCATTTCTGACCTGTGTACCATACTAACACTGACTCCCACTAATGACCCTCCCTGTCCGCGTCTCCCTGTCTCATATATAAACACTCATTTCTGACCTGTGTACCATACTAACACCGACGCCCACTAATGACCCTTCCTGTCTTGTCTCCTTGTCTCATTTCTGACCTGTGTACCGTACTAACACCGACTCCCACTAATGACCCTTCCTGTCTCATCTCCCTGTCTCATATATACACACTCATTTCTGACCTGTGTACCATACTAACACTGACTCCCACTAATGACGCTCCCTGTCTCATCTCCCTGTCTCATATATACACACTCATTTCTGACCTGTGTATGTACTAACACCTACTCCCACTAATGACCCTTCCTGTCTCGTCTCCCTGTCTCATTTCTAACCTGTGTACCATTCTAACACCGACTCCCACTAATGACCCTTCCTGTCTCATTTCCCTGTCTCATTTCTGACCTGTGTACCATACTAACACTGACTCCCACTAATGACCCTTCCTGTCTTGTCTCCCTGTCTCATATATAAACACTCATTTCTAACCTGTGTACCATACTAACACTGACTCCCCCTAATGACCCTTCCTGTCTTGTCTCTCTGTCTCATTTCTGACCTGTGTACCGTACTAACACCGACTCCCACTAATGACCCTTCCTCTCTCGTCTCCCTGTCTCATTTCTAACCTGTGTACCGTACTAACACCGACTCCCACTAATGACCCTTCCTGTCTCATTTCCCTGTCTCATTTCTGACCTGTGTACCATACTAACACTGAATCCCACTAATGACCCTTCCTGTCTTGTCTCCCTGTCTCATATATAAACACTCATTTCTAACCTGTGTACCATACTAACACTGACTCCCCCTAATGACCCTTCCTGTCTTGTCTCTCTGTCTCATTTCTGACCTGTGTACCGTACTAACACCTACTCCCACTAATGACACTTCCTGTCTCGTCTCCCTGTCTCATTTCTAACCTGTGTACCATACTAACACCGACTCCCACTAATGACCCTTCCTGTCTCATTTCCCTGTCTCATTTCTGACCTGTGTACCATACTAACACTGACTCCCACTAATGACCCTTCCTGTCTTGTCTCCCTGTCTCATATATAAACACTCATTTCTAACCTGTGTACCATACTAACACTGACTCCCCCTAATGACCCTTCCTGTCTTGTCTCTCTGTCTCATTTCTGACCTGTGTACCGTACTAACACCGACTCCCACTAATGACCCTTCCTCTCTCGTCTCCCTGTCTCATTTCTAACCTGTGTACCGTACTAAAACCGACTCCCACTAATGACCCTTCCTGTCTCATTTCCCTGTCTCATTTCTGACCTGTGTACCATACTAACACTGACTCCCACTAATGACCCTTCCTGTCTTGTCTCCCTGTCTCATATATAAACACTCATTTCTAACCTGTGTACCATACTAACACTGACTCCCCCTAATGACCCTTCCTGTCTTGTCTCTCTGTCTCATTTCTGACCTGTGTACCGTACTAACACCGACTCCCACTAATGACCCTTCCTCTCTCGTCTCCCTGTCTCATTTCTAACCTGTGTACCGTACTAACACCGACTCCCAATAATGACCCTTCCTGTCTCATTTCCCTGTCTCATTTCTGACCTGTGTACCATACTAACACTGAATCCCACTAATGACCCTTCCTGTCTTCCTGTCTTCGTCTCCTACCCCTTTCCGTACACAGGCCTGCTGGAGACCACCCCGTCCTTCATGCCCATGTCCATGTGGTCTCTCCCGGCGGGTGCCGAGTCGTCCCCGGGCCGCCCGGCCGCAGCCGCCGCCCCCGGAAGCAACCGACCGCCGGCGGGAGCCCCGTCGCTGGTTCTCCGCGGCCACAGTAGGTGGCGTCCAGTGTTACAAAACAAGCAATTCGCTTTCACACTGCACACACAAATAAATAAATAAATAAAATCACCGGCACTCGAGCAATCCTCCACCCACGCACTGCCGTCACCATCGCTACAGCTTTGTGTGCACCGACATGCTCCTCCCCTACCCAGGGAGTGACATTTAAAATGTTTCATTACTAGACTAAGAGCATGGCTTCTGGGTGGGGGGTGAGGGGGACAGGGGGAGAGGATATGGGGGTTCAACGAGGGCCATTGGCGAAGGTCGGGCAATGGGTGTGGGGCAGGGTCAGAGAAAGAGGGAGGGAGAGAGAGGAGTTTTGATCTACCCGATTTTTTTTTCAGGATATGGCCCAAATGTGCGGCCATTTCGGAGTTTGCACAATTCATAAAATATTTTCCAGATTTTTCTTGTCAGGCTATTCTCATCTATTGAGAAAGAGTGGGGGTGGGTGGTGGAGGAGGCGGGAGGATGAGGGAGGGGGTGGTTATCGTTTACCAATCTATAGTTAGTAATACTAAAGCACAGCCTATTCAAACCTACGTGAGCCCTTTCTATTATGGTATCAGCGGGCCTGATAAGCTGATAGTGCGTATTGCCTTCTTGCATTGCTTTTGTAAATTTGGAATTACCTTCGCAAAGGTTGTTCCCGATAATGTGTTCAATTGCTGGTAGTGGCTAATGTATGTACACTGAGTGGTCGGCACTCGGGGCTAATATATATATGCTGAGGGGTCGGCTCTCAGGGCTAATGTACGTATGCTGAGTGGTCGGCACTCGGGGCTAAGGTATGTATGCTGAGTGGTCGGCACTCGGGGCTAATGTATGTATGCTGAGTGTTCGGCACTCAGGGCTAATGTATGTACACTGAGTGCTCAGCACTCAGGGCTAATGTATGTATGCTGAGTGGTTGGCACTCAGGGCTAATGTATGTACACTGAATGGTCAGCACTCGGGGCTAATGTATGTATGCTGAGTGGTCGGCACTCGGGGCTAAGTATGTACATGATGGCGGCACTGGGCTAATGTATGTATGCTGAGTGGTCGGCACTCGGGGCTAATGTATGTATGATGAGTGGCCGGCACTTGGGGCTAATTTATGTATGCTGAGTGGCCAGCACTTGGGGTTAATGTATGTATGCTGAGTGGTCGGCACTCAGGGCTAATGTATGTACTCTGAGTGGTCGGCACTCGGGGCTAATGTATGTACACTGAGTGGTCGGCACTCGGGGCTAATGTATGTATGCTGAGTGGTCGGCACTCGGGACTAATGTATGTATGTTGAGTGGCCAGCACTTGGGGCTAATGTATGTATGCTGAGTGGTTGGCACTCAGGGCTAATTTATGTACTCTGAGTGGTCGGCACTCAGGGCTAATGTATGTACGCTGAGTGGTCGGGACTAGGGGCTAATGTATGTATGCTGAGTGGTCGGCATGTGGGGCTAATGTATGTATGCTGATTGGTCAGCACTTGGGGCTAATGTATGTATGCTGAGTGGTCGGCACTCGGGGGTAATGTATGTACGCTGAGGGGTCGGCACTCGGGGCTATTGTATGTACACTGAGTGGCTGGCACTCGGGGCTAATGTATGTATGCTGAGTGGTCGGCACACAGGGCTAATGTATGTACACTGAGTGGTCAGCACTCGGGGCTAATGTATGTACGCTGAGTGGTCGGCACTCGGGGCTAATGTATGTATGCTGAGTGGTCGGCAATCAGGGCTAATGTATGTATGCTGAGTGGCCAGCACTCGGGGCTAATGTGTGTATGTTGAGTGGTCGGCACTCAGGGCTAATGTATGTACACTGAGTGGCCAGCACTCGGGGCTAATGTATGTATGCTGAGTGGTCAGCACTCAGGGCTAATGTATGTATGCTGAGTGGTCGGCACTCAGGGCTAATGTATGTACGCTGAGTGGTCAGCACTCGGGGCTAATGTATGTACGCTGAGTGGTCGGCACTCAGGGTTAATGTATGTATGCTGAGTGGCCAGCACTCGGGGCTAATGTATCTACTCTGGGTGGTCGGCACTCGGGGCTAATGTATATACGCTGAGTGGTCGGCACTTGGGGCTATTGTATGTACGCTGAGTGGCTCCTCCTATGTGGGTGGCTGTTGGAGTTTTACATCCCGGAAACATCTACGGTCGTGTCAGGATGGGTACCTACTGACTTGTGACAGTGTGCACTCATGGCTACTTTATAGTGCTGCCCTACTAGCAGACCAAGCCACCAGCACCATGACCTGATATCTCACTCAGTCACATTATCCTGACACTGAGCCAACCAGTCCTTGCCCTATCCTAATAATTCCAAGCGCCTGGCTAGGAAGCGCCAAGTATAAGTTTTTAAGTCATTGGTTTGACTCGACCAGGGTTCAAACCTGTGCATTTTAATCCTAGGATCTTCCGAAATGGGAGACGGACGCTCCACTCATCCCGTTTGGTCACCTCCTTAGTATGTAATGGTGTTGGCTTAAGGATATAATTTTTTTTTTTTAAAAAGGTTAAAACATCCACGATTGGTCTATCAACCACGGTACTTAATTCTGCACCGCTCCTATTGGCCATGGAAACTTTAAATTAAATAAATTGAAAACGGGACGCGCTTAAATCTCATGGCGCCGGTGATTCATTCGGTACTTCTTTCACAAAATGGATAACAATTGAGTTGAATAGGCGCGGTTTGGGGAAAACGTCCACTGAAAGAACTCACTAACTATTGAAAGATCTCGGTGGGGGGAGAGACAAAATAAGCTGGCACAATAAAAATAGAAATTAATGTTATTGGGCTGCTGACAATAATCGAAAACAGAGCCTGGCCGTAGCCATTTCCCATCCTGAGTTATAGGTTGTGTAGTGATTCCCCGGTAATTGGGAGTGAGATAAATAATGTGTCCGTATTATATAAGTTTTTGGGGAGGAGATGATGAAATTGTATAATCACTCATGTGAAATCAGCACCTGGCACAAGTTATCACCAGCATCCACACCGCCGCCACCACCATCATCGTCATCATTACCATCATCATCACTATCGTTATCACCACCACTACCATCATCACCATCACCACACCACCACTATCATCACCACCATCATCACCATCAACATTACCATCATCAACATTACCATCATCATCATCACCATCACTACCACTATCGTTATCACCACCACTACCATCATCACCACCACCACCACCATCACCACCATCACCACCACCACCCAACATCACACCGCCATCACCATCACCACCACCCTCACATCACACCACCACCCCCTACATGACAACAACCATCATCACCACCACGACCACCACCATCATCATCAACATTACCATCATCATTACCATCACTACCACTATCACCACCACCGCCATCACCAGCACCACCATCATCACCACCACCACCCCTACTTGACAACAACCATCATCACCACCGCCACCACCACCGTCATAACCACCACACCACCACTCCTCACCACCACTCCCCGCTACCACCATCACAACCAGACACCCACTCCCACAACCACTCCCAACCACCACCACCACACCACCACTCCCCACCACCATCACTCCCCACCACCACCACTCCCCACCACCACCCCACCAGCACCACACCACCACCACTACTGGGTTGTTGCACCTTATTCACAGTGTTGATGTAATATCGTGACCACTACCACCACCACCACCACACCACTACCACACCAGCATCACACCACCACCACTACTGGGTTGTTGCACCTTATTCACAGTGTTGATGTTATATCGTGACTACTACCACTCCCCACCACCACCACTACACCACCACCACTACCACCACCACACCACCACCACACCACCACCACACCACCACCGCTACTGGGGTGTTCCACTTTATTCACAGTTTTGATGTTATAAAGTGACACTGTCCTTATGCTAGTTCCAGACCTGATGGAAGTTTATCTAAAGCTGCACACATTTATTTGTTAAACTCAAGTCTGTCATTTAATCCTACATATCCAACTTAAATACTAAGCAATCGTGACCTGCACTGACCTCTCAGCCAAGAAACTGCAGTGACTGCAGGATGTATGAGTGTCAGGGGTCACCAACAGATGGCACATTCTGCTTTCCGGCTATATTACAGGCAATAGAACTACCCTTTTCCCATTATTCCAAAATGAAAGTAAACTAGGCCCTTAAACTACTCCAATATAGTGATATAGCGATATAGCGAATGGTAGACAGGAAGTGTGAACACTTATTTGTCTCTCTTTTTTTGTTGTTGGTACATTAGTGGTCCCAAGCAAGGGAAATCCCAGTAACAAAGGACTGGTCTTCCCCACTTCACTGCTGGTCGATAGAAAGCCCGAGCCTACACTTTTACCGACCCAAGGGATTTTTAACCTCTCACACCACATAGACATCGTATGAGAGCAACCGGCCTTTGATGACGCTGTAAGTTATACACAGCGGTGGAAATCCAAATTGGCAGAGCTGGGGGAAAGGGGAATCGAACCGCCGACCCTCAGATTAGGAGTCTGACCTAGAAAAAAGTCAGACACTCTAACCACTCCGCCACAGAGAACACCGAGAATATAGCAATACTTGTATATGATTTGCACATCCCCTATACTGTATTCTGTTTGCTAGGGTTTTACATCCTAGCAACATATATTGTCACATCAGGATGGGTACTGACTTGTGACAGTGTGCACTCATTGTAACTTTATAGTGCTGCCCCACTGGGAGATCAGGACACTGGCACCATGATCCAATATTCCACGGAGTCATATTAACCCGATACTGAGCTAACCAGTCCTTGCCTTATCCTCGTAATGCTGAACACAAGGCTAGGTAGCGACAAGTATCAATTTAGTAAGTCATTGGTTTGACTCGGCCGGGATTTAAATTCCCAATTTTCCGCACAGGAAGCATGCGCTCTACCGATTGAGCCACCGCGTCCGGTCCTGCATTGTGAAAACTAAACAGTTTTCATTGACATATAATACTGTAAAATGTCAACACATTCAAATATATTCAAAAGGACCTGATTTCCACAAGTATGTACCCATTCCCCCCCACCCCCCATATATGGGCGCCACCCATCATTTACCTCCAATCCATCTAATGTAATATCACGATTAATATTGTATGATCAAATTACCACGCGGCCGACATAGGACAGGAGTAATGTCCCACTAATGGAATTTATCACTCAACGCTGCTATGATAAATTCATAATAATCTCTTCTATCCGCAATCACCTTATCTCCTACTGAAAATTAGGATCTTTTTTTTTTTATCAACGTAAGATCGAATCGCCATATTCTTGATTTCATAATCCATACAAACTGCTGATAATGCCAGCTCTTTCGAATCGAATTTTCTCCTAATAAGCAATTAAAAAAATGTATAATTTGATCAAATATATTTGTATACATGATGCTGAATATGACTCACATCGGCCACCTGACTATGTACCTTTAAAGCTAGAGATCTCGTCACATGATTTTATTATATATTCTCGATGTATCTTAATGAAAGATCACACTCGTAGCTCAGGCGATAGAGTGTTCACCTGTCATGGTGTTGATCATCCGATCGATCCTGCTCAGTGGACTCATTTGCAGTTTGGGCTATTTTCCGTTCCAATCAGTGGTCCACAACTGGTTCATCCAAGGTGGTGGTATGTGAGAAAGTGCATATAAAAGACCCCATGCCTGCTTATCGGAAAGAGTATCCTATGTGGCGGCAGAGGGTTTCCTCCAAAGAAATACGTCAGAATGACCATATGTGTAACGTCCAATAGCCCATGATAAAAATCATGTGCTCTAGAGGCATTGGTAAATAAAACAAGTTTTCCTTTTTCCTTTGCGGCTAGCCACATGTTCATTTATACACACAATGACAATAAATCCACAATGTCTAGCCATATGACTATATGCACAAGCTATAATCTTATGTATAACCACATGACTATACACCCATTATGTATGTCAATATGCTTAAATATTCTATTGTATACCCATCCAAGTATATACCCCTAATAATAAATAGTCACGCGAGTATATGTGCATATATTCTCTGGCATCCCTCACACATTTCAGTATCAGTTCGTGATTACTAATTCTTGCAGACCATAAGCTGTCCAGATTCACTCTGCGCGCGGCCATCTTGGAATGGGTAGCCCGGCCTCGCTGTGTTATGTGTGTCGCTGTACCTGTTGTACCTGTTGTTATTTAATTGCCATTAAACGCTGATGATAGCTGTGATATAGGTACTGCACCCCCATAACTCCCCATAACTCCCCATACATCGTGCGGTGCTAATCACCCCATAAAGTGTGGCAATAAAAATGTGACGTTAAAACGCCGACACGTCCACGTTGCCATGCACATATTCATGCCCGTATTCATAACACCCCCTCACCCACTAACACCCCCACCCACTAACACCCCCACCCACTAACACCCCCCACCCACTAACACCCCCACCCACTAACACCCCCCACCCACTAACACCCCCCCACTAACACCCCCCACCCACTAACACCCCCTCACCCACTAACACCCCCCACCCACTAACACTCCCCACCCACTAACACCCCCCACCCACTAACACCCCCCACCCACTAACCACCCCCCCCACTAACACCCCCCCCCACCCACCACCCCCACCCACCACCACCCCCCCACTAACACCCCCCCCCACACCCCCCACCCACACACCCCCCCACCCACTAACACCCCCCCCACCCCACCCACACCCCCCACCCACTAACACCCCCCACCCCACCCCCCCCCCACCCCCCCCCCCACCCACCCCCCCCCCCACCCACCAACCCCCCCCCACCCCCACCCCCCCCCACCCCACCCCCCACCCACCCCCCCACCCCCCACCCCACCCCCCCCCCCCACCACCCCCCCCCCACCCACCACCACCCCCCCCCCACCCCCCCCCCCACCACCCCCCCCACCCCCCCCACCCCCCCCCCCACCACCCCCCACACCCCCACACCCACCACCCCCCCACCCCCACCCCCCCCCACCACCCCCACCCCCACCCCCCCCCACCCCCCACCCACCCCCCCCCCCCACACCCCCCACCCCCACCCCCCCCCCACCCACACCCCCCACCCCCCACCCACCCCCCACCCACCCCCCACCCCACCCCACCCCCACCCCCCACCCCACCCCACACCCCCCACCCCCACCCACCCCCCCACCCCCCACCCACCCCCCCCCACCCCACCCCCACCCCCCCACCCACCCCCCACCCACCACCCCCCCCACCCCCACCACCCCCCCCCACCCACCAACCCACCCCCACCCCCCCACCCCACCCCCCCCCCCCCACCCCCCCCCACCCACCCACCACCCCCCCCCACCCACCCCCCCCACCACCCCCCCCACCCACCACCCCACCCCCCCACCACCCCCCCACCCCCCCACCCCCCCCCCCACCACCACCCCCCCCCCCACCACCACCCCCCCCCACACCCCCCCCCACCCCCCCCCCCCCACCCCCCACCCCCCACCCCCCCCCACCCACCACCCCCCCCCCCCACCCACCACCCCCCACCCACCCCCCCCCCCCCACCACCCCCCCCCCCCCCACCACCACCCCCCCCACCCCCACACCCCCCCACCCACCACCCCCCCACCCCCACCCCCCCCACCCCCACCACCCCCCCCCCCCCCCCCACACCCCCCCACCCCCACACCCCCCCCACCACCCACCCCCCCACCCACCCACACCCCCCCCCCACCACCCCCCCACACCCCCCACCCACACCCCCCCCCCACCCCCCACCCCCACCCCACCACCCCCCCACCCCTACACCCCCCCACCCACACCCCCCCCCCCCCACCCCACACCCCCCCCCCACCCCCCCCACCCCCCCACCCCACCCCCCCCACCCACACCCCCCCCCTCACCCCCCACCCCCCACCCCCACCCCACCCCCCACCCACCCCCCACCCCCCACCCCCCCCACCCACACCCCCCCCCCACCCCACCCCCCCACCCCCCACCCCCCCCACACCCCCCCACCCCCCCCACCACCCCCCCCACCCCCCCACCCCCCCCCCACCCACACCCCACCCCCCCCACCCCCAACCCCCCCCACCCCCACCCCCCCACCCCCACCCCCCACCCACACACCCCCCCCCACCCCCACCCCCCCCCACCCCCCCCACCCACACCCCCCCACCCCCCCCCCCACACCCCCCCCCCACCCCCCACCCCCCCCCACCCACCTCCCCCCCCCACCCACCCCCCCACCCACCACCCCCCTCACCCCCCACCCACCCCCACCCACCCACACACCCCCCCTCACCCCCCACCCCCTCACCCCCCCACCAACACCCCCACCCCTCCCACCCCCCCACCCACCAACACCCCCCCACCCCACCCACACCCCCCACCCACTAACACCCCCCACCCACACACCCCCCCCACCCCACCCACACCCCCCCCCACCCACACCCCCTCACCCACACCACCCCCTCACCCACCCACACCCCCCCTCACACCCCAACCCCCCCACCCCCCCCACTAACACCCCCCACCCACACCACCCCACACCCCCCACACCCCCCCCCCAACCACCCCCCCACCCCACCACCACCCCTCACCACTACCACCCCCCCCCACTAACACCCCCCACCCCCAACACCCCCCACCCACCCCCACACCCACACCACCCCACCACCCCCACCCCCCCCCACACCCCCCACCCACAACACCTCCCACCCCACTAACACCCCCCTCCCCCACTACACACCCCCACACCCCACTAACACCCCCACACCACTACACCCCCATCACCCACTACACCCACACCCCCTCACCCACTACACCACCCACTAACACCCCATCACCCACTAACACCCCCCATCACACCACTAACACCCACCCCCATCACCCACTAACACCCTCATCACCGCAGTAACACCCCCATCACCCCACTACACACCCCCATCACCCACTAACACCCCCCATCACCCACTAACACCCCCATCACCCACATAACACCCCCCATCACCCAGTAACACCCCCTCACCCACTAACCCCCCCATCACCCACTAACACCCCCATCAACCACTAACACCCCCATCACCCACTAACACCCCCATTGCCCACTAAAACCCCCATCAACCACTAACACCCCCATCACCCACTAACACCCCCATCACCCACTAACACCCCCATCACCCAGTAACACCCCCATCAACCACTAACACCCCCATCACCCACTAACACCCCCATCAACCACTAACACCCCCATCACCCACTAACTAACACCGCCCTTGTCCAGTAGCACCCCCTTCACCCACTAACAGTGACACCCCAATACCCCAGTAACTAACACCCATCATACACCCAACAACCATTTTCAGGTACATTCTGTTCGGTAAGCTGTGTTGCTCTCCACCCCCACCCCCTGCCATGTCCATATTCTAGCGAGCGTCTCAAGGCATCACGTGCACACATGTATTTGGGATTTGAAAGCCAATACCTGAAGCCCTTTTCATGGTTTGGAGTTCGCCCCACCCACCCCATCCTCCACCCTCCACCACCCATACCCCAGAATCAGTAGAGCGCGGGCCTCCCGTGTGGAAGGTCGGGAGTTCGGTTCCTGGTCGAGTCAAACCAATGACTTATAAAATTAATGTTTGTTGCTTCCTAGCCTGATGCTCGGCATTACTAATACTATGATAGGGCAAGGACTGGTTAGCTGTCAGGATAGTGTGACTGAGTGGGATATCGGGTCATGGTGCCAGCAGCCTGATTTCCCAGTTGGGCAGCACTATAGAGTAGCCATGAGTGTGCATTGTCACAAGCTGGTACCTCTCCTGATATGACCTTAGATGTTGCCGGTAGGTAAATCTCCAACAACCAACCGAAGAACCGACCCACACCCACACTCCCATTCAATTTGCTTGGTAATTAATTATGATGTTATTGTATGGACATTAAAGTGTCTGGGCACTTGCATACCCCTTGGTGAAACAGGCGTCAGTCTCTATCACAATGGATGCTAACATCTGACATCTATATTCCCCACCAATAGAGGAAATCGTGAAGAAGGAATTAAATGGTGCGTGTTGGTGAGTCTGTAAGGGTTGTATGTGAATAGCTGGGTTTGTGTGTGTTTCTGTGTATGTACATGTAAGTGTATTGCTAGTATGTATGTAATTAATTGTAAGCATTAAACAACGTATGTAAACCATTTAAAAGACTTACAATTCCAGGGGGACGAGTGTAGTCCTCTGGACTGACCTCTCAGGCAAGGAGCCGCATAGACATATCCGGGGATTGCATCAGGGAGCCTAGGTAGTGTAATGGTAGGCGTGGGTAGCATGCTAACCGGCGAATGTCAGGAACAGTGGGATTTAATCCTGTTCTCGGTACGCTATTTCCGGTGTTCATCACCCCATAGCACTTTCATCAGATTATGCCGCTTTAATAATAAAGGACAGGTGATGGGGGGGGGGGGGGGGGTCTGTCCAAAAGAACCTAGTTTTAGTTCTTTAATAATAAAGGCAGGTGATGGGGGGGGGGGGTGGGTCGAAAGAACTAGTTTTGTTCTTTAATAATAAAGGACAGGTGAGGGGGGGGGGGGTGTCTGTCCAAAAGAACCTAGTTTTAGTTCTTTAATAATAAAGGACAGGTGATGGGGGGGGGGGGGGGTGGTCTGTCCAAAAGAACCTAGTTTTAGTTCTTTAATAATAAAGGACAGGTGATCGGGGGGGGGGGGTCTGTCCAAAGAACCTAGTTTTAGTTCTTTAATAATAAAGGACAGGTGATGCGGGGGGGGGGGGGGTGTCTGTCCAAAAGAACCTAGTTTTAGTTCTTTAATAATAAAGGACAGGTGATGGGGGGGGGTGTGTCTGTCCAAAAGAACCTAGTTTTAGTTCTTTAATAATAAAGGACAGGTGATGCGGGGGGGGGGGGGGGTCTGTCCAAAAGAACCTAGTTTTAGTTCTTTAATAATAAAGGACAGGTGATGCGGGGGGGGGGGGGTCTGTCCAAAAGAACCTAGTTTTAGTTCTTTAATAATAAAGGACAGGTGATGGGGGGGGGGGGGGGTCTGTCCAAAAGAACTAGTTTTAGTTCTTTAATAATAAAGGACAGGTGATGGGGGGGGGGGGTCTGTCCAAAAGAACCTAGTTTTAGTTCTTTAATAATAAAGGACAGGTGATGCGGGGGGGGGGGGGTGGTGTCTGTCCAAAAGAACCTAGTTTTAGTTCTTAATAATAAAGGACAGGTGATGGGGGGGGGGTGGTCTGTCCAAAAGAACCTAGTTTTAGTTCTTTAATAATAAAGGACAGGTGATGGGGGGGGGGGGGTGTCTGTCAAAAGAACTAGTTTTAGTTCTTAATAATAAAGGACAGGTGATGCGGGGGGGGGGGGGGGTGTCTGTCCAAAAGAACTAGTTTTAGTTCTTTAATAATAAAGGACAGGTGATGGGGGTGGGGGGGGGGTCTGTCCAAAAGAACCTAGTTTTAGTTCTTTAATAATAAAGGACAGGTGATGCGGGGGGGGGGGGGTTTGTCTGTCCAAAAGAACCTAGTTTTAGTTCTTTAATAATAAAGGACAGGTGATGGGGGGGGGGTTGTCTGTCCAAAAGAACCTAGTTTTTAGTTCTTTAATATAAAGGGACAGGTGATGGGGGGGAGGGTTGTCTGTCCAAAAGAACCTAGTTTTAGTTCTTTAATAATAAAGGACAGGTGATGCGGGGGGGGGGGGGTCTGTCCAAAAGAACCTAGTTTTAGTTCTTTAATAATAAAGGACAGGTGATGCGGGGGGGGGGTCTGTCCAAAGAACTGGTTTTAGTTCTTTATAATAAAGGACAGGTGATGGGGGGGGGGGGTGTCTGTCCAAAAGAACCTAGTTTTAGTTCTTTAATAATAAAGGACAGGTGATGGGGGTGGGGGTGTCTGTCCAAAAGAACCTAGTTTTAGTTCTTTAATAATAAAGGATGGGGGAGGGGGGGGGTCTGTCCAAAAGAACCTAGTTTTAGTTCTTTAATATAAAGGACAGGTGATGGGGGGGGGGTGTCTGTCCAAAAGAACCTAGTTTTAGTTCTTTACATATAAAGGACAGGTGATGGGGGTGGGTGTGTCTGTCCAAAAAGAACCTAGTTTTAGTTCTTTAATAATAAAGGACAGGTGATGGGGGGGGGGTTGTGGTCTGTCCAAAAGAACCTAGTTTTAGTTCTTTAACAATAAAGGACAGGTGATGGGGGGGGGGTGTGTCTGTCCAAAAGAACCTAGTTTTAGTTCTTTAATAATAAAGGGACAGGTGATGGGGGTGGGGGGGGTGTCTGTCCAAAAGAACCTAGTTTTAGTTCTTTAATAATAAAGGACAGGTGATGGGGGGGGGGTGGTGTCTGTCCAAAAGAACCTAGTTTTAGTTCTTTAATAATAAAGGAGAGGTGATGGGGGGGGTGGGGGTGTCTGTCCAAAAGAACCTAGTTTTAGTTCTTTAATAATAAAGGACAGGTGATGGGTGGGTGTGTCTGTCCAAAAGAACCTAGTTTTAGTTCTTTAATAATAAAGGACAGGTGATGGGGGGGTCAGTGTCTGTCCAAAAGAACCTAGTTTTAGTTCTTTAATAATAAAGGACAGGTGGTGGGGGGAGGTGTCTGTCCAAAAGAACCTAGTTTTAGTTCTTTAATAATAAAGGACAGGTGGTGGTGGGGGGGTCTGTCCAAAAGAACCTAGTTTTAGTTCTTTAATAATAAGGGACAGGTAATGGGGGAGGGGGGGTTTTAGTTCAGGGGCTGGCAGCAGTATAAGAGCCATCAAACTAAGTGGTACATGTTTGTGGATGAGGCTGAATACCGCAAAAGTAACCATGGCATATTTTATGCACACTCCCAAAGTGCATCTAAGTAAAGTTGACAAAAGAAACCCATTCATAGATAGCTAGAGGATGTGTTATTTTATATAAAAATCGATTTTTATAACGCCTGCGTATTGCTTGAAATGAAGAGAGAATTTAAAGTTTTGCTAATTGCGATTTGTACTAGTAGCAGTAGTAGTAAACTGAATAGTAGCAGTGACAATATCTAAAGTCCTCACCTGGAATCTGTGGTTGTGTAGGCAGGCTATAATGAAATCAATACAGGCAAGAAGAGAAAGGAAGAGTATAAAGAATGAAAGTAGAGAGAGACAATGCCCTCAGGTTTATTATTATATAGTGGTACATGGATCTGGTATGGCATACCACCTGACCGTATTCTCCAATGAGAATCAAGCATTTATAGTTCCACCAATGAACATCAAGCATTCCTGTGTCACCATGGCTACCGTGATCTGCCCACCACCACCATGCGGTGTGGCTGCTTGGCCACCACCTGCCTGAGCTGAGTGTGTGGTGATCTGTGACTAACAGAGGGGGGAGGGGGCAGCAGCAGTTGTACAAGTAGTAGAAGTAATAGTAGTAGTAGTGGCAGCAATAGCAGCAGCAGTTCCTCTAGTAGTAGAAGTAATAGTAGTAGTGGCAGCAATAGCAGCAGTAGTTGTACTATTAGTAGAAGTAATAGTAGTGACAGCAGCAGTTGTACTAGTAGTAGAAGTAATAGTAATAGTGGCAGCAGTTGTACTAGTAGTAGAAGTAATAGTAGTGACAGCAGCAGTTGTACTAGTAGTAGTGGCAGCCGTTGTACTAGTAGTAGAAGTAATAGTAGTAGTGGCAGCGATAGCAGCAGCAGTTGTACTAGTAGTAGAAGTAGTAGTAGAACTGGCAGCAATAGCAACAGCAGTTGTACTAGTAGTAGAAGTAGTAGTAGAACTGGCAGCAATAGCAACAGCAGTTGTACTAGTAGTAGAAGTAGTAGTAGAACTGGCAGCAATAGCAACAGCAGTTGTACTAGTAGTAGAAATAATAGTAGTGACAGCAGCAGTTGTACTAGTAGTAGAAGTAATAGTAGTAGTGGCAGCGGTTGTACTAGTAGTAGAAGTAATAGTAGTAGTGGCAGCCATAGCAGCAGCAGTTGTACTAGTAGTAGAAGTAGTAGTAGTAGTGGCAGCAATAGCAGCAGCAGTTGTACTAGTAGTAGAAGTAATAGTAGTGATATCAGCAGTTGTCCTAGTAGTAGAAGTAGTAGTAGTAGTTGCAGCAGTTGTACTAGTAGTAGAAGTAACAGTGGTAGTGGCAGCAATAGTAGCAGCAGTTGTACTAGTAGTAGAAGTAATAGTAATAGTAGTAGTGGCATCAATAGCAGCAGGAGTTGTACTACTAGAAGTAATAGTAGTAGTAGTAGTGGCAGCAATAGCAGTAGCAGTTGTACTAGTAGTAGAAGTAATAGTAATAGTAATAGTGGCATCAATAGCAGCAGCAGTTGTACTAGTAGAAGTAATAGTAGTAGTACTGGCAGCAATAGCAGCAGCAGTTGTACTAGTAGTAGAAGTAATAGTAGTAGTAGTATTAGTGGCAGAAATAGCAGCAGCAGTTGTACTAGTAGTAGAAGTAATAGTAGTGACAGCAGCAGTTGTACTAGTAGTAGAAGTAATAGTAGTAGTAGTAGTAGTGGCAGCAATAGCAGCAGCAGTTGTACTAGTAGAAGTAATAGTAGTAGTAGTAGTGGCATCAATAGCAGCAGCAGTTGTACTAGTAGTAGAAGTAATAGTAGTAGTAGTAGTGGCAGCAATAGCAGCAGCAGTTGTACTAGTAGAAGTAATAGTAGTAGTAGTAGTGGCAGCAATAGCAGCAGCAGTTGTACTAGTAGTAAAGTAATAATAGTAGTATTATTAGTGGCAGCAATAGCAGCAGCAGTTGTACTAGTAGAAGTAATAGTAGTAGTCGTGGCAGCAATAGCAGTAGCAGTTGTACTAGTAGTAGAAGTAATAGTAGTAGTAGTATTAGTGGCAGCAATAGCAGCAGCAGTTGTACTAGTAGTAGAAGTAATAGTAGTGACAGCAGCACTGTAGTTGAGTAATAGTAGGGCTGCAGTAGTAGGAAGTAATAGTAGTGACAGCAGCAGGTTGTACTAGTAGTAGTATAAGTGATAGTAGTGGACAGCAGCAGGCAGTGTAGAAGTTAGTAGGCAGCAGCAGTTTACTGTATAGTAGTAGAAGTAATAGTAGTAGTAATGGCAGCAACAGCAGCACTAGTAGTAGTGGCAGTGGTAGTAGTTTTAGTAACATTAGTAGACCAGTGTTTCAAGCATTAAGCCACAGGAAGGTAATTAGTACGGTTTGGGTTTTGCTTTTTGTGCTGTTTGCTTTTAAAGTCAGTCGCGCTGTAAGCACAAAAGGCTCATGCATATGGAGTGTGCTGTAAACTATTCCCATTTCACATGTTTCTCCCCGGGTTCTGTTATCTCGTCACACACGATTTGGGCAGAATCACAGCCAATTTAAACCAACCGCAATGTCAGTACGGTGCATATTTCACATATCATGGTATTAACATATTCATGCTTTGTTAGTTGCTGGACGGTTTTTCTTTTTTCTTTTTCTCTCTTAAAAAAAAAGATTTATAACTTGATTCCAAAGTCGGCTCACAAGCAATGGTCATGTTCTTGAAATTCCAAAATGGTGTTTGCGTCTTGTTTTACGGTAAGTAGGTGATTCTGAAAGAGGGTGTGCGTGGGCTTGTGTTACTCGCAATTTTGCGATAAATATCGCCTAAATGAAGCTATTTCAGCTTGTCATGCGGTCATTAAGGACCCAGTTTCACGCCTCAGTTTCACGCCTCAGTTTCACGCCTCAGTTTCACGCCTCAGTTTCACGCCGTCCTGTTTTGTCCGATACGGGTGATATAAACTTTATAGAACAATTTCTATAAGACATGTATGTATGTATTTATACCTACGGAAAACAACTTCATTCTGAGGGTGGGCGGTGGGGGTGATCATTCTGTCATTTTTAACATGGTGTTGGGGGGGGGGTGGGAAGAGGAGGGTGTGAACTTTTTGTTTTACTAGGTGCGTTAAAGGGAAGTGGTGATGGTCGTGTGCGCATGCGTGCACATTGAGAGTGGTGGACAGAGAGAATGGGTTGAGGTTAGGGATGTTGGTAGTGTCGATGTGTGTGTAATTGCCATGCATGGGAGAGAATGGGTTGAGGTTAGGGATGTTGGTAGTGTTGATGTGTGTGTAATTGCCATGCATGGGAGAGAATGGGTTGAGGTTAGGGGTGTTGGTAGTGTCGATGTGTGTGTAATTGCCATGCATGGGAGGATGAATGGGGTTGAGGTTAGGGGATGTTGGTAGTGTCGATGTGTGGTGTAATTGCCATGGCATGGGGAGAGTAATGGGTTGTGAGGTATAGGGAGTGTTGGTAGTGTCGATGTGTGTGTGATTGCCATGCATGGGAGAGAATGGGTTGAGGTTAGGGATGTTGGTAGTGTCGATGTGTGTGTAATTGCCATGCATGGGAGAGAATGGGTTGAGGTTAGGGATGTTGGTAGTGTTGATGTGTGTGTAATTGCCATGCATGGGAGAGAATGGGTTGAGGTTAGGGATGTTGGTAGTGTCGATGTGTGTGTAATTGCCATGCATGGGAGAGAATGGGTTGAGGTTAGGGGTGTTGGTAGTGTCGCTGTGTGTGTGATTGCCGTGCATTGGAGAGAATGCGTTGAGGTTAGGGGTGTTGGTAGTGTCGCTGTGTGTGTGATTGCCGTGCATTGGAGAGAATGGGTTGAGGTTAGGGGTGTTGGTAGTGGTGGTGTGTATGCACGTGTGTGTGTGTGGTGGCCCCAGACGGCATCAAGCGGGTGTGTGGGCGGTGGGGTGGGGTAGGGGTGGGGTGCGGTGGTGTGGGGGGGGGGGGGGGGGGGGCACATGATGAGCGTCACCGTGGACATTTACATAGCCTTCGGGCGTCGCTTGGTTTTGATGCGAATTAAAAATTCACAGGCGGCGTTTCCAAGTTTTCGCCACTAAAAGCATTGTCTGCAAATGCGCCGCCCGGCGGTGGCCCTTCGCCCTACGTGGCAACGGGCGTTTTATACCAATTAGTAAGGCAATATGTCATTTGTCACTTCCTGTTGATGCCTCGCCGTATACACGGGTCTCCGTAGAGCATTCCAACCCCAGCCCCGCTCTCCCCTGCTCCCCCTCCCTCTCCTCTCAAGCCCCTCGCCCCTCCCCTCTCCCTCCTCTCCTTCCCCCTCTCCCTCGCTCCTTCCGCCTTCCGCATCTCCACCCCTCCTGCCTTCCCCCTCCCCAACTCCCTCCCCCTCCTCTCCCCTAGCCCTCCATCCTCCCCCCCCCCCCGCCTACTTCCCCCTCCCCCTCCTTCTGCCTCCCCTTCTTCCCCTTCCTTCACCATCCCCTCCTCCCCCTCCCCCTCCTTCTGCCTCTCCCTCCTCGCCTCCTTCCCACTCCCGTTCTCTCCCACCGCTCGTCTCTCTCCCGCGCCCCCACCTCCTCCCCCTCGCCCCTACCTTCTCCCCTCCCATCTCGCTCCCCGAATGCACCACTGTCAGTGGGCCGTGAGCAAAAGGGACAGAAGCTTCCTGTCCCTCTGGCGGCCGTGTTGTTTACAAGTGTGCACTGCGAGCAGAGGGATTCTCACACACTGAGTTTTTCTTTCGTTTTTTCTCTTCTTAAAAAAAACTAACTTTTTACTCAGAGCTTCTTCCACTAATCCTAGTTCGATTTTCATATTTGAATTCTGGGATGGGTCGGAGGGGCAAGGGTGAGGGGGAAGGGGTAGGACATTTATTCGAGGGCAGCGTTTATTCTTGTATATTGTGTATATGAACACACTGATGAATGGTGCGGTGGTGCTGGTGCCGGTGCTGGTGGTGGTGGTGTGTGTGTTTGCAGCACAAACTCACCTGCTAAATGTACACCACACACAAATGTTGAATGAGCGGTCGAAAGTAAGGAGCTTTAATATGGGAACCGCGTTTAATGATTCCCTCACCTCCTTTTTTTGCCACACGTCTAATGTGTAGAGGTGGCTGCATCGTGGTTAACTAACAAAACAACACCTCCCTCAACACTTAAATACAACTGCCTTAAATTACTTCTCGCCACCTGTGTAAATGTATAATATAATAATAATAATAATAATAATAATAATAATAATAATAATAATAAAACTGGGTGTAGTTTGTATCTCTTCTCAGCATTACCCAAGCATCAGGTTTTGTTTGAGCACATTAGTTGTTTCGGATAGTTCATTTTGTTATTCTAAAGAAAATTATCCACGAATTTTGAGTGAAACGCCTCCATCTAACGGGCATATAGAGAAGACAGAACCTGTCAGTGTATTTAAATTCTACGTCCAAATACAGGTAAATTAGCACTTGCTCTGACAACAACAAACATTCACCCCCCCCCCCCCCAACGACACACACCACACACTCTCTCTCATTATATAACTCCCAAAGAATATTTGGAGTTGCCATTTGAGTGTGGGGGGTGGGGGGGTGCTGCAGAGAATTCTGAAGTACAACTGTGGTGGTAGAACTGTATGCTACTTAATAATCACAAATACATATATTGTATATAGGGCCTATCCTTCTCTGCGATTAGCGTAACAATTCGAGTCGGTCGCGAACAATTAGGCGGCCACACAGTGGTGGCGCCACTGGTTCAGTTTGGTGAATAATCGGTTTAAAAAAGAATGTTTAAAGACTCTTCTTACATTACACGTGTGTTTGTGACAGAACGAGGGGAGGGAGAGATGGGGAGGGGAAATATAGGGGAAGAGAGAGAGAGAGAGGGAGAAAGAGGGAGAGATTACAAGTGAGGGAAGAATGGAAGGGTCTTCGCGGACGGTGGCTGAGGGAGGGTGACCCTTAAATGGAAGAGCGCCCCGCCCACAACTGGCCACGTGACTACATGGAGGGTGAGAGACTGAGAAGAGACATTGGCTACTTCCTAAAGTAAAGCTTGTTTTATTTAACGATGCCTCTCAAGCACATTGATTTCCATATCATCAGTTATTGGACGTCAAACACATGGTCATTCTGATATATTTCTTTGGATGAAACCCGCTGCCACCACATAGGCTACTCTTTCCGATAAGCAGCAAGGGCATAGAAAATTAGTTTTGGCAAGCTTGCAAAAGCTCTGACACAATAGACTTCTGCAGTAACAGGTTCTATTAAATTGACCCTGTATGTCCTATGCAAATACAAATGTTTAATAAGTGCACCAGTATCTAAGGTAGATATGTCAAATCAAATCTAGGTTTTGAAAAGTTTATGCTCCATCGGACTACGCAGCTTTATGTAAGAAGATAAACGTCTTGAAGAAGGTTACATGTCTTCAACTCGTTTTGTCTTCCTTATATATAAGTTTGTTTGTTTGGAGTCCTACGTCCTGGCAACATCTCAGGTCACATCAGGACGGATACCGACTTATGACAGTCCACACTCATGGTGACATTATACTGCTGTGCCACTGGTATACCAAGCCACCGGAGCTAACCAGTCCTTTCCCTATCCTAGTAATAATCCTGAGCATCAGGCCGGGTAGCGACAAGTATCAGTTTGCACCGGTGTGGTCACTGACCACTCACAGGTGGCGCCGGTGTGGGCATATATGGAACTAATCCCTGGAGCAATACACAGTAGATAGTTAAAGGAAGGCGATATATCGATGGAAGGGACTGAGAGATGGTAGTGTCCTTATTTATATTTCCATAATAGATTATAGAACATATATATATATGATGTATATGATGTATAACGCATTATGCGAGTATAAATGTACATAAGGTAATATTAACCCCATCCTGTACTTTCCTATATCAAGCTGTACTTGCAGCACCACCATCTGCCCGCATATATAAATGTATATATACACACATGCTTCTGTTAATTTCCATCACCAAAACTATCGGCAAAAATGTTAACCTCTAGCAGGGGGCAGTGTAGATGGGACATGTCCGCGGTGCTGCGTCACTAAAATAGATAGATAGATAGATAAATAAATAAATAAAAGAATGTTGCGGCGTGTGAGTCCTACACTCTCTGAGGCTCCAAGGGCGCGTTTTTGCCGGCTTTTACCGTCCGGGGGCGTTGAGCGGCTGTGTGGATTAATAGTTAAAGTTTTGTGATGGTGTGTGGGGCCCTGAGCGCCTGTTGTTTGCTGTCTTTACAGAGAATATACCTCCTACCTCCTCCTGCTAGTGCTTTCAGAGGCATTTTGTGGTAACTTGGAAAAAAAAGCGCTGTGTACACAAACACACACACATACACATACACACATGCACATGTACATAATACCGGGCACGGTGGCCGAATCAGGAGAGCACACGCCTCATGTTTGGGAGATCGGGAGTTCGGTTCCCAGTCGAGTCAAACCAATGACTTATAAAATTGATACTTGTCACTTCCTAGCCATCATTAATAGGATAGGGCAAGGACTGGTTAGCTCAGTGTCAGGATAATGTGACTGATAGGGATATTGGGTCATGGTGCTGGTGGCCCGATTTCCCAGTGGGGCAGCACTATAAAGTCACCATGATTGTGCACTGTTCAAGTCAGTACCTGTCCTGATATGACTTTAGCTGTTGCCAGGATGTAAAACTCTAACAATGAACCAACCACACATGCATGCATGCATGCATACATACATACATACATACATACATACATACATACATACATACATACATACTTATATACTTACATACATACATACATACATACAAACATACACACGTACATGCATATACACATGAACACATACATGCATAGGGCCTGCACACATACACACATAACATGTACACACACGCACATGTGCTTATGGTGCCGACCGTTTCATTGGTTGAGAGCGAGGCTGGCGATGCAAACAACAATCTATTACTAGTGTTAGAGATTCATCGTAGAATCTTACTGCAGACCATGAGGTCCAGGTGAACGACCGCTGGGGTGCATCAGGCAGAGTGAAACAAGTATTGTATTAACACAGGAAGCAAATTATATATATATATATATATATATATATATATATATATATACTTCGGCCATGATCTTATTTATATATATATATTTATATATATGTATATATATATCAGGTCATGGTCTAAATAATTGCTTCCTGTACACTCTATAATCTGTTATGGGGTTATAAACAATGACACTATCTATCTTCCGATCCCTATATTATAGTATACTCACTATATCCTATCTAACTGGCCCTGGGTAGTTACAGTATTGGCCACACTGGCGCCACCTGTGAGGGTGGTGCCAGCTGCGTCTGGCCGTTATCGCTTATAGAACCCGCTTGATACATAATATTTGCTGCCTTTGTTAATACAATTATTACATACATATATATATATATATGTGTACCATATATGTCCCAATAGACGCACACTGCGTGAGTGCAGACACATGGATGCGCATCTATTCAAAGTTAAAGAATTTTATGGATTTGTTTTTGTGATGCCTCTAAAATAAAGTGGGATTGTCTTATTTTATGTGCATTCAGTGTGAATATGATCGTAAATTTGTGTGTGCTTTCAATCTTCAAATGGGGGGTGTGCTTTTATTGGGTAGCTTGCTTCTATTGGGACATATACGGTATATATATAGTTTACTTGATTTAAAATTAGGCCACAAGTGACCATGAAAATGCATGCCTGACGAGCCACTGATGGTACCGTGGTTAGGCGGGGAAACAAAGACTTGCGTCCCCTGGCTTCACACCTGTAAATAATAGGCGGGGAAGCAAATATATTCATCCCTGGTTTCATACCCACAAATAATGGAACTGTGTGGGGATAGTGTCCTTGTTTATATTCCCATAACATCATTATATGGCACACATATATTATTATGTGTGTAATAAAGTATCAAGTAAAAAGAAAAGAAGCAGAAATGTATATCTAAAACACTCCAAGTTTAATATATCTCGATTCTGTGTGACACAGTATTGTCACCGGAAGAAATACGGCGATTGTGTGAGTGTAAGAAGAAGAAAAAACGGCGTAATGCATTCTGTTCAATATCCTATTCATTATACAATCGACGCTGTTTTAATAGCAGTTCGCCCACAATTTCTGCTGAAACTATGCAATGTCAATAGGCCCTTCCCAGCCATGTTCTTATAATAACGGATCTGGTTTGTGGGTGACATGTGTGGAAATGTAATGAAGCGCACTCACCTCTCCAGGTGAAAGTCCACATACACAAGTAGGCATGGGTAGGCGTGAATATCCCATTTGTTTGCAATGGCGATTCTCTACATGCTGAACCTCATATGGAGTTGAACCTACCCTGTGTATGGTTTTGTTGTTGTTTTACGTCCTAGCAATATCTAAGGTCATGTCAGGATGGGTACCAACTTGTGACAGTGCACAATCATGGCGACTTAATAGTGCTGCCCAACGGGGAGACCAGGCTGCTAGCACCATGACCTGATATCCCACTCAGTCACATTATCCTGACAGTGAGTGAACCAGTCCTTGCCCTATCCTAGTAATGATGAGTGCCAGGCTAGGAAGCGACAATAATCAATTTGATAAGTCATTGGTTTGACTCGACCAGGGTTCGAAACCACAAACTCATGGTTTTGGATCCCCCCATCTCCCAAAACTGGGGACAGACGCTCAACTCATTCGGCCATCCCGCCTGGTCGCCTGTGTATGTAGTGGAAGTGCACTACCTGCATTTTGCATGTAAGTCTGAGACATATAATTCCAGAGGACCGAGGGTGGTTAGTGCAGAAAGGTGGGTTTGAGTCCCACCCTGTGCGTGATCCTACAACATCCCCTCCCGGCACAAATTTACTTACCAATACGAACAAAGATAAACAAGTAAACATGCATTCTTTTCGCTGCGTCACAGTGAGTGGTGGTTACAGTGTGCAGGGGTGCCAGGCTGGAGCTGTAGATGACTAGGACAGACTCCATCTGTCCATGAAACTGAGTGAGTGATGGTGGAAAGGAGGGATATTCCAGGTTATTATACTCGTATAATTCTTATGCAACATATATATTTATATAAAGTAGCAGTTACAGTACAGAACAAACACAATACAATAATAATGGGATCGGTATATATTCTCTGACTAGGAATATCGGCCCTTACCTAAAATAAAATAAGAAAAAAATATCCTCCGGTGCGGGTGGTGGGTTGACGCGCCCAGTAGGGACAATGAGCGCCGGTGGCGGCGCCACCACTCGTGAATGAGCATTGAGGAGGCGGAGGAGACAGTATATATATAATAATCGGTACAACACAGAGATAATAATTCCCTTCCGCGCCTTTATACTTGCATAATATGGTGTACATCAGATATATATATATATATATTAATATATGTATGTGTGTGTATAATACGGTGGAGTGAGGTGGAAGTGTGTTAGCGAAACGGATTATGGGGATCGTTAATTCGAATGAGTGAAAGAGATACGCCAAGGGCTGGACTGTCCTGTATGTACTCAATGTGTAGTTGTTGTATGCGTTGTGGCCTCGTGGCTGAAATGTGTTAAGAGTCAAGTGTTTATGTACTTATAATGCTTATAATGCTGCACATTGTTCGGAGTTACTTCGCCCATGACGGGTTAGTCATTTCCTATCTCCTTTGTTTGCCATTTTCGTCTTGGAATATATATGGAATATATATTTGGAATATATATTTGGAATATATATATATATATATATATATATATATATATATATATATATATAAAAAGTCCCTAATAAATCATAGCACTGTGTTTGCTGTATGCCCCCCCCCCCCTCCCGTATTCATGATTCACTGCTTACTGATACCCCTAATGTATTTTGCTGTTCAGAATGAGGGTCATGCTTCACTGCTCACTTATTTACACCCAATGTATATTGCCGTTCAGAACGACAGTCATGCTTCACTGCTCACGTCTACCCCCAATGTATGTTGATGTTGAGAAGGAGAGTCGTGCTTGATTGCTCTTTTTTACCCACAATGTGTGTTGCTATTCAGAATGAGGGTCATGCTTCACTGCTCACTTATATACTCCAATGTATGTTGCTATTCAAAACGAGAGCTATGCTTCACTGCTCAGGTATACACCCAATGTATGTTGCTGTTCAGAATGAGGGTCCTGCTTCACTGCTCACGTATACACCCAATGTATGTTGCTTTTCAGAACGACGGTTATGCTTCACTGATCACGTATACACCCACATGTATGTTGTTGTCAGAACGAGGGTCATGCTTCACTGCTCACTTATATACACCCAATGCATGTTGGTGTTCAGAACGATGGTCATGCTTCACTGCTCATGTATACCACCAATATACATGAATACCACCAATATATGTTGTTGTTCAGAACAAGAGTCATGCTTCACTGCTCACATATAATAGTTATATACACCCATTGTATGTTGCTGTTCAGAATGACGGTCATGCTTCACTGCTCTTGTACACCCTCAACATTATGTTGCTGTTCAAAACGAGGGTCATGCTTCACTGCTCACTTATAATAGTTATATACACCCAATGTATGTTGCTGTTCAGAATGACGGTCATGCTTCACTGCTCTTGTATACCCTCAACATTATGTTGCTGTTCAAAACGAGGGTCATGCTTCACTGCTCACTTATATACACCCAATGCATGTTGGTGTTCAGAACGATGGTCATGCTTCACTGCTCATGTATACCACCAATATACATGAATACCACCAATATATGTTGTTGTTCAGAACAAGAGTCATGCTTCACTGCTCACATATAATAGTTATATACACCCATTGTATGTTGCTGTTCAGAATGACGGTCATGCTTCACTGCTCATGTACACCCCCAACATTATGTTGCTGTTCAAAACGAGGGTCATGCTTCACTGCTCACTTATAATAGTTATATACACCCAATGTATGTTGCTGTTCAGAATGACGGTCATGCTTCACTGCTCATGTACACCCCCAACATTATGTTGCTGTTCAAAACGAGGGTCATGCTTCACTGCTCACTTATACTCTGGATATATGTTGCTGTTCAGAACAAGGGTGGTGCTTCACTGCTCACGTATGTTGCTGTTCAGAAGAATGGTATTGCTTCTCTCACGTGTACGTCGCTCTCCTGTAATAACACTGCTCCCTCACTCTCGGGCCGCAGGTGAGACGCTGAGCCCGGCGGGGCGGAGACGGGTGTTAGCCGCCTTCTACCGGTCTGTGGTGGGCACGCTCTGGGACCTGCCAGTCCCCGCCAAGAACGACCAGATGACGCACGGTCAGTGCATGCTGTATTATATGTTGGGTGGTTAGTTGTTGACGTTTTACGTCCTGGCAACATCTAAGGTTATATCAGGACGGGTACCGACTGTTGACAGTGCGCACTCATGGCGACTTTATAGTATTGTCCCACTGGGACTCGTGGGAGAATAGGCCACCAGCACCACGACCTGATATACTGCTCAGTCATATTATCCTGATGCTGAGCCAACCAGTCCTTGTCATATTCTAATAATGTCGAGCACCTGGCTAGGAAGCAATAAGTATCAATTTTTAAGTCATTGGTCTGACTCGACTAGGGTCCGAACCCGTGGGTTCGAATCCCACGATCTACCAAAACGGGAGACAGACGTTCAACTGACTCGGCTATCCTGTCTGGTTTGATATTCATTATACCAGATGGGATGGCCGAATGAGCTAGAGCGCCCGTCTCCCGTGCTGGTAGATCGTGGGGTCGTGGGTTCGAACCGTGGTCGAGTCAAACCAATGACTTAAAAATTGATACTTGTTACTTCCTAGCTAGGCGCTCGGCATTATTAGGACAGGGCAAGGACTGGGGTGCTCAGTGTCAGGATAATGTGACTGAGTGGGATACCAGGTCATGGTGCTGGTGGCCTGGTTTCCCAGTGGGACAGCACTATAAAGTCGCCATGAGTGCACCCTGTCACAAGTCGGTACCCGTCCTGATATGACCTTAGATGTTGCTAGGATGTAAAACAACAACAAACAAACATTATACGGTTATGAAAGTTGCATAATCCGATGGTTTTGGAGTTTCTGTTACTTTTTTTACATGAATATAGTCTGGTGATTGCTATAAATTAATCTAATGACTAAGTTTTAAGATATTTAAAGTGCAAACATGACAAAGTAATTTTGACAAGCGTGTCAAAACTGTTGATACCATAAGCTTGAGCAGTAATCGGTTCTGTTAAATTGACTCAGTATTCCGTTCTGTGCAACAACAAACGGCCAATACATACAGCAGTATCTAAGTTAGATATGTAGAATAAAATCTATATAATTGTTTTGGTTTCGAAACTGTGATGCTCCATTCGGACTATGAATAACGGTTCCCTGCCCTATCCTAGTAATGCCGAGCGCCAGGCTAGGTGGTGAAATATATTTGTTAAATTAAGTCATTGGTTTGACTTGGCCAGGGTTCGAATCCTACATCTCTCCAGACGGAAAGAGGGCACTCGACCGATTCTGTCATGCTTTTCTTTTTTCCGTTTTTTCTTTGTTATTCTAATTATCATTGTAATGTAAGGTTCCACAAATACATTTGTTTAATTCTAAGTATCACTGTAATGTAAGGTTCCATATATACACTTTTTTAAATTCTAATTATCATTGTAATGTAAAGGCCCTGTCACACTACGACGTTTCCGCCGGCGCGCCGGCAACGCGCAAAATATTTGCAACCCGTCGGCACGCGTCCAACTCTTTGGCGCTTTGGGAGAAAGTTTGACGCGGCGCAGCGTGTTAGTAGCATGCTATAAGCGCGCGGCCAACGCGTTTCGACGCGCGGCAGAACAACATGTCAATGTCCCACCAGCGGGTTCCCAGCGTGCCATCGGCGTGTTGTCGGCGCACTGTCGGCGCGTTGGTGTCGCGTTAGTACCGTGTCAACGCGTACATACCCGCCAGCAACACGTTAGGATGCGCCCACAGCGCGTCCACACCGCGCGGCCAACGCGTCCAGGCATGCCGGCAACATGTCTAACGCGCCGAGATATGCTGGAGCAACGCCAATAGCGCGCCCACTACCCGTCGATGGGACGTTATGGACGCGCCGACGGAACGGTCGCATTTTGGGGGAAAGAAAGCCAACGTTAACTGACGTTGATCAACGGTCTGCCAGCGTTCTGCCGGCGCATCGCCAACATGTGTCAATGTGTTGCTAACGCGTCCGTAACGCACCCGCCAACACGCTGCCGCGCGTTGCGGCCCGTCGAAAGTTTTGTGCAAGCACAAAACCTTGACGCGGCTCGACGCGCGCCGACGTGTCCATTCACACGTTGCTATGTACCGACGCGCCGGTAATGCGCCGTTAACACGCCGGCAACGCGCCGGTAACGTACCGGACGTGTACCGCCGTTTTGAACAAAAACCCAACCCGTCGGCACACGTCGAAGAGCGTTGGTGAGAAACGTAGTAGTGTGACAGGGCCTTAAGGTTCAACATATACACTTTTTTAATTCTAATTATCATTGTAATGTAAGGTTCCACATATACACTTTTTTCTGGTGCGGAAAAGTATTTATAATTTATATATATATGTTATACCAAATTCACCGTTAGAAGCATTACGATGACTTTCCCCGTTAAATACAGTGAATTCTGCCAGTCACCGCTGACATTTTTGGTATTGTATTGATCGGTGAGGCAAATAATCTTGCCAGGGATTATATTCATACTCAACCCACTTGTCATGTTTGTTTACAATATTCGATGTTAACTATTGCTATGAATAGTTATGATATATATATAGTTTTATATATATATAGTTATATATATATGTATATATATATATATATATATAAATATATATATATATATATATATATATATATATAGAGTTGCATATGATTATATCGATTGCATAGATTTACCATTCATTAATTACTAAAGACATGTATAATATTGCTCATTATTGCACCGGACACGGTGGCCGAATCGGTAGAGCGTAGGCTTCTCGTGCGGAAGGTTGAGAATTTGAATCCCAGTCAAGTCTGGTTAGCTCAGTATCAGGATAATGTGACTGAGTGGGATATTGGGTCATGGTGCTGGCAGCCTGGTCTCCCAGTGGGACAGCACTATATAATCACCATGAGTGTGCACTGTCACAAGTCGGTACCCGTCCTAATATGACCTTAGATGTTGCCAGGATGTAAAACTCCAACAAAACAAACATTTTGAGTCGGTCTAGATTTAGTCTAGGTTTACATATGGTATCGAATATACAGTGAAACCACGTTATAAAGTGTCCCGATTTAACGCCAATTCTGATATAACACGATGATTGATTGGACCCAGAATTCATTAATTCAAAGATAATCCAGTAAACTGAACCCCGATTTAGTGTGGCCTAGCTGTTTTCACGATGACATTTTATAGAGCTCAACGATCACATTTTAATGCGGTTTAACTGTATATGTATCCACATGTTTGTAAAGCATTTCTATGAGTTAGCAAAACTTAAACACTATCATTTGTTATGCATATTTCCGTGAATACCTGCTCTCGAGTATCCTGACTGAAGCAGTCATCTCAAACTATTGCCCTATTTATAATTCATGGAAGAACAGTTCTACCATCCTTGCATTATTTGGCGGTCATTGCCCCCCCCCCCCCCCAACCTTGGGCTTCTTACTGTGTATTTGTGTGTGCGTGTGTATGCGTGTGTGTGTCGATGCCTTGGTGGAATGGGTCCCTGGGATCCAAACACTTTCAACAGAGATCCAGCCACCTCTGCTTCCTGGTTCAGAAAGTATTAGCGGTATGCACCAACCATGATTTAAGCATTTACACCGCGATGCTAGTACCAGAATAGTTCAAGTTGCATAATCTGGTTATTTTGAGTGTGTGTCTTGTTCTCTTAGATATATATATATATTAAGTTGAATGTTATGATGTATTTTACTTGATTTTGAAGTAAACATTTTTCTTGGAGAATATTTATACTGCCTATCATGGATAAGTCTGAATAGACTTGTTTTCACCATTAGGCAGTTTGTCGATAGAAAGCCCGAGCCTACACTTTTACCGACCCAAGGGATTTTTAAGCTCCCACACCACATAGACATGGTATGAGAGCAACTGGACTTTGATGACGCTGTAAGTTATACACAGCGGAGGAAATCCAAAGTGGCAGAGGTGGGGGCATGGGGAATCAAACGATTACGAGTCCGACCTAGAACAAAGTCAGACACTCTCACCCCTATATTGTACCGGGTTACCTTTGGATCTATTTGAAGTAAAAGATTTGCCAAATTATTGCTGGCATGCACATGGAAATTCTGGACATCAGCAGTGACATTGACCTGGGATGTTGCCAGGGTGTAAAACTCCAACAAGCAACACACATTGACTTAGTATTCCTTCTGTGCAGCAATAAATATGTAATGAGTGCACGAGTATCTAAGTTCAAATCTAGGCCAAATGTTTTGGTTTCGAAAATTTGAGGCTTTCATCGGATCATGCAGCTTTAAATGTTCATTTTCTAATATACTATTTATAGGGCCGTGAGAGCCCAGGCGAATAGTGCATCCATTATCGCCCACTAATCTATTAGAGGGTGCTTGTGGGGAGATGGGTGTGGAGGGGAGATGATGTTTTCTGTACCTGTCGTGAATATTAGGCTACAACTTTTAACTTGGTATTTATACTGGTAAATGCCCAGATGAATACTACTGGCATTACCGTATATAATGATTGAGTGGGATCCAATGCTTGTACATAATACAAGGATAGGGCTTGTCAGTGGTTTGTATAGGCGGTGGGTTTTTTTTTCTCTGTTTAAAAAAACCTGATTTAATTAGGATTTAGAAGGCTAAAATTGAATCGACCGGACCACCTGCGTTACTTCGGCCCGTATGGTTATGTGTGTTTGTGTTTTGTGTGCGAAGCTCTAGGCTGCTTCTGATGCCCCGTGTGTGTTTGTGTTTATGTGTGTGCATTGATGTGGGAAGCTCTAGGCTGCTTCTGAAGCCTCGTGTGTGTTTGTGTTTATGTATGTGTGTTCATTGGCATGGGAAGCTCTAGACAGCTTCTGATGCATCGTGGGTGTTTGTTGTGATTATGTGTGTGCATTGATGTGGGAAGCTCTAGGCAGCTTCTGATGCATCGTGTGTGTTTGTGTTCATGTGTGTGCATTGGCGGGGGAGGCTTTAGGCAGCTTCTCATGCCCCGTGTGTGTTTGTGTTTATATGTGTGCATTGATGTGGGAAGCTCTAGGATACTTCTGAAGCCTCGTGGGTGTTTGTGTTTATGTGTGTGTGCATTGATGTGGGGATCTCTAGGCTGCTTCTGAAGCTTTGTGTGTGTTTGTGTTTATGTGTGTGTGCATTGATGTGGGGATCTCTAGGCTCCTTCTGAAGCCCTGTGTGTTTGTGTTTTTGTGCGTTTATGTGTTTATGGATGTGTGTCCATTGATGTGAGAAACTAGGTTGCTCCTGAAGACCTGTGTGTTTGAGTGTTTATGTGTGTGTATTGATGTGGGAAGCTCTAGGTTGCTTCTGAAACCCTGTGTGGTTGTGTGTTTATGTGTGTGTATTGATGTGGGAAGCTCTAGGTTGCTTCTGAAGACCTGTGTGGTTGTGTGTTTATGTGTGTGCATTGATGTGGGAAGCTCTAGGTTGCTTCTGAAGCCCTGTGTGGTTGTGTGTTTATGTGTGTGCATTGATGTGGGAAGCTCTAGGTTGCTTCTGAAGCCCTGTGTGGTTGTGTGGTTAGGTCTTTATGTGCTTATGGATGTGCGTGCATTGATGTGAGTAGCTCTAGGCTGTTTCTGATGCCCTATGTGTTTGTGTGTTTATGGATGTGTGTGCATTGATGTGAGAAGTTCTAGGCTGCTTCGGAAGCCGTGTGTTTATGTGTTTATGGAGGTGTGTGCATTGATGTGGGATGCTCTGGACTGCTTCTGAAGCCCCGTGTGAGTTTGTGTTTGTGCATTGGTATGGGAAGCTCTATGCTGCCTCTGAAGCCCCGTGTGTGTTTAGGTGTTTATGGAGGTGTGTGCATTGATGTGTGATGATCTGGGCTGCTTTTGATGCCCTATGTGTTTGTGTGTTTATGGATGTGTGTGCATTGATGTGGGAAAGTCTAGGCTACTTCTGAAGTCATGTGTGTTTGTGTTTATGTATGTGCATGCATTGATGTGAGTAGCTCTAGGCTACTTCTGAAGCCTTGTGTGTTTTTGTTTATGTGTGTGCGTGCATTGATGTGAGTAGCTCTAGGCTACTTCTGCAGCCTTGTGTGCTTGTGTTTATATATGTGCGTGCATTGATGTGAGTAGCTCTACGCTACTTCTGAAGCCCTGTGTGTTTGTGTTTATGTGCATGCATTGATGTGAGGAGCTCTAGGCTACTTCTGAAGCATTGTGTGTTTGTATTTATGTGTGTGCATTGATGTGAGTAGCTCTAGGCTACTTCTGCAGCCTTGTGTGTTTGTGTTTATGTGTGTGCATTGATGTGAGCAGCTCTAGGCTACTTCTGAAGCCCTGTGTGTTTGTGTTTATGTCTGTGCATTGGTGTGAGTAGCTCTAGGCTACTTCTGAAGCTTTGTGTGTTTGTGTTTATGTGTGTGCATTGATGTGAGTAGCTCTAGGCTGCTTCTGATGCCTCCCCTGTCCATGCCCGTAGATGCGGAGGCGGGGCGCCGTCCGGCCGTGTCCGTGGTGCACCCGGCCCACGACACGTACATGTGTGCCGACACTCACAAGTGCTACGCCCTCAGACAGCCGCCGTACCAGCTGTTCGCACTCTACCACCCGGACATGCCCACCTACGCCATGAGGTGAGCTTCGACGCAAAACAAAATAGTTTGTTTTATTTAACGACGCCTCTAGAGCACATTGATTTTTACTCTTGACAAATGACATTAAAATTGCGTAATCCGATGAAAACATATTTCCGAAACCAAAGCATCGCGGAATACCTCAATTTGATCTTACATTTATATCCTCCTTCAATTCTGGTGTAGGGCTATTCATTCATCATTTCATTGGCACTTTCCCCATGAAGAACATTGTATGTAAAAAATATGGTTATTCTTACATATTTCTTTGGGGGAAACCTGCTGTTGTCATATAGGCTACTCTTTCCGATAAGCAGCAAAGTGTCTTTTATATAAATGCACTTTCCCACGGACAGGAGTGCACAAAAGTCATACCACAGCCTTTGAGGAACCAGTTGTGGACCAATGGTTGGAACGGAAAATAGCCTAAACTGCAAATGTGTCCACTGAACAGGATCGAGTGAGCTTCGACGCATGCCCAGTAGACTGTATCCGCGTGCAGCAAACTAACACTAGTAACAGTAGCAATAACAGTAACAGTAACTAACAGTAACTAACAGTAACAACCCCCCCCCCCACTCCCCACCCCTAAAGGTATCTGAACAAACCAAAAAAAAGAAAAGATACTCATCCCATTTTGTTAGTTTTATGCTCCAAATTTGTGAAAGAAAGTCAAAGTTACTATTGTTTTTTGTATGGCAAATGCAGCAGCATTCGCATTCGCACCGATCGGTCCATGGGTCGATCCATTTGCCGCATTCGCATTTGCGTTCGCATTCGCATTCGCATTCGGATGTATGGAAGCACTACTATGCCTTTACATGCTTTTCAATGTTTTGCCGCATTCACATTCGCATACCACATACGGCGTATATGGAATCTTAGCTTTAGCCCTACACACGTCATTTAGCTCACTTAAGCTGTATTCACACGGGGAAGTTAAATCGATTCATATAAATCGACTTGCCTAGTTTGACTCACATGTACCGTGTGAATGCACGGCTGAGGCATTTTAGGGCTGAATCGATTCATATAAATCGTTTAATGTAAAACGCTTACCAAGGTGGTCTACAGGAACCGATCTACGCTGAATCGTTTTATTTATGACATCACACGCATGCGCAGTCGAGGGAAACGTGACAGTCGAAACCTGAGTGTGTTGACTTTCCGGTAAATTTGCTTTATGAACCTGCAAGAGGTGCACATATATTTTTTTCATCATTTATTTTTAGGGTTTCACTGCCCAACAGAAGTTTTGACTGTTCCAAACCAATACGATTCAGTCCATACATATCTAGGTCGAACCCACACTCTCTCGGCCGACGTCAATGAACCCAAACTGGCGCTGGTTAGTCTGGACTTGCTCATGCGCAGATATCCACTTCCGCCTTAAACCTCCCTAAGTACTGCCTGTGTGAATGCGACACACTTTGAAACTCAGCCCGTGTGAATGCGCGCCTAGATCGCTTCATATAAATCGCCTTCTGTAGATCGCCTTAGATTTTGCCCGTGTGAATACAGCTTTTCTGTCAGTCAGAACTCCGCCATTCTATTAAAAAGATAATAAATATAAAATATAAATACGCCTAATAGGAGGGGAAGAGGGACTGATTCTTTTTTTCTTTTCATCAGAAAAGAAACCCTCACTCTTGTTCTTATTTTCCCATATGTTTCCAAGTGTGAGGAGATCGACGTGGCCCGATTTTAATAGGCTTCTTTACGTTTTGCCGCGCACAATTGTCTCGGTGAGAGCCAGATGCCGCTTCCGCCGCATACACATGTCAGACCCGCCAAGATATAAAATAATCCGCCCGCCACCCGACTGACATCGCCTATTCAGAAAGACTCAAGTCGGGGACTAGCGAAAACTTTCTGCCACCGACACCACACAACACACACTATTTCTCAGGTTTATTTCAGCCGGTTTCGTATTATTTACTTTTTCTTTCTTGATTTCTTTCTAAAAATTCCTTTGCAGATCGCTGACGTCCAAAACGCTGCAAGCTCTGACGCAGGACAAAAACGTCCAGTTGTGATTGCGGTGATGGCGTTGATGATAGTGGATGACGCTAGATGGCGCAGCGGCGGTACGCGGAAGGAGGCGCCTTGTTTCGCCACTACGACGGCAGGTGGCGCCACCGCGCAATACCTTCAAAGATGGCGGGCGGGGTGGTGGAGGGGAGGTTAAAAACTGCACTGACACGCAATCAGGAGTATTTAAAGCGGGGCCTTGTTTTAATGGTATCAGTTTTAGCATTAGTTCCATCCAGGCCCCGGCGTGAATAAGATAATTCCTTGAATCGTTTCCTGAAATTGCTCTGGGTCTTAACGCGTCTTCGGTGTGCGCTTTTTTCTCTTCCAACGGTGGACTGATGAAAATCCTCGGCTCCTGTATTGACGAAGCGGAGTAGAATTGGTGTTTCTGTAATGGAACCCTTGCTTTAAACGTTGTTTGTATTCTCGGCAAACTCATGGGAATTAGCATTCGGGCGAAAATTTGGAGTGCTCATATTTACGGACGGGGCAGTGAATCGAATATAATCTGTCAAACCGCTCTCAAAGCCGTATTATCTGTCATTGGAATAAGCGAGTGGATCTCAAGACCCCCCCCCCCCTCCCTCCAACCCCCTTCGGTTTCCACACAATTTACCGAAATTAAAATATCGTTACACTAAAGTGAAACATTTCCGTCGGTAATGCTCATTTTGGGTATGTGTAAAAAGATAAAGGCTTCATCTTGGAGGTATTTGTGCGCTTGTGTGTTCTACTTTACGGATCCGGCCAGTCCGGGGCTTACCGCAGTGAAGGATAAGGATAATGTGCAACAAAATCGGTTGTTTCTCATGCGCTTTTTGAATGGGGGACAGACAGAGAGGGGGGTGAAGGGGTGGTAAAGGGTGTGGGTGAGAAGGGATAGTGTGTCTGGGGGTGGGTTGGGGTTGGAGGGGGGTGGGGGGGGGGGTCATTGGCTTGACATTGTAAGGATAAATCCTACTACTAACTGCCACCCGAAACCTGTTATTCATTATACTTCAGCATGGAATGCGTGATCGCGTTTACTTTGCTGGGGATTTATTTTTGCGCAGTTGCAGTTTTGGGAGGAAATAATATTGCGTCATCAAACATACTCGGTTGTCATTTCATTCGGAACAAGTTGCAGCTTGTCTAAGCGTGTAGATGTTGGTGTCGACTTATCAGGGATGTGTGTGCTTCAAATGGAAGTCGATTAGTATCGGCGGTAAAAACTTGTGTTTGAGAGGTTGAGTTTTGTCCATGCTAAGTGCCGGTACATATTTACTGCTGTTTGTCGTCACTTGTCAATTCCATCCAGGGTATGGTATGTTTGAGAAATGTGATTTAATGAATGGCATTAAAATTGCGTAATCCGATGAAAACATATTTCCAAAAACAAATCATCACGGAATACCTAAATTTGATCTTACATTTATATCCGACTTCAATACTAATGTATTCATTCATTTCATTAGCATTTCCTCATATAAGAACATTAAAATTAAGGCTTCAGCACGACCTGGCTAATATAGCAATGCCACATTGCACCTGGCTTCAGTTGGTGTGCACACACATTATTTTGAATGTTTGCTTTCAAAATACTTCCAAAGTTAGTCAATTATCATAAAAGTTATCCCAAACTAAATTTAAGTAGGTTATAACTGTCACGTTCAATTGTATTTAACCCAAAAACATGACAACTTCTTTCAGCCACCAGATTATTCAACTTTAAGAATAAGCTTGAAATAACATTTGCCTGACCATGCGATGTTGTGGACATTCCGTTTAAAAGAGTTGCTATGCATGTTCAGATCCGTGTTTGTTTAATTTATCAACTATGGCCCGTTATCTGGTGTTAATAGTAAAATATGGCACACTTGCATGCTTTTGACGCTTATTTCCCAAATGAAGTGAGTTGTGAAGAGAGTAGGCGTGTTGCACCACGTAAAGCTACTACATGTTTATAGATTCACCAACTGTTGTTGGGAAGCATGCTACTCATGTATATATGTAGTCTGATGCTACACATCCCAGGATATGACAAGGAGCAGTGGAATGAGCAAGACTAATTGTCCGCAATTGAAATATCCCCCGCTTAATCAATAAATGTAAGACCAGATGAATTTTTGTATAAATTGTAAATCGTTGGGCTTTGTAAACACAATATAAGTTCACCTTATATAATGACAATGTCAATGTAGTCCATATAAATGTTTTAAAATAATATGTGATATATAGAACCAAATTTATGTTCCCAATAGACGTTGTCTTATTGGGTATTCGGACCAGTTGAAGCCAAACACAAGGCTTTTATTGTAGTGTTTGGGCTATATAGAGACGAATGGAAAAAAGAGTAGGCCTACATAAAGGTATCATTGGTGTTTTCTTTTATATTCCATATTATAATCTGAAATATGATATAGTTCGTGTATTTAACAATAAAATATGACTAACACTTATGAATATGACTGTTCGGTTATTGATTCACTTTATTTATACCTTGGTTATTGAGTTATTTATCTGTAAGGTCCTTGGTTACTTGGATATAACGGGATAGGCCATTATGTTAAACAGTACGCATGTGCATGGGTATAATATACATATATTATATACAGTTTATATAGGACTCTCACTTACACTTTCTAGAGCCTTTGCTTAGTTATATTAGTACTACTTACGGTTACTTTCCTTTACTGGCAATATCATCTTAATTTTCAGTTTACAATATGATACATTTGTGCAGTGTTTAAAGGCATCTATTTACATAATTAATGTTTTAGATTTAACATTTCACACCAATAGATTTCACAATTAACGAGTTAACCCCGTCAATTGTATACATATGCACACACTGTATATATATATACACATAATAATAATATATATATATACACATAATAAATATATATATATATATAACAGTAGCATAGCTAGAGGGGGAGAAGGGTGGTTGGTGCCTTTTCAACAATTCTTTTAAACTCCTTAGTTCCCTTGTGCGATAAAACTTGTATCTTCCTTGTGTTTGGATTTTTATATACAAAATAACAATTATGTTCTATTAATACTGTATCTTCCTTGTAAAATGAAGTTTAAATGATTTGGTATGTGTCGTGGCACCTTTGTAATGTGATCACAACCACTAACTTTAGAAACCGGCTACGCCCCTGATAGATTTAATTCTTTTCTGACAATAAATACACTATTAATAATTCAGAAATACATGTTTTTAATAGCTAGGTTTCAGTTTAGACATACATTGACAGTACGCACCTGTATGCATTGCAAACGTCTTAATAATGTAAGTATTTCAATATAAGTCCTAGAACCTAAGAGTTGATTCTATTGCCCATATTCTATTACACATAGTGGTTCTGCATGCATTGCATACAATATATCTCATACAAAATATCGATTATTTTAATTTAATAATAGAACCCTAGGTAAGATTAGTTCTCTCTCAGAGGCAATATCGGATTTTCCATAATAGTTTTGGATTCATTATATAAATTGTATACACACACATATATATATATATATTATAAGTGTATATACAATTGTGTGTATACATACATATGTATGTATACACACATCTTATAGTGAAACCCCATTATAACGCAATCATTCGTTTCCATACATTTGTCATCGCGAAAACAGCGGGGTCGTGTTAAATCGGGGGTTCAGTTTACTGACTTACGTTTGAATTAAAGAAGTTTGGTTCCAATGAATCATCGCGTTATGTCCGAGTTCATGCTAAATCGGGGTGCGTTATAACGGAGTTTCACTGTATAAATATATAACGAGAGAACATCCTCCATTGCGACTGACACAGGTAGTCTAGCAGTGGTAGGAGAGGTGGGCGGATGCTGGTATATTTATACTCGCATAAAACGTTATAATCACATGTATGTATGTGAGATACAGAGAGAGACAAAAAGTGAGAGGGAGAGAGAGCGAGACAGAGACAGAGACAAAAAGTGAGAGGGAGAGAGAGACAGACAGAGATAGACGGAGGGAGGGAGGGTGGGGGGAGGGCTGGGAATGGCAAGAATATGTCTACGGATGATCAGCCTCCCAAAGCAGTAAATGCATATTGCCTCAGAGTGAATCTTAGCCTGACTCTCGAAACAACACGTGGTATGAAAGCCAAACGGAAGAGATACACAGATGGTGGCCAACTCAAGCCAAAGACCGTCCAAGAACCAAGAAGTAGGTCACATACAGTCGGTGAGGATCTAGACAATTGATGTGATTAGGTTCTAAGTCAAAGTAGTTAACCATAGAACAGATAACCAGGGCCCGTATGCAGGAGTCAGTGTTAGGGAGGAAAAACGGTGTTTGGCGGGAATTCCGGGTTAGCGGCGAAAAAATGGTATGCACGAGTCAGTGTTAGGCCTAACACCAAAGGCTTAACCGGTGTTACCTTACCCCTAAAAAATATTAGGTTTAGCGAGTTTATTAGGCCCAAATCTATTCAATGCTGTCATATTTAACAGAATTAGATACGCAATAAGTGAAATTTATTCAAATTAACCCTAAATTCGAACCCTCCTTAAGGCTACCGCCGCATTGGCGGCGATATTACTAGTTATATTTTCGAATCGACGAACGTAAAGTAAGCAAACCGACGCTGCCGCCAGTATGGAGGTCGATGCGGCGGCGATTTGTTTACTTTACGTTCGTCGATTCGAAAATATAACTATTAATATCGCCGCCAATGCTGCTGTAGCCTTAAAAACGCTTCGAATTTAGGGTTAATTTGAATCAATTTCACTTATTGCGGATCTAATTCTGTTAAATATGGTCGCATTGAATAGATTTAAGCCTAATATATGGGTACAGACGCAGAGGGATTTCCCAAATCTATAAATATATTCACGTTTAGCAATAATGAAAGTGTTACGCGCTCCTGCATACCAATTGACACAGTTCCCGACGTCGGTGTTAGCTAAACGGTAACAGGCTTTAACACCAAAACCCGCTAACACTGACTCCTGCATACGGGCCCAGGAGTCGAAAACATGTTGGCCAACCTATGACCAGACAAATTCTGGCATCATTTGGAATGGAGATGAAATGTTGATATTTTCAAATAAATTTGAGAAATTTGGGATAGACCTGAAGTTTCCTATAACTTATATACTATAAGCATGTGCAAACAATTTTGTACACATAATTTTAACAGAAATGGCTGACTATGCCCCCGAAGATTGATGGCATACCCTTCCCAGTCCCCCTCTATTATTCCTCGCCATTACTTAACCCCCACTGACCTGTCCATTTCCTCCTCTTCACCCCCCTTTCTATTATCACTCCAACCACCCCACTCTCCACTCCCCTGTAAATTTCTCGCTCCACCAGCCCTCTCCATTTAACAGTTAAATTAGATTTTTTAAATCCGGGGATGGCGATTTTTCAGGCACGGACGGCGACGACCAACCATTTAAAAATATGTTATATTTGGCCTTATGCTGAGGACAGAAGACTCGTCAGAACACTAAAACGGTATTTGGTACAACCTACCAAAATAAAGGGTTTTTAATCTCATACATTGGGCCACGTGGTCCAATGTCACGCGCATCTATAGCAAGGTGGACAGGGAGGGAGAAAAGAAGAGAACGGGGGAAAAGAAGAGAAAAGAGGAAAAGTTAACAACCACCCACAAAACAACAACAAAAACATCCTTCGAACTCTCCCCGGATATTTAACTTCCAGTATTCGGAAGATGAAGTAGGAATATAGATGGTTTTGAATTTCGGTATTTTTTCTGAGATAAATATATTAGATCGATTACTAGTATCTACTTTACATTAGTTCAAAGTTACTTTTATTTTAAATGGTAAACTTTTTTGATATTTTGACTGCAAACATGGAAAATTAGTTTTGGCAAGCTTTCCAAAACTCTGACATCATAGACTTCTGCAGTAATAGGTTCTGTTAAATTGACTCAGTATTGCCTTCTACGCAGAAACAAATGCTTAATAAGTGCATCAGTATCTAAGTTAGATATGTAACATAAAATCTAAATAATTGGTTTGGTTTTGAAAATTTGATATTCCATCGGACTATGCAAATATATTTACTGATTGAACTACTCTAAAAGAAAATTGAAAATACCCCAGTTTTACCCTCCCTTCTCTCCACTCACCCAGCCATTTTTTAAACAACAGCTGCCAGCTAGTCCCAGCCTCAGCCCCCCCCCCCCCCCCCCCGCCCCCCTCTCCACCTGGACCTCAGCACTGACCCACTTCTGGTGGTGAAGTGGGTCCACTACTCTCCACACACATATTTGGTTATATAAACATAAAAACTAAACAAGGTTGTGCTTGGAGAGCATTTGTCGGAGTACGGTTCCCGTCGCCACGAGGTATAACTGGCCACTTTAAACTAGACTTACTTGTAAGTTGAAGTATTACTACGATTCTTTCGAATCTACGAATACAAAGGTATGGATCAGGGGGCGCGCCCACCCACCTACACCTGAGTTTAAGGGTAATCGAGGATAAATATGAAACTCAGAGTTCAGTCATCGAGCGGGTAGGGTTAAGGATTTCTGATAGTAAAATAAATTAGTAGGCTTTTTGTTCCCTCCAACCAAGGAAATACCACATTTGGTACACACGACCTTGTCCTGTCCTCTGATCCTGACTTCAACTTACAACTAAGTCTAGTTTAATTAACTGAGATTCCCTTAATGCGGAGGACGATGTATGTTAAAAGACATGAACCATGCTTAACTGACATGTGCTTATTAGAGTCCATTCACATGTGCTTTATTTTTTACTGTCACAGAAAAGTGATAAAACATTCACAAGTGGGTGCCCATCCTGATATGACCTCATATATTGCAAGGATGTAAAGCTTCATTCAGTCAATTGCTCTATGCCTTTGGAAAAATTCCTAATTGACAAACTGGACACAATAGCCTAATAGCGCTGACTAGCTTCCAGTGCGGAAGGTCGTGGGTTCGAACTACCACAGAGTCAAAACAATGACTTACAAAATTTATACCTGTCGCTACCTAGCCTGGGGGGTTGGAAT
Organism: Branchipolynoe longqiensis; assembly: GCA_030323885.1. Lineage (NCBI taxonomy): Eukaryota > Metazoa > Annelida > Polychaeta > Phyllodocida > Polynoidae > Branchipolynoe > Branchipolynoe longqiensis. The sequence continues at coordinate 81,413,732 of CM059193.1, read as the reverse complement.
TAATAGGATAGGGCAAGGACTGGCTTACTCAGTGCCAGAACAATGTGACTGATTGGGATATCAGATCATGATGCTGGGAGTCAGGTCTGCCAATAGGGCAGCACCATAAACAAGGATGTGATTGGCCATCAGCAAAACAACTCTTGAGTCAGGTCAGGTTGGGGGTTTGGCCAATTAAGAATTGACCTTATGAAAGAAGGTTTGTAAGGAGAGCTATTTAGCATAAATAACAAACAACTTGTGCAAGCAAAACAGCTGGCTTCCCGGATGCAAGCCAAGCCGTAACACCAGATTTGCCCGAATTACAAGAATAACCAATTTCCTTATTAAAAACAAGAAAATCCATGAATCCGCCGGGGAAAAAAACACACATCTCTGCATAAAGTCACCACGAGTATGCAGTCCAAGTCGGTATCCATTTTAATGACCTTAGATGTTGTTAGGACGTAAATTCCTAATGACAAAAATAAACCGGAGTGACAGGAGACAAATACCGACTTTTCAGCACACGCATACCCCCCCCAACACCGTGCATCTATGTACTGGTGGAATCACCTGCACCGTATATAATCGAATAGAAGTCTAGGAAATTTACCACACAAAAAGAATCTATTCGGAGGTTGTCTTATACTCGCGATACCCCCCGAGAGAGCATGGATGGCACGTAAGATGACATCTTGTAGCAAGATGAGTCTGACTCGCCAGTGATGATGACTCTGAGGACATTGACATTGCTCTTAGTCATGAGCAGTTACTGGAGGAGTCTGATGACGAGTCTGACTTCAAGGTTTTGAGTGACCAGTGGTGTTGTCATTTTGTTGAATATTTGTGCATGTGTGCGAATGAAGTTTAATTTGTCAGTAAATAAAATGAAGCTCAACCTATAGTGGAGTTAAGCTTAGTCCCAGATATTTCCTTTAAAAAGACCTCTTGACTTATATTCGTGTAAATACGGTACTGTTGCGTTCATACATATGTAGCACTACAAGTCAATGGAATCCTAGTTTTGGTGTCGGTGGAAACACAGTAACTGTACCTCTCCTTTAGCAGTACAGGGAGACTAACGGTAACATGTCAATAGCAAGCAAACAAACAATTTTAAGCAGTAATTTACAGAACCACCCAATATGGTAGATTTGTTCAAACTATACAACATATGGCTTTTATTATATTCACACATACCATGTTAAAGCTATCTTTCTCACATCTGCTTGGCTGATTCCATGCGGGTTATATTACATATGACGGATACACGGCACCGCTATACATGTGCTACAAATCCTAGGGTTGCCGTTAAAGTGCAGAGCCATAATAATAGTCTTAATTTTTACATTTTATTCTGGTAATAAATTGTGAGGGGTGTAAGGATAATTCTCGTGGCAGATACACTGATAACCATTCACATTTAAAAAAAATAAATTAAAAAAATGTGTCTCCCCACCCCCCACCCCCAAACCCAAGCCAATCAATCAGATACATGAAAGGTGGTCTGAAAGACATTCACGTTGAGAGTGCTTCATAATTATATCAATTTGACAATTTCCTTTTTCTCCCAACTCTGTAAGGTGGCGACAGTGACTGGATTCAATAGTTGACCCATTTAATTTGACACCCGTACCCATGACCCCATTGCTCACCATCTGCATGCAGGGATGAAAGTGGTCTCCGACAAAAAGCGCGGAAATCAGACCGAGAACCAACGGCAAATTTCCGCGAAAATTCTAATTTTCGCCCATATGATTAGCACTGTCAGTGAATCGTGGAAAGATTCTGGAAGTCAGGTTTCAACTATCCTTGTTGTGGCTGTATTATCACCCATACCTAACCCTTTCTTATTTGCGTTTTATTAGTTACTGCCGCAGCCTTGTTTCCGAGACAGCTAAACCACCCACGATTTTATATTCTAACAACATCTTAGGTCATAGAAGAAAATCGCGGAATCTGCGAAAACGCGGAGATCTTTCATGTATGGTGTGCAAAGTGCGGAGAACAATGGGGCGCATCGTAATGGCCAACTCAACACATGATCACTTAATATCCGGAGCCTCGTTCTCAGAATCACAAGGGCGCAAACTTAACAACCATGGCCGCGTTCAGGGTGCGCATTGGAGAAATTCCAGACACTGTGCTACTCTGAACGACTTTAGCAGTCCGGCGCCTCGAAAATGGCGGCCTCCATAGGGTCTAGTCATTTGCAATTGAAAGAACAACTCTGATTTGTTCAAACCAACGGCCATTTTGGAGGCTTTTTTGCCTCCCACTTGAAAAGACGTTGCGGAGTCGACTCTGAGGCACACCCTGAACACGGCCCATGTCACCATGATATAGAGCGACGACGCCATTATTAGATTAGACAGTTTCAAGGCAGTCTTCGTCATATCGGAGAAACTGGTTTCATATAGTTAACAACCATATTGCTGTAAAATGTTGGCATTGTGGTGACAAAATTGCTTCTGGCAATTACTCATAATTGTCACGAAAACTATTCCAATATTTAAATACTAATTTGACCTAATTGTATCACATTCTGTATAGGACACATGAGAGGATTTGCTGTTCACATAGGTGGATCAAAAAACGAACATGACCTAATTCGTTCAAATTCTATATAGGACACATGAGAGGATTTTCGATTCATGTAGGTAGATCCAGAAATGGATCTAATTTGTTCACATTCTATATAGGACACGCGAGATAGCTCCTTACGAAGGTAGTAGATTCACAAGCAGACATGCCCTGATTTGTTCACATTCTATATAGGACAGTGAGCGTATTGCTCCTTACATAGGTAGATTCACAAACAGACAAGACCTGATTTGTTCACATTCTATATAGGACAGTGAGAGTGTTGCTCCTTACGTAGGTAGATTCACAAACAGACAAGACCTGATTTGTTCACATTCTATATAGGACAGTGAGCGTATTGCTCCTTACATAGGTAGATTCACAAACAGACATGACCTGATTTGTTCACATTCTATATAGGACAGTGAGAGTATTGCTCCTTACATAGGTAGATTCACAAACAGACAAGACCTGATTTGTTCACATTCTATATAGGACATTGAGAGTATTGCTCCTTACGTAGGTAGATTCACAAACAGACAAGACCTGATTTGTTCACATTCTATATAGGACAGTGAGCGTATTGCTCCTTACATAGGTAGATTCACAAACAGACATGACCTGATTTGTTCACATTCTGCATAGGACAGTGAGCGTATTGCTCCTTACATAGGTAGATTCACAAACAGACATGACCTGATTTGTTCCCATTGTATATAGGACAGTGAGAGTATTGCTCCTTATGTAGGTAGATTCACAAACAGACATTACCTGATTTGTTTACATTCTATATTGGACAGTGAGAGTATTGCTCCTTATGTAGGTAGATTCACAAACAGACATGACCTGATTTGTTCACATTCTATATAGGACAGTGAGCATATTGCTCCTTACGTAGGTAGATTCACAAACAGACAAGACCTCATTTGTTCCCATTCTATATAGGACATTGATAGTATTGCTCCTTACGTAGGTAGATTCACGAACATACATGACCTGATTTGTTCACATTCTATATAGGACAGTGAGCGTATTGCTCCTTACGTAGGTGGATTCACAAACAGACATGACCTGATTTGTTCACATTCTATATAGGACTGAGAGTGTTGCTCCTTACGTAGGTAGATTCACAAACAGACATGACCTGATTTGTTCACATTCTATATAGGACTGAGAGTATTGCTCCTTACGTAGGTAGATTCACAAACAGACATGACCTGATTTGTTCACATTCTGCATAGGACAGTGAGCGTATTGCTCCTTATGTAGGTAGATTCACAGACATTACCTGATTTGTTTACATTCTATATTGGACATTGAGAGTATTGCTCCTTATGTAGGTAGATTCACAAACAGACATGACCTGATTTGTTCACATTCTATATAGACAGTGAGCGTATTGCTCCTTATGTAGGTAGATTCACAAACAGACATGACCTGATTTGTTCACATTCTATATAGGACAGTGAGCATATTGCTCCTTACGTAGGTAGATTCACAAACAGACAAGACCTCATTTGTTCCCATTCTATATAGGACATTGATAGTATTGCTCCTTACGTAGGTAGATTCACGAACATACATGACCTGATTTGTTCACATTCTATATAGGACAGTGAGCGTATTGCTCCTTACGTAGGTGGATTCACAAACAGACATGACCTGATTTGTTCACATTCTATATAGGACTGAGAGTATTGCTCCTTACGTAGGTAGATTCACAAACAGACATGACCTGATTTGTTCCCATTCTATATAGGACAGTGAGAGTATTGCTCCTTACGTAGGTAGATTCACAAACAGACATGACCTGATTTGTTCCCATTCTATATAGGACAGTGAGCGTATTGCTCCTTACGTAGGTAGATTCACAAACAGACATGACCTGATTTGTCCACATTCTATATAGGACAGTGAGAGTGTTGCTCCTTATGTAGGTAGATTCAGAAACAGACATGACCTGATTTGTTCCCATTCTATATAGGACAGTGAGAGTGTTGCTCCTTATGTAAGTAGATTCACAAACAGACATGACCTGATTTGTTCACATTCTATATAGGACAGTGAGCGTATTGCTCCTTACATAGGTAGATTCACAAACAGACATGACCTGATTTGTTCACATTCTATATAGGACAGTGAGCGTATTGCTCCTTACGTAGGTAGATTCACAAACAGACATGACCTGATTTGTTCACATTCTGCATAGGACAGTGAGCGTATTGCTCCTTACGTAGTTAGATTCACAAACAGACATGACCTGATTTGTTCACATTCTATATAGGACAGTGAGAGTGTTGCTCCTTACGTAGGTAGATTCACAAACAGACATGACCTGATTTGTTCACATTCTGCATAGGACAGTGAGCGTATTGCTCCTTACATAGGTAGATTCACAAACAGACAAGACCTGATTTGTTCACATTCTATATAGGACAGTGAGCGTATTGCTCCTTACATAGGTAGATTCACAAACAGACATGACCTGATTTGTTCACATTCTATATAGGACAGTGAGCGTATTGCTCCTTACGTAGGTAGATTCACAAACAGACATGACCTGATTTGTTCACATTCTGCATAGGACAGTGAGCGTATTGCTCCTTACGTAGGTAGATTCACAAACAGACATGACCTGATTTGTTCACATTCTATATAGGACAGTGAGCGTATTGCTCCTTATGTAGGTAGATTCACAAACAGACATGACCTGATTTGTTCACATTCTATATAGGACAGTGAGCGTATTGCTCCTTACGTAGGTAGATTCACAAACAGACATGACCTGATTTGTTCACATTCTATATAGGACAGTGAGCGTGTTGCTCCTTACGTAGGTAGATTCACAAACAGACATGACCTGATTTGTTCACATTCTGCATAGGACAGTGAGCGTATTGCTCCTTACGTAGGTAGATTCACAAACAGACATGACCTGATTTGTTCACATTCTATATAGACAGTGAGCGTATTGCTCCTTATGTAGGTAGATTCACAAACAGACATGACCTGATTTGTTCACATTCTATATAGGATGGTGAGCGTATTGCTCCTTACGTAGGTAGATTCACAAACAGACAAGACCTGATTTGTTCACATTCTATATAGGATGGTGAGCGTATTGCTCCTTACGTAGGTAGATTCACAAACAGACATGACCTGATTTGTTCACATTCTGCATAGGACAGGGACCGTATTGCTCCTTACATAGGTAGATTCACAAATGGACAGGACTTAATTTTCATTTGTGATATTTTCCACATAAATTCTCTAACGTCGTCGGCCCTATCACTGTGACCGAATACACACACACACTCATAAAAAAGCTGAATATTTACAAGAAAAAAAATCAAAACTATTCGAATGGCACTAGAAGTATTTCACGCTTTAGACTCATACAACTTTTTCGTCGATGGCGTCGTCATGCATTCGTATCGTTGGTTGTGACGAGTACCAGAACGACGAAATCGTTGTCAAATATTTATATAGCAATATTATACGACATATTCACAAAGCAGTTACTGCCTACATGAAATACTCATGGTTACCCCGCCACACACACACACACACATCCCCCCCACATTCCAACCATTCCAATATGAGCACCCACATTCACTTAAAAACTTAAAACAAATAAATGCATCTTCTGTGGGTGAGTTTAATAACCCATTTGTACAACAAAATGGCGTTGCTAATTTAACGTAAACCAAATCAAGGATGAAAGTTTCCCGGCCCTTTTTTTATGGTTTCGGTGATTTTCCACGGAAAAGCGGACAGCCCCTCATAGGCTTAGAGCACACTGCCGGAGAATCACGGCAACTTTACCAGTAGCCAGGGTTCCGCCTTTTCCTTTTTATTTTGTCGGAGGTAACTTTCGAACTTCTAAATACAGGGTTATATCTATATCAACTTCTTAACCGATAGAACAACGAATATGATAATAATCGCGGCCGCTACTAGAAGTATTACAAACAAGCAGCACATCTTCTTGCGACGTTTCCGCTGAAGAGAAAAAGAAAGAAGAGTAAAGAATATTAATTGGTTGACTGATCAGTTTATTTATGCCCATTTTATTTATTAATGACCATATTGTGATGTTAATTCACTGTGAAGAACAATTGGGACATTTTTGTTCGGTTGGATTCATCCTACTTTGGGAGCAAACATTGCCAAAATGAATCGCCCAATTGTTCTTATCGGTTCATTAATATTACAATGTGGATGGAACTAACATGTTTTCAGGCGCGTAGAAACAGTGCTAGAAGTGGTGTAGTTGTAGTGTTAAAAGTGAGTTGACAACATAATTATATTTTAATGACAAATGATGAGGTGGCATGAACGGCAACTGCTTCTGCATCTGGTCACATAATTTTAACATACATCTATTCTACACATAAATATTCCCTAAATCTTAAAGTTGCATAGTCCCATGGTTTTTGAGTTTCTGTCATTTTCTAAGATAAATATATCAGGTTGATCTACCTTACTTCAGTTTGAGGTGTTTTATAATTACTAACTATGGGGATATTTGAAGTGTAATCATGCAAAATTTATGTTGGCGTGCTTGTCAAAATTCTGACCCCATAGGCTTCAACAGTAAGAGGTTCTATTATTTTGACTTATTACACATTTGCTGCTGCATAAAATGGCATACTAAGTGCACCAGTATCTAAGTTGGATATGTAGGTTCAAATCTAGCTCAGTGTTTTGCCTTTAATAATTTGATGTTAGATGTTGCTACGGTCATATCAGGACGTGTACTGTCTTGTGACAGTGCAAACTCATGGCGACTTTGAAGTGCTGCCCCACTGAGAAACCAGGCCGCTGGCCCCATGACCCTCATCATCATCATCATCATGCTGTCGGTCGCGATGCGATAAAGACTACTTTCATTACTTGCCTGCCGCTCTCCATTTAGCCGAGCCGGTATGGTGTTTTGTGCGGTTGTACATTTCATGAAAGCTGCCTGCAAAAGTGTTGAAGTGCTGCTGGCTTTTGCAAGTTACCAGCGGCACTCTCTCGGGGAGCAAATATAGGTTTCATACCGGCAAGAACATGTCAAGACAGGCTCCCACTATTTGTCCCTGCGGTGTCTGTCGGAATGTTGGAAGTTCCATACATCAACCGCCCTTAGTGCGCACAGTGACATCTGTTTAGGGTTTGCTCTGAAGGTATTGCAATACCTGCAATACCTGCCGATATCCCACAGTCACATTATCCAGGCACTGTGCTAACCAGTCCATGTCCTATCCTATTAATGCCGAGCGGCAGGCTAGGTAGCGACAAGTATCAATTCGATAAGTCATTGGGTTGACTCGACTGGGATTCGAACTCCCGACCTTCCACACAGGAAGCATGCGCTCTCCCGATTCGGCCACCACCTCCGATCATTGAAAAATTGAGGCTTTTTTATCAAACTATGCAACTTTAAGTATGTACCGTCGGAGATATTCATCTTTACGATTAAGCCGGGTGTTTGGACAACCCAATTTCAGCCATTTAAGACCACTCAAGGCCAAACGGCAAGCATTGCAATCGCCCCTGCTGCCAGTGATCAGAGAAGCCAATGTCTGTTTTTGAAGATTGTGCTGGCGCCACCTCGTGGAATAATGTTGAGAGAATCATTCCCATGCCAGTGTGACTATCGTGGCGCCACCTATTGTGAAACGATCAGTTTACTAGTGGCTCAATCAATACTTGCCGTTGATTGAATATAGTCTTATGCAGTTGTGTATCTTAAAATTATAACAAACACAAACACACACAGTTAAACAGAGTTTTAAAAAAGTGTACCTGGGAGAAGGCGGCCTGTATTAGCTGCTCGTTCCCGGCCTCCACATTTTGGTATGCAACTTCAATTTCTGTTTCTATAGTGTCTGTAAGGAACCAGTAAAATATATTTGTGATATAGTAATTTTTCCACTGACCATATTAATGTTTGTACACTGACTGACCCTGGTAAGGTATAACAGCCTTTGATGCTGGATGTTGAAAGTTGGAAGTTGAATAGTAGCGCCATCATATCAACAGCACAATTCTAGTTATTTAGACAAAATGGAATAAATATACAGTAGCATCCGGTTTCAATGAACCCTTGGATCGATGAACCCCTGTCAAGAGTGGACAATTTGTCAATGCACAGCCTTTGTTTCATTTGATTGTCTCTGTGATGAGAGGAGACCTAAGTTAGGACAACATCTCCCCTCAGCAGATATTCTGAAAACCGGTCATTATAAACAAAGAAAATAATTAAAATAGAACTTACCTACAGCTTCTCCTTGTTCGTTTACCATTGCTCCTAAGCTCTTAAAAATTTCATTTATATCAAGAATGTCCGTCTGAAGTAAAGAAGAAAAGCTATGGGTCTACAAATACACATGCTGTTTATGCCCTTAAGGGCATAATATATATGAAATTCCAAACTCCTTCGCACACTCCCCCCCCCCCCGCCCCCAGTTTGTTGGTAATTAAAATATAGCTATGTACGACATCACCAAAAATAGGCTGGTCACAACAAGGGCAGTGGAAGTTAGTAGTACTTTTGAGTATTGACTTAGACATGAATAATTTACATTTTCGCAATTTAAACAAAATAATTAATAATAATACAATAAACTCCTTTAGAGACAGCTAGAATGTACAATTAAATAACAATCGCCACATGCAGCACTTCATTGCAGCAAACAAGTTAATTGTACATCCCTAAATAGATTTTGCTTCCGATCAAGCATAACATTTTCAAAACCAAAACAAATATCTAGATTTGATTCTACATATTTCACTTAGATACTGATGCACTTAATAAGCATTTGTTGCCACATAGAAGGGAATACTGAGTCAATTTAATAGAAAATGCTACTGGAGAAGCCTATCGTGTCAGAGTTTTGGCATGCTTGCCAAAACTAATTTTACATGTTTGCACTTCTAATAGCTCAAAGGTTAGCTATTTAAAATAAAAGTCACTTCAAAAGAAGGTAAGGTAGATTATAACAAATAATTTAATATATATCTTAGAAAAATGAAAGAAACTTAAAACCTTCGGACTATCTAAGTTTATGTAGACAAGTATCTTCTGATGTCTCACCTCTAGCTGATGTATTCGCTCCTCCCGCTCGGCTATAAACGCCAGCGTCGAGTCGCTCACGTGATCCTGCACCTGCAGCTGGTTGAGTCGGGCCTCCTCTGTCAGACGGGCCTGCTCACTGGTCTTATCCTCCTGAAACAGTTATACAGCACCGGTGTTACTCTCCTGAAACAGTTGGCCCTCACTGGTGTTATCCTCCTGAGAATTAGCCCTCACTGGTGTTACCCTCCTGAAAGACTCAACCCTCACTACTATTACCATCCTGAAACACTCAGCCGTCGCCAGTATTATCCCCCTGAACCAGTTATCCCTCACCGGTGTTACCCTCCTGAAATAGTTAGCCCTCACTGATATTACCCTCCTGAAACAGTTAAGCCTCACTGGTATTACCCTCCTGAACCAGTTAGCCCTATGTATTATCCTCCTGAAACAGTTAGCCCTCACTAGTGTTACCCTCTGGAAACAGTTAGCCTGCACTAGTGTTACCCTTCTGAAACAGTTAGCCCTCACCAGTGTTACCCTCCTGAAACAGTTAGCCCCCACCAGTGTTACTCTCCTGAAACACTCAGCAATCCCTGGTATGACCCTCCTGAACCAGTTACCCCTCACCGATATTACCCTCCTGAACCAGTTAGCCATCACTGGTATTACCCTCCTGAAACAGTTAGCCATCACTGGTGTTACCCTCCTGAACCAGTTAGCCATCACTGATATGACCTTCCTGAACCAGTTAGCCCTCATCGGTATTACCCTCCTGAAACAGTTAGCCCTCACTGGTATTACCCTCCTGAACCAGTTAGCCCTCACCGGTAGTACCCTCCTGAAACAGTTAGCCCTCACCAGTGTTACCCCTCACCGGTATTACCCTCCTGAACCAGTTAGCCCTCACCGGTATTAACCTCCTGAACCAGTTACCCCTCACTGGTATTACCCTCCTGAACCAGTTAGCCCTCACCGGTATTACCCTCCTGAAAGAGTTAGCCCTCACCAGTGTTACCCCTCACTGGTATTACCCTCCTGAACCAGTTAGCCCTCACTGGTATTACCCTCCTGAACCAGTTAGCATTCACCGGTATTACTCTCCTGAAACAGTTAGCCCTCACTGGTATTACCCTCCTGAACCAGTTAGCCATCACTGATATTACCCTTCTGAACCAGTTAGCCATCACCCGTATTACCCTTCTGAAACAGTTAGCCATCACTAGTGTTACCCTCCTGAAACAGTTATCCCTCACCAGTATTACCCTCCTGAAACAGCCCTTACTGGTATTACCTTTCTGAAACAGTTAGCCCTCACCAGTATTACCCTCCTGAAACAGTTCACTATCTTTGCTACCCCTCTAGTGGAAAACTAATAGCAGCAGTAGACGGGTGTGGTTTACAACTTGAACTTGAGGTGGCAGCTCTACAGGTCAGGTAAGTATCATTGACTAATGTCCCCTGATTCAGCAGATAACACCACCTTACACGTTACAGTGTGTAGACCCTAATAAGCACTTTTACATGACATTGTGCATATTACTGCGGTAATATGGGTAATTCGAGACCGAGTCGGAGCTGCCCCTCCCCTCCCTCTGCCCTTCCCCCTCACTCAACCCCCTCCCTACAGGCGGCGACACCATCGCCCTGCCTCCCTACTCCCCCACCCACTGCCCTCCAGATGGCGCCGCCACCCCACACCCGGAACCAGCGCTCTGACGTCACCCTCCCCTCCCCTACACTCCCCTCCGCCTCCTCCTCAGCCCACTTCTCACCAGCCAGCGCATCGACAAGACCCACCTAAATTCGACCACCCACCCACCCAACATCGACAGATGGAAGGTTGAGGCCCGGATCCCGCCCGACACACAACACCTCACCCCCCTCCGCCCACAATCCAACATACACAACACCTGTCCGCATACATGATGCACTTACCTATTACCTTGCTGATCATCAACTGTACTGATACATTCACTATGTACCGATGAACCATTGACCCTATTGGTGACCTACACCCGATATTAACTACTCAACTTACTTATTACATCACCTACTCAGGCATTCACTAAGCTATCATAAACCACTGACTCTTTGATGATCTACATGATCCACCTAACTACTGATCATACCACTCCTTATTATCACTGCATGACCATATTGACTACCGATGTTCACAATGTTCACTATTGCCTATGATGGCCCGATGATTACTTGTTGATACTGTTCATTCACGCCACTTGATACATTGTTCACTGTTGTAACCAGATACTTATTGCTTCTATCCTTGACCTTCCTTGAACTCCAATAAAGTTTGGGAGCCGTTGTCCGCGTCCCCACGCTTGTTTTTGGCGGGAGCGAGGTGCATCACCACCACAGTAGCTCATAATTTTCACACATCCAATCTGCCCCAATTTGACAAAAATAAATTTAAAAGGGGGAAAAGTAAATGGTTCGAAACCATGTTTATACTCAAGATCACAAATGAGCAGTGTAGAAATTTCCAAAGTGTTTGAATTCCATCATCATCATCATCATCATCATCACCATCATCGTCATGCTGTCAGTCGCAATGTGACAAAGACTGCTTTCATTACTTAACCACCACTCTTTCATGTGGTTGTACATTTCATAAAAGCTGCTTGCAAAGTGTTGATGTCCTGCTGGCTTTTGCAAGTTACTAGCGGCACTGTCTCAGGGACCACGGGCAAGAACATGCAAGACAGGTGCAAACTATTTGTCCCTGCAGTGGCAGGACGGGAGATGTAGGGAGTTCTTGAATTCCATAGATGTATCATTTCTGCTCATGTCGATGTCAGTTGATACCTTGCAGGTGGTTAGAAACTGGACCCATTAACAAATTGTGTCCAAGAACCAGACCACACCCAGTTGAGGGTACCGACAGATGTTGTGCCCAGACTGACACTTTCCTTCCTTTTGTAATAGGCCATGTTGTAGAAGTATGGCCGATTCCCCCCAGGTATGTAAGTGATGCAGCAGGCAGAGAAGACTAGGTGAGGAGAGAAACAAATGTCTCACTGTTTAATCCCGCACTCCACCCACCACAGCATCACAGATCCAAGTGACCCGCTCCCTGACCAGCCATGTCGCAGGTAACCTCTCATGGTGGGGGCGGCAGTCACAGAAGGGAGCTGTCCACTCAGGGCGTAATCGATTAATCAACTCGTGTCACCCGAGCCACTTTTTGGTGCATGCGCACATCCTACAGACTCGGGTCGAATAATCAAATACGCTTCTCCACGCTCAGGGTGGAAAAAATGGTGGCTTAATCCAAAACCTTTTTTTTTTAATAACCGATAATACAGCAAAATAGGATTTAAAGTATTTTATGATGGCATAGTTTAGTTACATTTCCATTTAATTAATCTAGGTTATTTTTTTTTTTGTAAACACGTATGACTGGTACTGGTAGCTGTTATCCTGCAGGACGATACCAGCGCAAATGTGACGTCATCGCTAGTAGCCAACCCCAGCCAAGAGGTGGGTTACTGGGGTCGGATCGTTTTGCACACGGCACGTGTATTTGTCAACTCTACTCGCGGTGTTCGATTTGAAATTCTGACGACTCGGGTGACCCGAGTTTCCCGGGTCGTGTTAATCGATTATGGCCTCAGGGTTTGCCTCTGGCTAACCTGCTGCCACCTGTCGTCATGCACTGACAACAGGGGTCAGTGTAGTCCCTGCTGGCACCACATGGTGGTGAGGTTCATATACAGACTACTACACTTTTTTACAGAAAAAGAAATTGTTACCTGTAAATTGATGAGATCCAGGTTCCTCGGCACGTTGGTGAATGCTGTAGTTTTTACCTTGACTGCAACTTTCTATGGGAGACAAGGTTTAGAATTAGCAAACTTGTCTAATTAACTTGCCCGATCAGTGAAGCTAGATAACATTAATACATGACGTTAATCTGGTTGGGCTGGCAGTGACTGGTCAAATGATGAGTCTGATTAGCGGGGTGGGACAATAAAGACTGCCCAGGTGCCAGGGGGACCTAGTTTACTCGGTTGGGTCAGGTGAAGTTCTCGGTGACCTTCCCGAATGGGCAAGTCGTTATTTTACTGATCTGCAGTAGCAGATTTCAGTTTCAATTGGCTGACTTGGGCTTGGGCATGTAGTTTGGCCACTCAGGCAAGTAGAAAATTCAATCCCTTGCCCGATTGAGCAAGTGCGAAAAAAAGTTACTGTCCTACCCTGATTAGTAATGACAAATTTGAGAAATAGACAAGAAAGTAATCTTACCTTTTGTAGTGTGTTATAGCGTTGGACAGAGTCTTGGAATTCGCTTTTTAATCGTTCATACTGTAGTTTCTGTTGCTGAAATGAGAAAATACCAGACCCATTCAATACATGTGCAATCTATAATATCAAAAGACACGATTTTACACATTCACATGTAAAAATATAGCAGGGTTGCCAGCATTGGTAAATGAAAAACCGCAAGATCTTAAGGGATGTTATTTCTTTTCTTTTTCTTTTTTTAAAACAAATAATCCAGAATTATTTTTATAATTAATCCGTAAGATTTACATAATATTACTATATTAATAGTATTGCAGGGTTGCCAACATTTGAAAATGAAGAACCGGAAGATAAGGTGATGATGGGATATAAAATAGCGTACACCTTACGACAAAACCGTAAAGGCCCAGTCACACCTCACCAGATTGAGCAACGGACAGAATTGTGTCAAAGTGTTGTGAAGGCGGCCGGACGAACGGACATGAACGGATAGCCAACGGATGAAACAAACTCAAACCAGACAAGAACTATAGACGTCAGTCCGGCGGCATCCGTTCTTAGTTTTGTGCATGTTCCAAACTTGTACGGACACAAAACGGACTTTGTTCGGTTTCTGTCCGTTTCCCCCAATCCGGTGAGGTGTGACTGGGGCTTAAGGGTTGGCATCCCTGATATAGTCATCACGAGTGGTGAAGTGGTATTAAAGCTAAAGCGGGCACCTTTGAAATTGTTTCAGCCAATTTATTACTATTTAATTATTTGCTAGAATCGATATATAATAGAATCAAACACATAATATAATTTGCTAATACAGGCATTATAAACGGCAATAGTGCCATTTGACGTATTAGAACCCCTACTCGTTGTCCCCGATGTAAAAGTAACACATGTGCAGTAATCTATTTTACTAAGTTTAATTCACTGTAAACAACTCCCTATGTGATCTCCATTGGTAATGAACCATGAGTGTAAGCGTGCAAATAAAAGCACATATTAAAAAACACCCATGCCATATGACCCTCACAGAACATTAATTTCAAATAAGAATGAGAAATATGCAAACATCTAGGAAATCGTTTATGCAGGATATGGGTTTTTAGATACTGAGGGCATATAACCGTTGCTGATATCAAACCGCCTAAACCTTTTTTTGATATCTTCACGGCTACTCCCCCCCCCCCGACTCACCATCATCATAAGTTTAAAACAGACACCATCAATCAGGGGAAATAAATGCAAGATCTCCGCGATTTTTTATATTCACCGATTACCGTTCACAAAATGCCAAGGGTTATATATCAGTATTTTGACAACAATTGATCAGTCCGAATCCCATTCTTATATGACCTTAGATATTGGTAGGACATAAACCGAAACAAGAAAACGGGATTTGGCGGCATGGCTGATAATGCAGTCACAACAAGGACTGTGGAAGGCTCCCCAAGGATAATCTGCATTGATAGATCAGTAGAATGAATCTAGGATAGTACAAGGAGAGTAGTGGATGAAACTTGACTTCAGGGAATTTTCTACAAAAACCTGACAGTGCTAAGGCTATGGGAGAATATATGTGTTTTCCAGAAATTTACTGTCGGTTCCCCTTCTTTTAATAACAATAATAATTTCTAGGATAAAGTGTTATTATTGCAGCAGCATTATTTAGCTACAGATAACCTCAAAATAGATTTCAGCTTTTTGTTATTGTTGCGTGAGACCACTTCCATCCCTGCATATTGTAAAAAGAGTTGAATCATATGATAAAGAAAACCTGATGAAGAAAACTTCCATCCTACTTAGAAGTGTCAATCAGGACCAAATTAGAAATAAGGATTAAGGCATCAACGTTCCTAGATGAGTCGCACACCATGATCCATAGCACCGTCAAAGTTATTGTTCTTGAAGCTAAAATGGCTTTATTTTTTTTTCTTTTAAGATTTATACTGACTATCATGGATAAGCCTGAATAGTCTTGTTTTCACCATTAGAGAGTTCATCAATAGAAAGCCTGAGCCTACACTTTTACCGACCCAAGGGATTTTTAACCTCCCACACCACATAGACATGGTATGAGAGCAACTGGCCTTTGATGACACTTTAAGTTATACACAGCGGTGGAAATCCAAATTGGCAGAGGTGATTACATGGGGAATCGAACCATCAACCTTCAGATTAGGAGTCTGACTTGGAAAAATGTCAGAAACTCCAACCATTCCGCCACAGAGAACACCACAATGCTTCATTTGATGAGAAAATGAACTTACTCGATCTGCTCTCGTGAACAGAGAGTTTAGCTTGCGGAAGGTTGAGGCTGTCTCGTTGATTACACGGTTTGTTTCCTGCTCAATGGAATGCCTACACAGCAGTGAGATAAGGAAAACATCATTATAAACATTTCCGATACAGGTCATTCTCAGAAACTGTGTACCACATTTGTGACATGGAAAGCAGAAAACATTCGAAATAATAGCAGAATCAACATTCATAAGGATGGTTTACATGTTGTGCATATATCAGGTTTTCTTCTCTTTTTTCCCCACTTTTTGATTTTGATCTACACATGGATGAAAAATGTTAAAATTCACCATGTAACATTGTTTTAACACACACAACAAAATCAAACAATATTTTATGGATTATAGTTAAGCAAAAAAGATTGTTTTACAAGAAAAAAAGTTTTGCTAGATGCATCACATGGTCTCGATATGCAAATTTTCACATTTTCACTTGTAGCACAAAATCATATGAGCGTAGTTTGGATACATTTTGTGGGATAAATTAAATACATGTAGTACTGCTAACATACTTAATATATGGAGGCAACAATAATTATTTGACTTGTTACCCCCCCCCCCGGACGCCACCCCAAAAAGAGGCTTAGTCATTAACAATGTAACGTGGACACCAAAAATGTGGTACAGTTTCTGAAAAACGACCCATAAACTTCCGAGCTAGTGGAATGTCACACCTCATGCAGTGCAGGGGGGGGGGGGGGTAGATGTATTACATTGTCTAAATGGGTCATTTTTTTAAACTGTGTACCAGATTTGCGACATGCACCGCATGTCAAAAGCTATGTATTCAGTTTGGCCAAGTTAAAAGAAACTGGTTGAATCAAGTGGGAAAATTGACAGATCATGTCACTTGATCAACTGACTACTTATAGCTTAAACTTGCTTCTTTTTTGGTTAAAGTGTTCAAGGTCAAAAAGAATGTCTGCTCAGGGGAGGGCGGGTGAAAAATGTAACTATAAATTTAGGCCATGGCAGGGTTTTAAACAATACCTTTAGAAGGTTAACTTAGTTTTTAAATAAGATATATATTTTACATATTTATATTATATATATATATTTGTTTTAATCCAGAGAGGGCCGAGGGAGGGGTACTCCTCCAATGCGGCAGCCCAGGAGGAAGGCATATGATTTATTTCCCCTCAAGCATCTATACTTGTTATAATACGTTATACGTCACATTATAATTGGTCGTAATGCTCGCATTGCGTTTGATGCGAGGGAAGGAAGAGACCCTCCCCCGCCTCCTGCCGCCGCCCAGCTTTCTCACCTTCCCTGTCATCCCTCCCTCAGCTTTCTCCCACCTCACCCTTTCTCCCTGCCCACCGGCTTTCTCACCTTCCCCGCATTCTCGCCTCCCCGCTCCTTCCCTTATAAGGCCGCCCGCCGGCCTCCCTCAGCCATTCGCCCTCCCGCCGTCCTCCCTGCACAAGCTCGCTCTCCACCTCGGACCCCTCCCCGGCCGACGGAGCTCTCCACGGCCGACGGACCTCTCCACGGCCGACGCACCTCTACCCTCTACCAACGCAGACGCAGACACCATGCCTGGCCGAGGAAAAGGGAAGGGACGCGGGGGAGTCCGGAGGGCCGCCTCGGGCACCCCGGGGGGCGCCTCACCAGCCCCCTCCGCCTCGGGCTCGCGCCCGGCGCCTCACAACCGCCCCTCGGGCGACCTGGCTGCCGGCGTCGACGCCGACAGGGCCGCCATCTTCGAGGCGCTGTGGCACATCACCGCACGTCTCGACACCCTCGACTGTCGCGCCGAGGAGACGACTCCGGCCGCCGCACCCCGGCACGCGACCTACTCCTCGCCGCCCACCCCGGCGCCTCGAGCGCACGTAGTCGGGGGAGCACTCCCTCCGCCCCCGCCTCAGGCACCGCTCCCAGGGGTGGTGAACCCGCAGTACGAGCGGTACACCCGCTGCACCATCCAGCCGCCGGCTCCCGCGCCTCCCTACGACCAGGACGCACCTCCCTACGACCACACCTGGCATCCGCGGCCGACGCCGTAAGGGAGATCCTCGCATCGGCCGAGGCGCAGTGCGCAGGGAGGAGAAAAGGCATCTCCCCCGACTACCTGTTCCCCTCGGACCTCGTCGAGAGGGGTCCCGAGCGGAAGCCGGTCAAGCGGGGGGAGGCGACCAAGGACGAGTACAGCCTCGCCCTCTTCACCCTCCTTAGCCACCCTGCCTTCCCCGCGCACTCCCTCCCGGGCCTGCACCACCACCTCCTCACAGTTCTTCGCGACAACCTCCTCTACCCCTGGGCTACCGTCCGCAGGTACTCGGAGACCATCTTCACCTGGATAGCGGACGCTAGACTCCCCCAGGGGTGGCACGACCCAGTCGCCTTGAACATGGTGAGAATCGAGGTTCTCACCATGCCCGCCCCCCAGGCCCTCCCGACAGCACTAGCCTCCCGAGACGCGGACCTTCCCCGAGGCGCACAGCAGCCCCGGACCCAAGCCGACACCCGCCTCACCTACAACCGAGAGGCTCATGGGGCTCCCTGCGCCGCCTGGAACCGCGAGCCCACCTCGTGCGATCGGGCCCCCGTCGGAGAGGCCCACGGCGAGGCGGGGGACAGACACCGGCACATATGCGCCTACTGTGCTAACATGAGGAGGATTCTCCCCATGCACAGCGAGGCCCTGTGCCTCGCCAAACAAGCCCGTGAGTGCCAGACCCCGGCCGCCTCGGCGGATTTTTGATCCGCCGACCCCCCCTGGCCGGCCCGGGGGGCCATCTCCGGCGCCTCACCTACACCTCTGCCGACAACCCCTTGACCACCACCGACAACCTCGTAACGACCACCGACCGAAACGCCACCCAGGACACAGCCGGGGACCATCACCTCGCGCCGCAAGCCCCAGATGCCGCACACACTGACCACAAACCCTCCCGAGACATCACAGCCGCCGACCTTCACGCCGACCATCACGATCTCCACGGCACCGCCTTCCTCAACCCCCCCGACCCGACCCCCCCGACCCCCAGCCCTGAGGACTTCGCTGCCCCCCTCTCCGACCCTCGCCGCACCTCCTCCAGGGAGCGGGCCTCCCCAATTTTTGGCCGCCCGCATCCCTGTCGCCGTAGGCCCCCGACTCAGCATGACACCCAAGACCTCCTCCGACGCCCGAGCCACCGCTAGCGGGTGCCCCTCCCCCTCATCGCCTGGACCTCAGAGGCGGTGCACGCCTCCGTGCCCCGCCCCGCCCCTCGGGCGCGCCTCGAGCCCTCTCCTCCTTTTTTGGTGGAGGGCTCTTCGGTGCCCCTCACCCGAACATTTCAAGCTCCCCCGAGCTCACTACTACAAGATACCTTGACCGCTCCTTATGAGCTTTCTTACTGCCTTGCCTTCACCGCATTGACTCCTGTATTTAGCTGCTTATTTTCCGTTCTCTGTATAGCTGCTTATTTTCCTTGTTCGCTGTATAGCTGCTTATGTTCTTTGTTGTTCTGAGGCGTTAAATAAAGCGCCTTTTCCCCCCCCCCCCCACCCCCGCCTTGCTTTCTTCCTTTTCGCGCATCGGTCGTAATGCTCGCATTGCGTTTGATGTGAGGGAAGGAAGAGACCCTCCCCCCGCCTCCTGCCGCCGCCCAGCTTTCTCACCTTCCCTGTCATCCCTCCCTCAGCTTTCTCCCACCTCGCCCTTTCTCCCTGCCCACCGGCTTTCTCACCTTCCCCGCATTCTCGCCTCCCCGCTCCTTCCCTTATAAGGCCGCCCGCCGGCCTCCCTCAGCCATTTGCCCTCCCGCCGTCCTCCCTGCACAAGCTCACTTTTTTCTCCACCCACCCACCCACCCAACTCTGCTCTCATGCTAGTGGAGGGCTCTTCGGCGCCCCTCACCCGAACATTTCAAGCTCCCCCGAGCTCACTACTACAAGATATCTTGACCGCTCCTTATGAGCTTTCTTACTGCCTTGCCTTCACCGCATTGACTCCTGTATTTAGCTACTTATTTTCCCTGTTCTCTGTATAGCTGCTTATTTTCCTTGTTTGCTGTATAGCTGCTTATGTTCTTTGTTGTTCTGAGGCGTTAAATAAAGCGCCTTTTCCCCCCCCCCCCCCACCCCCGCCTTGCTTTCTTCCTTTTCGCGCATCAAATATATGTATTATAATTTCGAGGATACACTAGAAATTTAGTTGCAAATCTCGTGGCCTCAGCCAATCGGAACGCCTTATTTTCGACACTGCCTGTAATGCGCATTTGCAATACACACTTACATCCGGTCTCGTATGTTCATACTGTCTTTGGTCGTCCCGATCTGTCGCAATGCTCTCTCCAAGGAAGTGGCTGAAATATTGAAATACAATACTAGTGATTAGGTGTGTTTTCTCCCTCCAGGCTTTTGTAGTACTTAGGGTAGTGTTATTACTATCGAGAATGTTACCCAACACAGGAATGTATGTGTACATATAGGCACAACATGACATCAACCATGACCCGCTGTCACAGACAAATAAGTGCCAAAAAAAAGATGCCGTCTAGACTTGAGGAAACACAATTTCAGCCCCAGGATTGTCGACAGTTGGATTTACCTCCCTCCGTGAATTCGTTATCTCTGCCCAAACCATGAATGTTTCAAATCCAGAGTCGACAAATTTTGGATACAAAAACGGTACAGATTACCATAACCGTTCTTCGACAATTTTATATATTGTAGAATAGGAATAACAATGCAATCCGCCGACCAAATTTCGTATATGAGGGTGTAGCCACTCGACCACTTGTTTACTTAACCACTTAGTATATGCTATATAAACTTTGAGTACATGATGACTCGATCAAGTAAACAATTTTAATACTTGAGTGTAGCCTTTAGACCCTGTTCTAAATATTGATTGCTACAGGCTTTCTTACTCACCACTACTGTTGACGGTGAAAATGTTGCTACTGATCTGGTCAGAGAGTACGTTGAAGTTGTCATATTCTGAAATTAAAAGAACACATCAAAATAGTTAATCAAGGCTTGGTAAAACATTATTTAAAATACACCACATATTGAATTACTGCTATGGGCGTCTCTAGAAGCTGTGCAATATAATGCAAATTCACTCGTAATCGTGGTTTTCATAAGTTGGTAAACCTGAAGTAAAGTAAAATGGTACCATTGAACATATTATAAATTAAATCTCGATTGGGGGATATTGGTGTTTAAAGTCGAGGGCGTGGTGGTAATGAAAATGGGAACTATTGCGCATAGAGCAGGATTCGAACCACACCTCTTACATTCCAGGCTGGTGTGCTAACCATTACACCACCTAGGCTTGCTGATCTCATCACTCTCCCCATGCCCACCTGTCTATGTGGCTCCATGCCTGAGAGGTCAGTGCAGGCTTACTACACTCATCCCTCTGGAATTGTAAGTCCTTTAAATGGTTTATATCCATAAGTCGTCTAATGCTTACAATTACATACAGGCATAGCACTTACATACACAGGGTAGGTTCAACAACTATAGTATACAGCACATATCTTGTATGGGATTCAGATCATGGCAACCAGCGTTGTCGGGGTAATGAAAATGGGAATTATTGTGCCTAGAGCAGGATTCGAACCCACATCTCTTGCATTCTAGGCTAGTGGGCTAACCATTACACCACCTAGGCTCCCTGATATCACGACCCTCTCCACGCCCACGTGTCTATGTGGTTCCTTACCTGAGGGGTCAGTGCGGACTACTACATAAATTATCTTGTTGTATACATATGGTATTATACCAATATATAAATACTAAGTAATAACAATCACAATATATATATGCATTCGTAGCAATGACTAGACCGGGTTGCCGAATAGGTTGAGGGTCTACTTCCTGTTACAGGTCGTGGGATTCAAAAGCCGGTCAAATCTAATCAATGGCATACAAATGTATACTTGTCATTATTACCTAGCCTGGCACTGAGCACCAGTCAGAAAAGTAAAATAGGGCAAGGAACAGAATTAGGAAGACCTCCGCGATTGAAATTCCCTCTTCTCAATCAAGGAATGTAACGAAAATAACTGTGCTGAGGTTACACGGTCAGTAAAATATCTCACTTAGTAGTCAAAATTCTAGTTTTAAGTTATCGATAGAAAAAGTGGGTAATTTGGTCCGCCAGATAAGTTTCTTGAAACTAAACTTAATTGTGTTGTCTTTCATGGTTCGTACTGGTCCTTAAAAACCTAAAAAATACTTAAATTAATAACTTATAAAATGAAGTACTGGGAAGTCCATAAAATTTCCGGATATGGGCTAAATATCATGAAATGTCATTGAACAAGTTGCCTAACAAGTTGCCAAACAATTTAAACTCATGTTTAAATTTTATAATCTTGGTTTGCAAATAAAAATAATTATTGTGACCCTTTGTTTCTGAACTCTTCACGATTCATTAACTTTTGGATGGCCAGTACATGATTCCAGCATATTTGCAGGGTTGCAGCAGGCAACTTGTTGTAAAATATTCCGATATATGGCATAGGGGGGAATGCAAATGTTCTATTACTGATCGGTGTACATGACCAGGCGCATGTATGTATATATATATATATATATATATATATATATATATATATATATATATATATATATTTATATATATATATTAGTTAGACAAATCTTACCTGGGTATAGATGATGGATAACTGTTGTTTTACCGAGGTATAAGCCTCGGATAGACATGGGCAAGGGAAAAAGAAGCACATCCGGTCCAGCAATTTTTACCTACTTATTCAGGATAAAATGATCTAACTAAAAATAATAATAATAGTCATAATAATGAAACTGTAAAGTTTTCCTGGTACAAGCCAATCGAATAGACGTGGAAGGGTGTGGTGGGCGGGCCCTTGCCCACGTCTATCCGAGGCTTATACCTCGGTAAAACAACAGTTATCCATCATCTATACCCAGGTAAGATTCGTCTAACTAATCTATTTTACCTCGGTATACAGCCTCAGGCTAGCCTCAGGCTAGGGAGATGTTTACGTAATATCATTTTAACTTACTTAAATGACATGTTACCGTACTATGTAAATCAGTGATCAATGAGAAATGAAAAAATATCTTGTTTTTCTCACCTCTGTAGTCTAGTCTTTCAGCAATCGTCGGGCGACACCGCTCAACTTCTCCAACCGTTTGTTGTAATGTTTTGCAAACGATCGTGCAGTTTTCCATCCTGCATGAGCTAGAATCCGTTTAACAGAAATTCCTAGCAGCCGTGCCTTTGAACCCATCGCACCTCACATCGAATGAGACACATATTTGTCTGTGTCGACGCCTACCAATTTTAATATTGTAATTGTCCAGCGTGCAAGCGTGTCTCGTGAAATGCCCTTGTGTGGCCTAATAAAGCTCACCAACAGCTGTCTTGATGTCCTTAAATCCTTAGTCTTGGATATATATGCCCTAATGGCTGAAACTACACAAAGTTTTGGATCATCTGTAAAACTTGTCACATTTATTGTAGACAGTGGATCACCCAATCTGTTTGACTTTAGCAACTGTGTCAAATCAAACGTGGCCTCTTTTCTATCTATTTCCAGGCTATCCAGTGATAAAGCGACAATAGTCTGTCCTTGGTGTCCTGTTACTAGTAAGAGGAGTAATGCTACCTTAAATCCTAACTTTCTAACATCTAAATGTTTGTTATGTGGCCATTCTTTAAATAGTTTGAATACTACCGACACATCCCAAAAATGACTATACTTTGGTTTGAGTGGATTTCTTTCATGAATCGATCTGAGAACCCAGTGAATAACCTGGTGTTTTCCAATAGTCTGGCCATTAATCCTTGGAAGGATAACAGACAAAGCACACCTAGCAGCATTAATGGCTCCAAAGCCTAAACCTTCATCTTCTAACATACGTAAGAACCTCGTGACCTGGGAAATGGTCGGGCTCATGGGTTTAACCTTCTTAATTAGGCAATGAACACCCCACTTTTAAAAATAAGTTGTGTACATTTTAACTGTGCCTTTCCACCATGCATGTGAAACTATTCGTTGTTGTGTAATTTTGTCTAGTCCAAATTGTTTCAAATAATTATTTAGAAAAGGAATGCCAGCAAAGGTGTTGTCGACACGTCCCCGTGTCGTTTCAGTGGGCCTTGGTGTGTTAGATTTCCCAGAGATCTTCGGAATCGCAGGCAATCTGTGGCTGTTGCCACTATGCCCGGTAACCAAGGTTGTGTGTCCCAGTCGGGAACGATTAATATTGCGTGCGCTTTTTCCATCTTGATCTTTCTGAGCACTTGGCTGATGATGCTAAATGGTGGGAAAATATAGAAAAATGTACCTTCCCATATCAAAGAAAACGCATCTATCTGCCAGGCGTCTGGTTCTGGATGCCATGAGACATACTTGTCTATTTTGAAATTATTACGGGATGCAAATAAGTCGACCTGAGGTCGTCCCCATTTTTGACAAACAATTTAAAAAATATTCGGATTAAGGGCCCATTCCAAATGATCATGGAAATGTCTACTCTTTCGGTCAGCTAATGTATTTTGAATACCTGGAATGTGTGCTACTGTTAGCCAAACCTGGTTTAGCTGCGCCCAATGCCATATCATCTTTGCTAAATCATTACATGGTTTGGACTTTGTCCCACCCATGTTCTTAACATACGCCATTGCAGTGGTATTGTCTGTTAAAATTCTAACACGTTTCCGTGGCACTTTAACAAGGCTTGCTAGTCCTAAGTAAATGGCTCTTAATTCTAAAACATTAATATGGTCAGAAATTTCATTTTGTAACCATTTCCCTCCTGTTGCTACATCTTCACGATGTGCCCCCCAACCTTCTAGCGAAGCGTCGGTGGTTACTACCGTGTTGGGTTCCCCCATTCTAATGGGATTGGGAGAGTCATGAATGTTTTCAAACCACCAGTTGATATCATCCATTCCTTCTTCAGAAATAAACATTTTACATTCGAAATTCTCTTTCGTGCGAGCCAAAGCCAAATTCTTATCTATTTCCAGAGATTTAATGTGTGCCTTGCCGTATAGAATAGCCAGGGCGTATGATATCAGTATACCGACCAGCACGGCGACCTGCCTTATCTTTGGCCTAGTTAACTTGACCAAGCGGGTCGCAGTATCTAGAAACTTCTCTAGTTTCTGTTTGGGAAGTGAAACCGTCATTAAATGCGTGTTTATAATAAAACCCAAACAATTTAAGTTTGGTCGTCGGTAAGAAAACCGACTTCTTTTCATGAATATAAAACCCCAATTTTGTTAGTAATTGACATAAATCTCTGACAGCATTCTTACAGTCATTAAACGACTGTGACACAATAAACGAATCGTCTATGTATGGAAACATAGTGTGACCTTTCCTAGCCATAGCTGAAAAGACGGGCTTCAATAATTTAGTAAAAAAGGTGTGGTGTGCAAGCAAAACCATTTGGCATACATGTAAACTGGAAAAGTTCATCCTCCCAAATAAATCTGAGAAATTTTCGGTGTTCCGAACAAATAGGGACCGTATAATATGCGTCCTGTAAATCTACGCTGGCCATCCATGCATCAGGTGTAACCAAATCCATGGCAGTTTCTAGAGAAAACAATTTAAAATGTTGATACTCTACTAATTCGTTTAATTTAGCTAAATCCAGAATCATTCTAATATAACCATTAGGCTTAGGTCTGGAAATAAATTCCCCTGGAGTGTGAACCACTTTCTCTATAATACCTTTCGATTCAAAAAGCGAAACTTGATTACTTAAAGCCTGCTTCTCTAAAGCATCAAATTTATACGGAAAAGGAATTCGATTTTGAACTGGTAATTCCATAAATGGGATTTTAACTCCTGTTACTATGTCTAGAATGTTCTCATCTTCAGTAATCTTAACCCATTCCGAAAAACAATTAGAAATGTTGCCAGCATAAAATTTTCTTACGTCAGTTTGTGTCTCTTCTGCCACCATCTCTGCTACCACTGGTGTTGTTTGTGTAGCAGTGTTCATTTGTTGCCTGGGCGCGGGAAGAGCTGCTTTGGAGCAAACTCTTTACGGAACGGGTGGTTTCCGTCGTTCCAGCCTTGACGGTCTCTCCGTCCTCTGCCCCTTGGCAGATAGCCGTAGGAGTGGCCGGACCTGCCAACCCTCGTGCCGCGGCGAAACCGAAAATCCCCTCGCGGCCTGGGGAATCTGGAGGTGTTGTCCACCCTCCGGGCAGTTTCCATGTTCTTGCCACTTTTGGCTTCTGCCTCCACTTCCTTAAACAGGTAAGGAAGCTGGCAGCCGAACATCTTCGACTTGTCAAGGGGTTTACCTTTGATCGGTTTCGGCGGCAGGAAGAGGGTGTACTCCTTCCCATCATTGTCTGTCACCTTCTTAGATCGCGCGACCTCTTTTCCGGCAGAAGTGGTGACCGCTTTGTATACGTTCTCGTACCTCCGGTAACTTAAAAAGTTACTCGCAGCGGTGAGCAAAGCAATGCTCTCATCCATGACCCTCGCTAGCGAAGAGAACTTGCAGCGGGCGGCGGTTTATTCCGCTTTGTAGACATCGGTACTCTGTAACCAAAAAAAAAAAAGGATACTTATTAAACCGGAATCAACTCAACTGAACACCGAAGGGACACCAGGATAACCTGGGTTGAGGATCAATGTGGTATTGAGGAACGTATTTACCCCGTTCTCAGTACAGGAGTGATAAGCTAAGTATTGTCGTAGGTTTTTTGGTATCGAAACCAACCGTACGAGGGGTAGGCCTCTGGGACCTCTGTCCCATACACTTCTCCCTCCTGCGGCATTCTGCGCCAGCAAGTTGGAGAAAATGCTACGAAACTCGGAGGAATGCCTTCTTCAAAAGGGGAATCTATAAAAGAAACCCAGGATCATCCCCAACAACACCCTCTATTTGGGTCCGCGAGAATCTCCACAGGAGATGTGACCGTTCCAACATCTCTACCCATATCAAAGCGGTTGATAGAACCATGGTTTCGATATGCACAAAGAATCCTTTGTTCTATCCGTATCAATTTTTAAAATGCTAATCTAGTCCAAATTGGACTTAAGAAAGTTCTGAACTTTCAAATCTAGGTGCTATAATGCATCTTAAACAAGCTCAACCAAAGTTTTCATCAGTACTTATGGTTAATTCACTTGTTGTAGATAAATCCTACTGGAGCAACTCTACGAACGTCCTCCGGTCGTGAGTTGTTTATGCTAATTGCTGGACCGGATGTGCTTCCCTCTCCCAAGCCTGAGGCTAGCCTGAGGCTGTATATAATATAGTCATACAAATCTTACCTGGGTACAGATGATGGATAACTGTTGTTTTCCCGAGGTGCAAGCCTCGGATAGTCATGGGGTAGGGAGAAGGAAGCGCATCCGGGTCTAGCAATCTTTACCTACTTATTCAGGATAAAAAATGATCTTAATCTTATATGGATACTTCAATGTTTTCGTCTTGGCACAAGCAAACGTAACAGTCATGGTAGGGTTGGGTGGGCGGGCCCTAGCCCACGACTATCCAAGGCTTGTACCTCGGGAAAACAAGTTATCCATCATCTGTACCCAGGTAAGATTCGTATAACTATACTATTTTACCTCGGTACTAAGACTCAGGCTACTCGTAGCCAAGGGAGACTTTTACGTAAATTAATTTTTATCCTTATCCATTTCAATTCAGTATACATTAGTATAAAAAAAACAATATACTTGTGCCCGTCTCACCTGTCATGTTAACCGGTGAGTAAGCGTGTCGCTAGGCCGCTTGTCTTCTCTAGTCGTTTGTTGTAATGTAACTATACTGTAACTATACTATTTTACCTCGGTACTAATCTCAGGCTACTCGTAGCCGAGAGAGACTTTTACGTAACTTCATTTTTATCCTTCATTAATTTCAATTCAGTATGCATTACTATCAAAACCAAACATACTTGTTAACTTCTCACCTGTCATGTTGACTGGTGAGCAAACAGTACACATTAGTATCAAAACCAAACATACTTGTTAACTTCTCACCTGTCATGTCAACCGGTGAGTAAGCGCGTCACTAGGCCGCTTGACTTCTCTAGTCGTTTGTTGTAATGTTTTGCAAACGATCTAGCTGTCTTCCAGCCTGCGTGCGCTAGGATCCTCTTAACGGAGATCCCCAGCTGTCGTGCCTTCGAGACCATGGCTCCTCTTGTCGAATGGGAAGTGTATCATCCCGTATCGACGCCTGCGGCCTTAATCACTTTAATGGTCCATCTTGCGAGTGTGTCTCTCGAGATCACCTTGTGTGGTCTAATCAAACTCACCAAAAGCTGCCTTGAATTTCTAATTCCTTTTGTCTTGGATATATAAGCCCGTATGGCTGACACTACACAAAGTCGTCGGTCATCCGGGAAGCTCCGGATGACAGTGGGTCCCCTGTGCGGTTTGACTTCAATAATTGTTCTAAATCAAACGTTGCCTCTTTGCGATCTATCTCCAGTCCATCTAGAGACAAAGCTACTATGATTTGTTCCCTATGTCCGGTGACTAGCAGTAATAAAACTGCTAACTTAAAACCTAGTTCCTTTATGCCTCAATGATAATTGCTAGGCCAGGACTTAAACAATTTAGAGACTATCGATACATCCCAAAATCGATTATATTTTGGTTTTGGCGGATTTCTCTCGTAAACAGACCTCATGAACCAGTCTATCACTTGGTGTTTACCAACTGTTTGTCCATCTACTCTCGGGAGTACAATTGACAATGCACACCTGGCAGCGTTAATCGCTCCAAAACCTAAACCCTCATCCTCTAACATCCGCAAAAATCTAACTATTTGTGCTATAGTAGGTCTTAGGGGCTTAAACTTCTTAATCAAACAATGAAGTCCCCACTTCTTCAAATAACTAGAGTATAATTTTACTGTTCCTTTCCTCCAAGCATGGGAAAGCAGCCTCTGTTGAGTAATGTTATCTTGTCCAAATTGCTCTAAATAACTGTTCAAAAAAGGTATGCCAGAAGGGGTGTTGTTGACACGTCTCCGTGAGTTGTGAGCGGTCCTTGATGTCGTAAATTTCTGCATGCTCTTGGGAATCTGAGAGTGTCTCTCGCTCCCAATGCCACTGCTGCTAGCCATGGCTGTATGTCCCATTCGGGCACGATCAGAATTGCGTGTGTCCGATCCATTCTGATCTTCCTGGCCACTCTGCTGATAATGCTGAATGGTGGGAAAATATAATAAAAGTTATTCTCCCAAATCAATGAAAATGCATCCACTTGCCAAGCATTGAGCTCTGGATGCCACGATACATATGTAGATATTTTGTAGTTCTTCCTTGATGCAAACAAGTCTACTTGTGGCCGTCCCCATTTGACAAATGACAAATCTGTTCAAAAATATTGTCATTCAAAGACTACTCCAAATGATCTTGAAAGTGTTGGCTCTTTCTGTCAGCTAACGTGTTCTGACTACCTGGGATATGGGCTACAGTTAGCCAAATGTCATGCTCTTGCGCCCAATTCCAAATTAATTTCGCTATCTTGTTACAAGGTTTGGACTTAGTCCCTCCCATGTTACGAATGTAGGCCATTGCGGTGGTGTTATCCGTCAAAATTCTGACATGAAATTTCGGTATGCGGATTAAACTGCATAACCCCAGATAAACCGCTCTGAGTTCTAGAACATTAATATGGTCTGAGATTTCTTCATCTAGCCATCTGCCTCCAGTTGCTAAACTGTCTCGATGGGCCCCCCATCCATCTAATGATGCATCTGTCGTAACTACCGTGTTGGGTTTACCCATGCGAATCGGATTCGGAGAAGAGTGAATGTGTTCACACCACCACTGAATATCCGACAGTCCTTCAGCTGAGATACACATTTTTCTTTCAAAATTCCCTTTAGTACGGGCTAATGCTAAATTCTTATCTGTCTCTAGTAAATATTGGTAAATGGGTAAAGGGAATACATATCCCCTCCACAATACTTAAAACTGTTAAATTATCAGTAATTAAGTTCCATTCTTCCAAACAATTTTGAACATTGCCAGCCTTAAAATTGCTTACAGGTGTTTCCTTGGCCATGGAGGTTTGCGTTGCAACCTCTACTTGTTCCCTGACCGAGAGAGCGGGTTGCTGGGAATGTATTCCCTCTTGAATGGACGGTTGCTGTCGTTCCAGCCGAATGGCTGGTGCTGTCCTCGGCCTCTGGGTTGGAAGCTGTAGGTCGGGCCGGACCGCCCGCCTCTGCTGGTCCGACAGTTTAGAAAATCTGTGCGGGCCTTCCAGAAGCGTGTGTTCCTGCCAGTAGGCTTTCTCTTCGCATCCATATGCTTACCACACTTTGAGCCAGTTTCCACCTCTTTGAAGAGGTGCTGTAGTTGCCCACCAAACATTTTGGTTTTGTCCAGTGGCTTCCCCTTCAGTGGTCTCGGCGGGACGAAAAGAGTGTACTCTTTTCCGTCATTATGAACCACTTTCTTTGATCTGGCAACTTCTTTAGCAGCGTCAGTACAGACAGCCTTGAAGATGTTTTCAAACCGTCTGTAGGATAAAAAGTTGCTTGCTGCCGTCAGCATAGCTATACCATTGTCCATGGTCCTGGCCAAAGACAAGAACTTGTTCTCAGTTTGCATGCCATTGGCCACTGGCGAAATCGCTGTCAGGGCCCCGAGGACCGCTTTGTGGACGGTGTGGAGGACACCCTCAAACTTCTTTCTGTCCTCACTCAAATGGACGTACCGGTCCATCTCTTTGATCAAGGAATCAGGGATTCCCTTGATTCCGGTTAGGTTTTCCCCCAGTTTAGTGATTACCTCTGCGGGCTTAAAGGTATTGAAGTGACCTTTAATTGTTTCCCGCATCATGGTGGTGGTTAGGACTTTCTTAGCCCTTTCCACCTGGCACTTCTTTCTAATTTTTCCACGGATTTTCGCATACACTCCAGTACACTCGGTGAGAGTCCGACTCGGTGGACGACGAGTCCGACGAGGAATCAGATGATGGAGTCTTTCTTCTTCTTTTTCGTGTGCCGCTTCTCCACTTTCTTTCTCTTTACCACCTTCTTCCTGATCTTCGTGAACTCATCACCAGATGAGCTCTGGAAATTTGTCATTGGTGACGTCTTCCCAGTCCGACTCTTCCTCTGGAGGAGGTGGCCTCTTCCTTCCACGAGGTATGGCCGGGCGAAACTCCTCCAGTTTCGTCTCCAACAAACTTGTCAACCAAGCTTTCCAGTCCAAGGGGACTGTTGCAGCCATGTCAGGCCCACCGTCAACATCTGGGTCTGACATGACATGCACACCGCCTTCCGGAGACGGCGGTACCGTCACCACCAGCGACGAGTTGTAGTCCTCAGCCGGGCGAGCTGCTGCTGCTGCAGGCTTACCCCGCTTCATAGCCATCAATCGAAAGAAAGTTACTATAAACCAACAAATTGACCAAATGTCACAAAAGGTTAATTAAAACCAAATCTGTGCATCTAGTGGTATTGGATAACATATTTAAACCGTTCCAACACAGGAGTGAGTGAGCAAGCTAAAGTGTATAGTCGTAGGTAAGTGGTATCAAAACCAAAACCAAAGGAGGGGTAGGGACCAGTGTATCGGTAGCCTCCCACACTCTCTGTTCCGTACACTTCCCCCCCCCTGCCCCCCCCTACTGTGCCAACAAGTTGGAGAAAATGCTACAAAACTCAGAGGTACACCTAAAAAAGATGGGGAGTCCATAAAAGAAACCCAGGATTAAATCCCAACGAGAATCCATAAAAGAAACCCAGGATAAATCCCAACGAGATGTGGCTCCAGCCAACATCGCTCACCGTTCGGCAACGGGCACCTTGTAGAACAAAGGAAAAAATGGCGCTTTGTTCTATCGATGTTTCACAATCATAAAACATCAATAAAAGCAACAAATTAACTTATCAAAGTTCAAAAACTTTGTCAAACGGTGCAACAATGGTTTAAAAGCCAAAATGCACCACATTTTAACATTTCAACAAATATTTACAGTTAGTATGTTGTCGTAGAATAAAAACTGCCGGAGCAACTCAACGAACATCCTCCCGTCGTGAGTTAATTATGCTAATTGCTGGACCCGGATGTGCTTCCTTCTCCCTCGGCTACGAGTAG
Organism: Branchipolynoe longqiensis; assembly: GCA_030323885.1. NCBI lineage: Eukaryota > Metazoa > Annelida > Polychaeta > Phyllodocida > Polynoidae > Branchipolynoe > Branchipolynoe longqiensis. Next base: position 81,381,508 of record CM059193.1, on the reverse strand, counting down.
CCTGATGCTTAGTACCGAGGTAAAATAAATATATATATAAATATATATATAGTATAGTTATACAAATCTTACCTTGGTACAGATGATGGATAATTCTTGTTTTCCCGAGGTACAAGCCTCGGATAGTCATGGGCTAGGGAGAAGGAAGCAACATCCAGGTCCAGCAATCTTCACCTAATTATTCAGGATAAAAATGAGCTTAATTTTATGGATACTCATAATGTTTTCGTTTTGGCACAAGCAAATGTAATAGTCGTGGCAGGGTGTGGTGGGCGGGCCCTAGCCCACAACTATCTGAGGCCTGTACCTAGGGAAAACAAGAGTTATCCATCATCTGTACCAAGGTAAGATTTGTATAACTATACTATTTTACCTCGGTACTAAGCCTCTGGCTACTCGAGGTCGAGGGAGACCATTACGTAATCTCATTTTTATCCTTCTTTAATCATGAACATAAACATTGTTTAGTTGTAAATTGTTAAATGTTGTTAATCTCACCGGTTCTTGTTAGTTGGTGAGTAAGCGGGTTGCTACCCCGCTGGTCTTCTCTAGGTGTTTGTTGTAATGTTTAGCAAATGACCTTGCCGTCTTCCAGCTGGCATGTGCTAGGATTCTCTTCACTGAGATCCCTAATTGTCTGGCTTTTGAGACCATAGCTCCTCTCGTAGAGTGGGAAGCATATCGTCCTGTGTTGGCGCCTGCCGCCTTGAGTACCATAATGGTGCATCTGGCGAGTGTGTCTCTTGAGATAGCTTTTAAGCCAGATAAAGCTGTCTGGAATTTCGTATTCCCTTTGTCTTGGATAAATAAGCCATAATGGCTGCAACTACACATTTTTCGGTCATCTGGAAAACTGATTAGATGAACCATGGATAGTGGGTCACCTGTGCGGTTTGACTTTAATAATTTGTCTAAGTCAAACATAGCCTCCTTCTTGTCGATTTCTAATCCGTCTAGGGAGAGGGCTACGGGCTACAATTGTCTGTCCTCTGTGACCTGTTACTAACAGTAAAAGAACGGCTACCTTAAAACCTAATTGTATTAATGATAAGTGCTTATTACTTGGCCATGTTTTAAATAATGTAAAAACTACAGACACATCCCAAAATGTACTGCATTGGGGTTTTGGAGGCATCCTTTCATAAACCGATCTCATAAACCAGTGAATGACCTCATGTTTACCGACTGTTTCTCCATCGGTTCTCGGTAAAATAACTGAAGGTGCACATCTAGCTGCATCAATGGCTCCATAACCGAGTCCTTCGTCTTCCAACATTCGTAAGAAACGGACCACCTGAGCAATAGAAGGGTCCATTGGCTTCACTGTCTTGAGTAAACATTAGAGGCCCCATTTCTTTAAATAGCTTGAATATAATCTCCCCGTTCCTGGTCTCCATGCGTGTGACATGAGTCTTTCCTGTGTAATTTTATCTAAACCAAATTTAATTAAGTATTTCCTTAGAAAAGGAATGCCAATAGGGGTGTCGTCGACACGTCTCCTTCCTTTGTCAACGGTCCTTGGCGTTGTAGATTCCTCCGTGCTCTGGGTAATTTTATTGAGTCTTTTGCTCCCCATGATACTGCTGCTAGCCAAGGTTGAGTGTTCCATTCTGGCATTACTAGCACCGCATGTGCTTGATCCAGCCTGATCTTCCTGGCCACTCTGCTGATAATGCTGAATGGTGGGAATATATAATAAAAATTATCATTCCAAATCATAGAAAAAGCATCCACTTTCCAGGCATCTGGTTCAGGATGCCAAGACACATATTTAGAAATCTTTTTGTTGTTTCATGATGCAAACAAGTTGACTTCTGGACTCCCCATTTTTGGCAATAATGTCAAAAATGTTATCATTTAGAGACCATTCCAAGTGATCATGGAAATGGCGACTCTTTGTGTCTGCTAGTGTATTCTGACTACCTGGTATATGTGCTACTGTAAGCCATATTTGTTGTGTTTGTGCCCAATTCCAAATTTGTTTTGCGAGTTTGTTACATGGTTTGGACTTTGTCCCTCCCATGTTGCGAATATAGGCCATTGCGGTGGTGTTATCTGTTAACACTCGTACGTGAAACTTAGGCACACGCACTAAACTACGCAATCCCAGATAGATAGCACGTAATTCTAATACAGTAATGTGGTCGGAACGAGATGAAATTACTCGTCGCTGTGAGGAGAGCTATCCCGAATCCATGTCAGCGCAAAGAGTGGAGAACTTATTGTCCGTCATCATGCGGTTAGCGATAGGCGTCACCACCGCGATAGGCGTCACCGCCGCTAGAGCCGCCAGCACTCCTTTGTGGACCGTATGGAGACAAGTTTCGAACTTCTTTCGTTCGTCACTCATCGTGACATCTGAATCCATCTCTTTGATGGTAGCTTCCGGGATCCCTTTGATCCCTGTGAACTGCTCGGCCAACTTGGTGATAATTTCGGCCGGCTTAAAGGTGTAGAAGTGTCCCTTAATAGTCTTCCTCATCAAGGTGTAGGTGTTGATCTTCTTTTTTTTCTGCGTCAAGATTTTCTTGACCACCTTTCCGCCGATTTTTACATATATTTGCCAGTCCGTTCCGTATCGGATTCGGAATCCGTGGTGGTCGAGTCGGAAGAAGAGTCTGATGAAGAGGACTTACTCTTCTTCTTTTTCTTGGACTTGGACTTCTTTTTGGTCTTTTTGATGGCGGTCTTGTTGCGGGCCTTAAAGTACTCATCTCTATCAGATGAGTCATTCTTCTTGTGTTTCCTCTTCCGTGAGGGAAACCCAATCTCTGAGTCTGTTGTTTGTTGGGGGTCCAACATGTCCTCCCAGTCTGACTCCTCAGATGCGACATCTTGTTGTTGTGTAGCCGCCTTCTGCGGGAGCAGCTGTTGTAGTTGCTCCCCGATGAGGCGTACCACCCGGTCGTCTAGATTAGACTGCCCCAGTTCGGGCGAGTGGTCACGTGACTGGGCAGACTCGAGCCCAGGGGTAGCGTCCCCCTCACTAAGCATGTGTGGTACATCGACCTTACTCCGCTTCGCCGCCATCTCGAGTCGTCTGAAACCCAACAAAGGTTTATTAAAATGAGCTCAAGGAACAACTGAACACATGGAACAGTGCGGTAACGTGCTTGAGGCACTAAATGGGTATTAAATCTGTATTTACACCGGTTTAATCCACGCGTGATAAGCTAAAGGGTATGTCGAAAGTGCAATGGTCGGACGAACCAAACCGAAACCAATCGAGGGGTAGGGACCAGCGTACTGATCCCTCCCACACTCTCTGTAACATACACTTCTCCCTCCTGTGGCTACTACGCCAACAAGTTTGAGAAAATGCTATGAAACTCGGAGGTACGGCTAAAACCTTGTGAATTCTATTATGCTTCCCTAAGATAATCTAAGCGATGAATTGGCTCCTGCCAAACATCTCTCCGTTCGGCAACGGGCGGCACAAAAAATGGCGGCGCTCCAAAAAATTAAGCGCACCGGATAACGAATACTTTTACATGAATAACTGTGTTAACATGTTACTAAGTATTGCAAAAAGTACGTCAATCTGTGCTATATGCATTGTTATCAATCCTTGTAAGTTTTCATCCAATACTTACTTTGGAATTGTTGGTATTTGTTGAAAAAACTGCTGAACCTGCTCGTAACGTCCTCCCGTTATGAGTGGAATATGCTAATTGCTGATCCCGGATGTTGCTTCCTTCTCCCTCGAGTAGCCAGAGGCTTAGTACCGAGGTAAAATATATATATAAATGTATGGGCTGGTGGTGCCTGAGTGGGATGTAAATAGACATAGTCGTGCTGGCATGACTGGGTGTGGGTGCACTCAAGGCCTATCCCCTCTGCTGGGATAATAATCACAACACTCAAAGGTCAAGGTTGGTGGTGGCCATGGGGCCCATACAGCTTGGTGGTGGTGGGCAGACCACTGGTAGCCATGGGGACCAGGAATGCTGGATCCCTATTGGTAGGGCCAAGAATGCTTGTTTTCAATTGGGGGAAAGGGAGGGGGGTGATACTCTACAATGAACCCATGTAACCATATAAATAATAAACCAGAGGGCTTGACTCTCTCTCCTTCTTTACACTTTATACTCTTCCTTTCTCTTTGTCTGTATTGATTTCACTATAGCCTGCCTACACAGCCACAGATTCGAGCCTTAGCCTTTTTACAATGTCATAAGGATGGCTGTAAGACTTCTGTATTTGGTCCTTAAAAAAAGCTGTCTCTTTAGACCCATTGTCACCACTGAATAACTACATCTTCAACCAGCAATGCACACAATATAAACCACAATACATGCACAACATGGCACTATTTAAAGACTAACCGTTATTAAAACCAAATCTAACTGATATACAAACACAGCATATGATTTAACCACTAGTGTACATTACTGCACACACTATCTTGATGCATATACCTTGCACTATGTTGAGTACCTATGCTGTACACTATGCAGCATAGGCTGCTCCCCCACTTTCTTTTATGTTCAGAATGGGTTGTGCTGCACACAATGCAACACATTCCACTTCCACTATGTACAGATAAAATGCGACCACTCCAACGGCTGGAAGACCAGTGCCCCGGCGCTGACAAAATATGTATTCAGATGAATAAAAATATTTACCAAAAAAAAAAAAAAAAAAAAAAAAGTCTTGAAAAGTCCTTGAAGAAAAACCACCCCATAAAGAGTGCGAACTGTCTTTATTTCCTCTTCTTGTAGTGAAGCTTTCAAATCATAATAAGAACAACAACTAAGACATACCCGATCCCTGATAGGCTAAATTACGTCTGCCAAATGGGTTCTGTCGGGTTTCAGGCCGGCCATTTGGGTCGTCGGTAAAAGTCCGGGTGGCCCCATAGCCGCCGCGCTCACCCCCGCCGCCAAAACTACCCGCCATGCTGGAGGACTCGGGCCACTGCACAGGTTTCCTGCAAATGGACACAAAACAGGACACTTAGGGCAAACAATAAACATCATACTTGTTTCTTAGGCATTCCTCGAACGTTTTCAGAGCTTTTTCTTAGCATTAACATTTTCTTTTTTTAAATTAAATCAATCTTGCCGCTACTCTGGCAGGTCTATAGTTTGTTGAGGTTTGACATCCTATCAACACATAAGCTTAGTCTTGCAGTTAAGTATATGGGTCGTTCTCAGAAGTTGTGTACCAATAGTGTGACATCAGTACCAGAAAATCAAAATGCTGCCAAAGTCCTATAAGCAAGTTTCCTCAATGTGTATGTCCTTTTGCATCTGAATAATTGAAAATAAACATATTCTGGCATTTTTAAGTAGGTCAAATGATGCTCACACCCAATAAATAGCAGTATAGCATGGAAACCAATCTGACTCCAAAATCAAATATTTTCCACACAAAACTTGACATTTTTAGGACATTTCACATGCCACTTGCTTTATAAACAGTAGTAATAATAATTTGAAACCTCATTGCTATGGTTTTGTCTTATTTGTGAATATTAAAGAGAAAAGCAAGAAAATATTAGCAGAGTAACGGATTAGCAGAGTAACAAAGTGGAAACAAACAATTTTACACAAATGTTCGGCTCAAATTTCAATGTTTAGGGGCAATTTCAGGATTGATCTTTTACTATACCATAACTGGGTCCATGCATAGTGTCAAATGGTGAAAATAATTCCTGTACTGTATCTGTACTCAGTGTTTGATACAGAGTTTCATAGTATTTGCAAGTGGAAACGAAATGTTACGATGTTAATGACTCCAGAAAATGTTAACTATTTCATCATTAAAATTTTTTTTTTAGAAATAAATGTCTTCAACTTAATGAAGACATTGTATATGACCATTTGAAGTGAAATGAGCTGTTGTTCAGAGGTTTTCATTAAGTTTGTGACACTTTATTTTCAATGCTGTTGACAATGTCACAAATTAGTGATGTAATTTTCTATGTATTTAGCTACATCCATCCCAATAAGATACATAATACACAATATTAACATTTACTTTTGATCTAAACTATCTCCCACATTATTTGGCTAACTGATGAAATCTAAATATTGACACTCCAATAAAGGGTTTCTTTGAAATATGCATTTCTAGTAGACTACCTCAAGTGGTACACAGCTTCTGAGAACAACCCATATATACGTTTCTCTGAACAAATAAAAATGCCACCGGCCCAACTAAGACAATAAATTAACTGCCCAACCACTTCAAATTCTCTCAAAATGTGCATGAGAAGGAAGTATGTTGGTGTTTTTGGTGGGGTTTATTTTTGCTTTAGTTAAAGTGAACATCTTACTTATTATCCATTCTTGATTTGGTACGCTGTAGTGAGAGGAGGTCTACATCACGTTATATTCCTACCATAAATTCCTAAGCAGCCACATATCAACGTCTTGACATGGTTCACTGTTGCTTAACTTCAATGATCAGATGAAAAGCGGTGTTTCCAAACTGGTGATAACGTATCTGCCTGACTGTTATTCAAATAAACTTTCTCTAAGAAATCCACGAACACATGTTCTAAGTTTACAGAATTCAGGAAACGAAACACCTTTAGTAGTTACTCAATGGCTGGTGCGGACTTGAATCCTGATGGTAATCAGTAACCTTTGATTAAATATGACACGGCTTAGCCTTAGGTGCTGTAGTAGGCTGAATTAATACAAGAAATGTGACTATTGAGTATTGTACTGTAGTCTGTAGGTAGGCCCTACTACATGCATGTTAGGTACGGAGTGAATCTTCTATCTACTCGCATCCGTGACCCGGAGAGGTGAGGTGAATCCTTTATCTTTGACTGTCACTAAGTCGATGTGAACGATTCAATTGATTGTGGGAACATTACACTTTTACAGTGTCCGTGACTGTCAAAGTCAGTAAAGCCCAAGTCACACCTACCCGGACTGGCCCTGAATGTTTAGCCGGACCACCCCTGGACCACTCCCCTGGACTGTCCCGGACAGCCCTAGGAAATAAATCTTTATTTTGGTCGTTTTGGGGCTCGCTGTCACACCTACCCGGACGAGACACGGACCAGAGGCCGGATCGCCCCGGACTGAGCCAGACCACCCTCGGACTACCCAGTGTATCCACGGAGTAGTCACAGATCAGTCCCAGACAACCCTGGATCGACCTCGGACCACTCACAGACTCCACGGTGTATCCACAGATTATCCACAGACTGGGCCAGAGACCCCCAGACCACCCCCGGATAGCCTGGAGTATAGAAGACGGCGCCACGGTGGAGGACTCATTTCCAAATCCAGCAGCGCTGAAGACACACCACATCATGACCAAACCAACGTGGAAGAGAGTAATTTCAAGGAGAGTTGCACAGAAGGAGCCTACCCCGCACAAGGTGGCCGCCAAAACACAAAGAAGACCACCACTGTCACCCTCAACTTCGGGGTTGTCCTCAGATGAGGAAGCTGCCTGGGACATGTCATCGCCTCCCCGTGCTGTGATGTCACCTCCAGCATTCCAGTTGTCACAGGGGAAGATGGCAGTGAAGCACAAGAAGCTGGATGCTCTAGCTGTGACAAGTGAGCAGCACATGGAGATGATGGAGTGGTTACGCTTAAATGACTACATTTATGTCAAAGGACGAACCAACTACAAGAAAACCGCCTTAAAGAGGCATGCCTGGGAGAAGGCAAAGGAGATGGGGTTGGACAGCCCTAAACCGCTCATCACCTGGTACGAGTCTATACGGACCAACGTGGGAAAAATGAGCGATGTCAAGTCTGGTGCTGCAGCGAGGGAGTTGTCCGATCGGAAGATCTACATCAAGGACCATTTCGGCTTCCTGAGGAGTCACATCGTGCGGCAGCCGTCCAGATCAGGTGTCAATTTGCATTCCCGGTTGCAACCCGTGTCGCCAGCATTGACAGCAACAACAACCACAGCAACAGCTTCAACTTCCGGTGCAGCCCCTCTCACCCTACTACTTACTTGAGGTGATGATGATGACAATTTGACGGCAGCTGACCAGGCACCACCACCGGGAACTCAACCAGCAACCAAACCCACAACTGCTCGGCCGGCAATCATGGGGAAGACAAACCCACGTACACCAAATACAGACATTGAACAATTGCTGTCGAATCTGCGGGACCAGCAGGAGGAGGCTGGAACAGACGGAAAGCCTGCAACTGGCATGGCAGAAGGAAGAAACACAACAGCTACAACTTCCACAACCACAAGCACCACCTCCACAACCTCAACAACCTCAACTACCAGCCACATTCCCTGCTTTCCCTGTGGGGCCGACTGGATTACAACCGTTGGGGGAAGAGCCAGGGAGGCTCGGAAACCATGCGGACGACTCCCCGACCCGGCCCTTCCACAACTGGATGACGGCACAGCTCCGAAGTATGGGATGCCATCGACTGGAACACCACGGGTCCTTAACGGGACGACGTTAATGGTTGGGATGGGACATGATCCTGATGTGCAGCCTCTATGATTGTGAACTGAACTTCTCTACATTGTGTTTATTGAGTTATGATGTAAACAGTAAAACAAGGATACAAAAATACAATGGGGAACATCCTCCAAAAAATAAAGGAAAGCCTGTGCAAGGAAGCAAATACAAATAAATAAACAAATAAATAAACGAGCAAAAACAAATATGTCATAAGAAAACAAGAAGTAATTGAAAATGAAGAGTAGGAGAAAGCATAAGAGCTCTCCCAGCAGGTAAGGAGGAGGTGCAAAAAACATAGCAATGCACAGCTTGCTCCACTTCCGCCCACACTAGATTAAAAGACAACAAACCGTCAGCCCACAAAACAAGGCATGGAAAGAGAGCGGCACGATATGGCATTGGCATGACGGATGGTATACACTACAATGAGGAATATGCCAGATATGTCAGTGCTAGGCTGTCAAAAAGCATCACGGAGAACTGGAAAGAGCACCAGGGCTCCAAAACATAAGTATCACAAACTTTGATGAATTTCACTAACCAAACCCTAAATCATAAGTATAATCAGGTACAACTAATACACACTTTAATGTTCATATCTTCCTCTCTGCGCACAGGAGGTATGCATGACTATCTATCAAAAGGGGCCATGTGTGCTGTATGCACCAGTGCATACACCCCGAATCCATCAATCACTAAGCCAAAATAAAATCAAAACAAAATCAAAAACTCGCGAAATCAAGCAACCACTATCCTAAAAATATTATTTAAAGTAAAATAAATATGGTAGAAGAGATTGAATGCAAACTGGGAAGGGGCACACACTTCGCCCACCTTAACTGCCAGAGTGCATCCAATAAAATAGACATAATAAAAATGCATCTAAAAAAAGACAATCTAGATGTACTAACGTTATCAGAGACATGGTTCACTGACAAACACCAAAACAACACCCTCAATATAGACGGATATAGGCTTGTACATAATGACAGACAGCACATTAATGCAATGAACCAAACAAAGAAAGGTGGAGGTGTTGCCATTTACTGCAAAGCCACCAAAAACCTACACACTGAAAAGCTAAAACCAACAAATCTCTCAAATGAGTACATAGAGCTACTATGGTGCCTAATAAAAAACGAAAAGCAAGCAAATGTAGCCATAGCGAGCCTCTATAGGCCACCGTCAGGTGAAATTGAAGTATTCCTTGAAGAACTAGAAAAGAGCATAAACACTGTAAAAAAATCAACAAATGCAGAAATCTTTGTGCTAGGGGACTTCAATGTGAATTACAGCAGCAATGAAAAAAATAAACTAATGCTGCAAACCACCATCAAGATCTTAGGCCTACAGCAGCTCATCACTGAAAACACAAGGCTAAGCAACAATAGCTCAACAATAGACCTAATATTAACCAACTCAAACCATGCCACAAAATGGGCACTAGAAGCTGGGGCATAAGCGACCACAAACTAGTATATGTAACCAGGAAAAAGCTCAAAAGCACAAATCACTATGAATACAAAATGGGCAGGTCCCTAAAAAACTACTCAGAAGATACATTAAAAAATCATCTGCACCAAAACATAAACAACATCACACAAAACAGAGATGATGTTGATATCTATTGGGAAAACATCACAGAAATAAGAAAATCAACTGATGAGATGTGTCCCATGAAGAAAATAAAAATACAAAAAAACCAAGACCCTTGGGTAGACAAAGACCTGCTAACACTCATCACAACCAAAAGTAAACTGGGTGATAAAGGAAAATGCACAGAAACAATAGAAGACAAACTGGCTTACCGCATCGCCAGAAACAACTCGCTCAAAGCTGTGAGATTTGAAATACATAATAAAGCAGGACAAAGACTGGGGAAGCAACACAACCAAATTCTGGAAAAATGTAAACCTATTATTCCCAAAAAATAACAAAGAAGAGCATACAAACTTCCAAGATAACGAAGGGGCAATGCTCACAGACAAAGATGCAGCAAACAAACTAAACAGACACTTTGCCACAATCGGGCAAAAGCTGTCAGAAAAATTCAAAAAAAGATGGGAAAACAGATCAGGAACTGTGGAGAACGAAATCCCCACCTGCAAAACAGATATGATAGAAGTAAAAAAATTAATAAATGACATAGACACGAATAAACCAAGTGGAATAGATGAAATACCAACCAAAATACTGAAAGAGGCACTCCAAGCCATCCCAGCCAGCATAGTAGACCTATTCAACATCTCCTTTGAGCAGGGGCGTTTTATCTCAGCCCGGAAAATGGCAACCATCACCCCCATTCACAAAGGTGGAGACAAACAAAACATGGGAAACTACAGGCCAATATCAATTCTTCAAACCCCAGGCAAGCTCATTGAAAAAGTGTTACATAGACACATCAATGAACACCTGGAAAAAAACGATATACTAAACGAAAGAGAAGGGGGATTCAGGAAACTGCACTCCACATCAAAAACAATAGCTAACCTAACAAATGACATCAATGAACCAAAAACAATTAGTTGGAGCCGCCTTCATTGACTTCAGCAAAGGATTTGACACAGTAGACCACAAAATAGTACTGGAAAAACTAAAAACCATGGGCATAAAATCCAACACTATGGATTGGATAAGATGCTACCTGAACAACTGGCAACAGAAAACAAAAATAAACAATACACTATCAGACAACCAACCTGTCACATGTGGTGTACCCCAAGGGTCAGTGTTAGGGCCACTACTCTTTATAATCTATATAAATGACCTTGAAAAATGGTTGCAAACTGAATGCCTCCAACTATATGCAGATGACACAGTCATATACGCAAATGGCACCACAGAAGAGGTGGTAATAACCAAACTAAATAAACTCCTACTAAAACTAGATGAGTGGTGTGAGTCCAACAAAATAACCATCAACACAAGCAAATCAAAAACAGTACTCTTCTCGCATAAACAAATGCCAGAAAGAAAACTACACTGTAAGTTAGGAAACCAAACACTAGAAAATGTAGACCATTACAAATACCTAGGCCTTGAGTTTGACAGCCAACTAAACTACAACCTATGTATAAATAAAATTATACAAAAAGTAAACCACAAACTGTGGCTATTTGCAAAGCTAAGAGACTACATGACACAAGAAATGTCAATAAAAATCTTCAAGGGCATGGTGCTCCCCTATTTTGACTATGGAGATGTAAACTACATGGTTGCGAGAAAAGAACTACTAAAAAAACTGCAAACACTGCAGAACAGAGCCCTAAAAATCTGTCTAAGAGTAGACAAGCTGCACCCCACCTATGACATACACAAAAGAACCAAAGTGAAATTACTAGAAAATAGTAGAATAATTCATTTGAAAACATTAGCATATAGCTATAGTCAAAACATTAAACTTCTAACAAAACCACAAAGGGCTACTAGAGCAAATAATGCGCCACTACTAAAGCAGACCAGAAGCCAAATAAAAGCTCATGAGAGAAGCACGCTGGAAATGGCTGCCAAGGTGTGGAATGCCCAAACGGTAAAGGAACGACAAATTCCTGACCTAAAAACTTACAAAAAATATCTGTGCAAAATAAGGCTAGGAAACCCCCACTAAGCTGCACTGCAAAGGGGCATGTGATATGTCACGGCCCACCAGCGGGACGCCCAATGGAAGGTAACCATGCCAAAAGTAGCCAGATAACACGCCACACAGCTACATACAAGCCTATGATATGTAAATAGGAGTAGGCTAGTCTAGTAATAAGAGTAGAAAAATAAATACATATATACCAATAAAATCCAAAAAAAACTAACATAGGCTATTAACCATACCAACCAATTATCTATCTGCTACTGAAATGCAGGCAATCAAATACCTTATCAGCAGCCACTGTGTGGTAAGATAACACCAACACTACAACTGGCCAGCATTGAAAACAAGCCTGGGTACCCGGGCTTATATGCTATGGACAGTATAAATACAGCCTCAATAAAAATTTAAAAAAATTAAAAATGATGTAAATCCTGAGTGATTGTGATTGTGAACAGAGTTGTGATTGTGTATGTATATCATAGAGTTTATTATTATCACTTGTTGACAATAAAAATATGAAACTAAAAATAAATTGTGTTTGTTACAATATATATTTATGACTTAGTCCATTTAGTTGATAGTCGTTTGTAATAAAGGGAATAATTATCTGAAATTAAATAATAATTAATTACCAAATGTACCCCCCCTTTTCCGAAAACAACATCCCCCTCTTGATAAATAGGACATGTAATACAAGGACTAAAGAGTAAAGCTCTTATAGCAACAATAACAAACAAGAAATAACAAACAAATTAAATTAATTTAAGATATCTTTATTATTAGCTAGGCTTCTTTTCATATCACAATCACAATAATAATACATATTTCATTCACAGGCACACACATATAATAATTGCACATTCCAATGTTAAGTACAATTCTCTTGTCACAATTTCATATCCAGTGGACCGGCCACATTAACAGTTCACACTTCGTAATAGTTCATATCATAGCGATATGTGCCAAGGCACAGATCCAGCCTCAGACACGTTTGTTTGTTTGTTTGTTTGTTGTTGTTTTACGTCCTAGCAACATCTAAGGTCATATCAGGACGGGTACCGACTTGTGACAGTGCACACTCATGGTGACTTTATAGTGCTGTCCCACTGGGAAACCAGGCCGCCGGCACCATGACCTGGTATCCCACTCAGTCACATTATCCTGACACTGAGCACACCAGTCCTTGCCCTATCCTAATAATGCCGAGCGCCTGGCTAGGAAGCGACAAGTATCAATTTTAAAGTCATTGGTTTGACTCGACCGGGACTCGAACCCACAACCCCACGATCTACCAGCACGGGAGACGGACGCTCTAACTCATTCGGCCATCCCGTCTGGTCCCTCAGACACGTAATAGGCACTAAGATATTGCCTCTGGTATTTCGCAGCCATTGTCATTTGGTTCCCATGTGCGCCATAGATTGTGGCGAGAGGATTGTTCAGTCTCCAGGAATAATGTTGTGATTGGTGTCCTCCTGGTCCATCTCTGCATTGTGATGAGCTGAGTACCGCATCCACATCAAATTATGTAGGCAGATACATGCCAACACTGTCAACACAACTGTTGCTGGCTTCTGTCTCAGGTTGTTAGGAGGCACTGGAAGCGGTGAGCTAGAATCCTGAATGCATTTTTGACGATTCGGCGAGCCCTGGACAGTCGGTAGTTGAAGATTCTTTCCGGAATTGTTAGGTGACGCTTGGAGAACGGTTTCATCAACCATGTTCTCAGGGCAAATGCATCATCAGCAACTATGAAGTATGGCATATCCCGCTCATCATGTGGTAGTGGTTCTGCAGCTGGAATACCAAGTCGTTCCTCTTCTATCTACTGCTTCAGCTCTGAACGGTTGAAGACCTGAGCGTCTCCTGCAGAGCCATTGATCCCAATGTCGACCCAGGAGAATTTGTAGTCAGCATCCACTAGAGCCATCAATATGTTAGAGTGGCATCCCTTGTAGTTGTAGTACTCAGATCCTCCATGGGCTGGGCATTGAATCAGGATATGTTTCCCATCAAGGGCTCCTAGGCAATGCTGAAACTGCCATCTTGTTGAGAACTGCTCAGCAATACCTTTCCAATGCAGTTCTGTAGTTGGAGCCTGGATGACCTCTTTGGCATACTCTGCAATTATAGCTTCACATACATCACGAACGGCGAGCGAGATGGTGTTGTGAGGAACGCGGAAACCGTACATGAGTGAATGATAGCTGTCACCAGAGGCTAGGTATCGCAGTGTGAATAACAGTTTCAATCCAGGTGTTAACGCCTTTCTGCAGAAAGTGTCCTGCTTCGTGATTCTGGGAAGGATGCGATGGAGAACCTCCTCGAACATAGCCGGCTCCATGCCGATAAAGTTTCTGTAGGCACAAACATCTTCGATATGTAACTCTTGCATTAGACTTGTAAACTGGCCAAATTGATTTCTTCTGTCCAACCATGGACGCACCCACACACTTCTCTGTCTTCTCTTAAGTCTTCTGTGGATCTGCAGAACTTGGAGTATAATCACATTGTTAACATTCTGTTGTTGATGTAGCTGTAATTGCCAGTTCAGCAGCTGTAGTTGCTGCCTCCGCTGCTGCATGCATGCATCCATGATGTAAACCCTCTGAGACTCAAGCTGCAAGTGATGAATGAAGTGGACTTGCTCCTGCTACATATATATACAAAAATGGGGCTCATCCTCGGCTGATCCGTGGTAAACCGGGCTATCTGTGGCGATCTGTGGTTAATCTGTGGTCATCCGGCCTGTCCGGGTTTAATCCGGGCAGTCTGGGAGTGGTCCGTGGCTCTGTCATGGCTAGTCCGGGCAAAACCGTGGCTAAAACTTAGCTCATCCGGTTTCAAAGACACCCGCACTGCCACGGACGGGCCACGGACTACCCCGGACTACCCGGATGAGTCACAGATTACACCCGGATGATGCCGGATCGAGCCTGGATTGCAATATTCCCCGGATCATCCCAGATGTTTTAAACATTTGAAAAGATCAGGGGCCGACCCTGGATGAGGCCAGACCAGCCACGGATCACCAAGGACCAGCCATGGACCACACCAGATCACGGGTTGGGGGCTCGTCCAGCCCCTGATCCGGGTAGGTGTGACCTAGGCTTAAGTAGCATGGAATTGTGTAGATAACAGATTCACCCTGTACTCGCAGTACACGGGTGAACATCAACGTAATCTAAATACTGACGAAAATAGCTTTATTATAGAACAGGAAGTGGAACCCCTGCCTTCAGTATCAAATGGGTACCTATATCGGAGCAGAGTTGGTGAAATGGGAGAGAATGCAAAAAGACAAGATGGCAGCCATAGAACACCGTCAATTGCACTGTTAAATTCTATTAAACTATATGTTTTATTATATTTTTCAACTCAAATGTAGCAGGGAAATACTAAGACACATATAAAGAATAAATATTGCTTTTCAGATTGTGGATTTAGGCTCTCGTTTCATTTCCCTGCTTTTTCGACAGCTTTTATTATAGGTTTGGTATTCACCTGTGACACTGTGAACTGCGAGTACAGGGTGAATGCTTTATCTCGGTGTTGTGGTACTAGTAGGCCTGCCGCTGCATCGTTAACCCCGGATGTACTTAGTGGATTGGGTCAGAGATGGATCTACCATCTTCTATGTATATAAACTATTCAGCCGAAGTACAACTGGTAGTACACTGTATACTCCCATACTGATATATCGTCTACTACTTACTAGACTAACTTCACTAAGGCTTAGACTATTTTAAGCCTTGTTCACACCCACAACTTTAGGCCGAACTAGATGAGGCGAACTAGATGAGGCAAACTAGGCATGAAAGTGAGTCGTGTCCACACATGCAGTACTTGGGGCGGTTTAAGGTGGAAATCGATATCTGCGCATGAGCAAGTCCATACTAACCAGCGCCAGTTTCGATTAGTCGATGTCACCACGAGAGATTGTGGGTTTGACCCAGATATGTATCGACTGAATCGTATTGTTTTGGAACGATCAAAACTTCTGCTGGGCAGTGAAAACCTAAAAATAAATGATGAAAAAAATATCTGTGCACAGCTAGCAGTTTCATAGACGAAATTATATAATATGCACTTTTGCTTAAGCCGCCTCAAAGTAAACCGCTACCGTCCACACAAGCAAGATGGGCCGACTTGAGCTAGTTCGCTTGATCTAGACTACCTCGCGAGGTGGTCTAGTTGAAGCGAACTAGATGAGGCGACTCAGACTCAAGTCGCCTCAGGCTCAGCGTAGTGTCCACACGACCAATGTGAGGCGAACTAAACAAGGCAAACTAGTTGAGGCGACTTAACACCCGTGTGTGAACAGGACTTAAACCTCACCCTCATACTCAATCAGTAGAGACTAGAGACTAGTAGAGTAGTGAGTAGACGAGTAGTACTAGTAGTAGACTAAGTAGTACAACACAAGTGACCCTCCCACCCACTCCCTGACCTCGAGAAGACTTCCAGTGATTTTCTCAAAATAGAATCGCAAATTTAAAAAAAACCTTCCGAGTAGATCCACCTACCTGTTCTCTGATTTAACTGGGTATTTCACTAATCCACGAAGGCCTTGTTGGGTCACTATTGGAATCACTTTCTTCTTGTTGGTAACTCACACGTACACAGGGATTTCCCTTTTGTAGCAATCACATGATCACATATCACGTGACTGTGCGGAATAATACATTTGACTGATTCTCATATGGTAGTCTAGGTTTTGACTAGGGTTCAGCATTATTAAAGAGTATCCTAATTTTCTAGAGTTTTGAATGGAAATCTTAGTCAGCACATGAATCTGATATTAGTACTATATTTATTCGCGCAGTAAACAATTACGTCATTAGTGAGTTGAGGTTTGGGGATACCCCCTGACGTCACGAAGTCGCAAAAGGGATGTCAACGCATAGTGTGTGATCGTGCAGGTGAGTTTGTGGAAGTTTACCTGGTTATAATCCCGACATAAATAAGTATCGCGATGTCATCACGCAGGTCTTAGGAATATTCAGTCTGATAGGTTAGTTGTTTCAGAAAACCACAGCAGTGTTTATGTTAACTGTGCCAGTCATGCACTTCACTAAACAAAACTGAAAGAGCGCATCCTTTGATTTGTTTGAAATGTAGCAAGCGTAATTGTCATACAAAGTTTAGAAGAGTTCGAAGTACCGTAATATTTCTGCCCAATTTAATGTTTAAAGAGTTGCAATGTCATACTCCTGGCTATGCACGACAATGTTAATGAGTCGTTTTAAAGCAAACAAACGGTGTTGCCCTTAGTATATAACAAAATAGTAACAATTTACTGTTTACACATTATTTTGGACATCGCCATCGATATATATTATTATATTTGTCAAAATCGCTCATAATACTGCTGTAAAAAGGGAACTGGTACTGTCCCGGTCGAGTGAATTATTAATGGGGGTTTTATGTGTAAACTTTATAACTAATAAGAAATGAATTGTGCATAATGCAAATCATAGGGAATTAAATGATTAAAATATTTTTTTCATATTCGACATATTTTTGTCTTTCCGATATATTTGAACACACTTTTAACTTAAGTTAAGGCTTTAATCCACTTGCTGACTTTTGTTTTTGTTTTTCTATATTGACGTACGAAAATAAAAGTAGATGACAGCAATAAGTTTCGTGTATTTATTACAAATATATGGCACAAACTCAGAATAATCGGATCATGCAGCTTTAAAGGGACCAGATATAGGTCGCTGGCGACGGGAACAGTACTCCGACAAATGCTCTCCAAGCACAACCTTGCTTAGTTTTTATGTTTAAATGAACCAAGTATGTGTGGGGAGAGTAGGGGACCAGGGCCATGCTAGTCTGAACTGCAAAGGAAGTTTGTTGTCTCCAAAATGGCCACCCCCATAGGTGGCGGCCATTTGCAATGGAAAAGCTGTGCTGTGATTGGCTGAAATTGTGCCGGCAACAGGCTCACACAGTAACAAGTGTCACTGGTTCCCAGCATCGGCGGCAATATATTAGACCCAAATCTTTTCAAAGCTCTCGTATTTAACAGAATTACATGCCCAAAAAGTCAAATTTGGTCAAATTAACCACAAACTTGAAGCAATATTAACACCGCCGCCGAAATTTGGTTAAATTAAACCAAAAATCGACGTAATATTAATACCCCTCGCCGGTAACAGGCTCAGCAGATCGCCCTGAGCCTGTTGCCGGCGAGCACCACTAGTGTTAGGGACCGATTACGCCGAAATCTATTGAATGCGATCATATTTAACAGAATTACATACTCAAATAATGAAATTTAATTAAATTAACCTTAAATTCCAAGCGATATTAACATAGCAGCTCGATCAACGTCGAATCGCCGAGTGTAAGCAAAACAAATAGCAGTGCTCGCGGCAACGTTCGAAAATCCGCGCATGCGCAGAAGCCACGAGCGTATTCCTTTATTCAACCCGAGTCTATACAAATCGCCTCCGCCGCCGGTGCATTAGGCCACCAAGTGGCACAAATCTGAACTATTTCCGAGTTTGTTTGTTTTCCACGCGGCGGATAGCTGGCGACTTTAAGTTTAATATCGCTGTTATGCAACAATAAATGTTTAATAAATGTACCAGTGTCCTAAGTTGGGTGTGTTGGAGCAAACATGCTCAAGCACTTTGGTTTAGAAAATTGTGTGGTTTCATCGGATTGTGTGAGTATCATGGGGGTGATGAAAATGGGAAATAGTGCATCTATAGCCCTGTTCACACGGGGCAGTTAATTCGAATCATATGAATCGACTTGCCTAGTTCGGCTCAGATTTGGCGTGTGAACGCGCATCTGAGTCGGTTTAGGGCTGATTCGAATCAACTAGTTCGTCTCATCTATACCACCTCTGTAGGTCGTTTATATGAAACGAATTATATGATTCGACTTATATCGCCCGTGTGAACGCATCTGACTTATTTGATGCGGATTAAGGACGTAGCGCGCATGCGCAGTCGAGACCTTAGTTTGTTGACTTTCCGGTCGATCAAAAGCGCATATTATATAATTTAATTAATGAAACCGCTATCTATGCACAGATATTTTTTTCATCATTTATTTGTAGGGTTTCACTGCCCAGCAGAAGTTTTGACCGTTCCAAACCAATACGGTTCAGTCCATACATATCTAGGTCGAACCCACATTCTCTAGTGCTGACATCGACAAACCCAAACTGGCGCTGGTTAGTATCGACTTGCTCATGCGCAGATTTCGATTTCCGGCCCAAGTACTGCCCGTGTGACTTGGGCCGGAAATCGACTCACCTAATTCGATTTGTCTAATTCGCTTCACATTTTGGCCGTGTGAACACGGCTTAAAGCAGGATTCGAACCCACACATCTCTGCAATTTTGGGGCTACTATGCTAACAATTGTGCATGTTATGTAGTAACATGAGTAATTCATAACAATTGGTCACCTCACATCTACTGAATTACTTGGTTGCCAGAACAGAACAAGTTAAAACATAAGACCTGGCATAACTCACAGCTTAGATCTTATTATTCTGTACACTATGCTGACAGGCAAAGAAATAATCAAAAACAAAAAGTTTTTAAACCTTAACTTAGAAAACCCAGTTATTTCATTTGGCTCCTGATTAACCAAGTAATTCTATTACATAGTGTGACGTATTCCAATAACTGGTTTGGGCTTACAAGTAATCTAATGGATAACTAGTTAAACTCATATTCTGGAGATACTGTTATGATAACATATAAAAGGGAATAATATAAAAAATGTCATAAACTATGAAATTAATTAATATAAGTTGATCTCCAACTGCTAGTGGATTTCTCAATGAATTAGAATTCCCAGTTCTATATACGCATGTTATATAACTCTTCAGTAAATTCTAGACTAGGATTTTATTCATCTCTATTGTTCTCTTGTAAACTCACAAATGGGTGCAAACTTAGATGAAGTTCTATCTACTAATTAGATTGAGCTTATGAGTAAAAATAATAGATAAACTGGGTTAACTCATATTCTGTAGATAGTGGTTTCATAGTTTCAAATGAAATCAATTACCTTGCTGATATGTATCTACTGAAATTTCTAAACAAGAACTTAAATGACTTTAATTGATCTCCAACTTTTAAATGGACAATCTCAAAGAATTAGAACTCCCAGTTATATCTGCATGTTATATAATTCATCAGTAATTTTAGACTAGGATTTATTCCTTCTTTGTTCTGTTGTAAACTGACAAATGGGTTCAAACTGAAGTCAAGTTCTATCTACTAACTAGATTGAGCTTCTAAAGCATGATAATAGATAAACTGGGTTAACTCTTACTCTAGAGATATTGGTCTCATAGTTTCAAAAAGAAATCAAATACCTTACTAATATGTATCTAATGAAATTGATAAACATGAACCCAAATAAAAATTCATATCTCCAACTATTAATGGACAATCTCAAAGAATTAGAATTCCCAGTTCTATATATGTATGTTACATAAATCATCAGTAACTGGGTTAACTCATATTATAGAGATAATGGTCTCCTAGTTTCTAAGAAATCAAATACCTTGCTGATATGTATCTACTGAAATTTGTAAACTTGAACTTAAATAAAATTCAAATTGATCTCCAACTATTAATGGACAATCTCAAAGAATCAGAATTCCAAGATCTATCTATGTATGTTATATAAATCATCATTTATGTTAAAAACTAAGATTTAATTCATATTTCTTGTTCTGTATTAAAAATGCCAAAGAACTCTGTTGGAATGACTGAACCCACAACATAGAAGATCTCTGACTTTCAAAACTGGTGTTGCCAAGTGATGTAAACAAAACTTGTATGCGTTGCCATATCCACTCAATTCAATCTGTGATCCAAGGACTTTGCATCTGTGTTGCTAGGTCCGGTAGTCAAGAAACATTCATGTCTCCAAGCACTCAAATCAAATGTCAACAACAATCTCCAAGGAAACCCTTAGTATATATAGAGGTGGAAATACCTAGGCTCTCCAACTCACCTGGTCCTGGCACTCATACAGTAAACACCTGGAAGACGGTTTTTCCATTGCAATTGTACACATCCTCCTTTGCAAGTGATACAGATTATGCAGCAAGTTCGTAAATCAACCCGTGTGCGTCGACCATCTTCAATAATGGAGGATTCGACAGACATACAAGCTTCACCCAAACCTTCAACAAGTCGGAAGAAATCGTCAGTTTTGGACAAGTCTGTCGACGAGCTGCCCGTCGACGTCGACTTGTCCGAGTTGTCTATGTCCACTTTACATTCAGCAATCGACACGAAGCTTGCTTCGTTTTCAAAAGTTTTGTTAGGTCGATTAAAAGTTATTGAAGCAAATTGTACCTATCGTCGCGGAGCAGCCAAGAATGTTAATGACGTCACAGATGACGTTGATTCGGAACAGGAAGTACGGCCTTTGTCGCCTTCTAGTGTACTCCAGTCGAAACATGCAAAAACGTCGCGGAAGAGGCATGGGTGCCAGTCAAGGCCTCGACATGCTCCTCTCTCTTCATCTCAACATCCAATTAGGCACCGGTCGCATTCTTCAGATTCAAGCAGTTCGGAAAAGCAGCCTAAATATCGACGTACTTCTAAAAAACGGGTCGACAGAGTCGTCGATGATATGTTTTCAGGTTCGGATGAAGCAGTCGAGTCGCCATCTAGCGGCTTGTCGCCGAATCGCAGGCAAACATCCCGGAAGCGGTGTGGGGACCAGCAGACAAGCACACAGTCAAGGGATCTACATCGTCGATGCAGGCATCATGCAGCTCCTACGGCTAAGCGGTCGAGGCAGTGTCGTTCTTCCTCGTCAGATTCGGACAGCGCTCGGGAAAGCAGACGGCGTCTCAGATCCAGTCGTAGGGATTTCAAGAAAACATCAGAAAGCAAGATGTTGATTGCAGAGTTACTATCATCAGCTGGTGTTACACTAAAGAAACAGAAAGGTAGGGATGATTTTATGCCACACTTGTATGTCATTAGAAAAGAAAAGAAGGGGAAAGTAGGCACTGAGGAGTCAGAGTGGTTTGAGTACTTTACTGCGTTACACCGTATGAGGCGAGATAGCCGTTTGCCTGAGGGTTGGGTAGATCACATCAAAATACATGAAGAAGATCTTATGCTAATGGCAGCTGACTGGGAATGGAGTACGTGTCTCACTTGGTCAGAACGCATTTTCACTATGATTATTGATGGTCGGTTGACAACGGGGTGGGATGATAGGTATGCAATCAAGGATATCATGCGTGATGTAATGGCGGTGGGTGAGCGACGTGCCGCTTATAAAAACTCTTTTAAATCTGAAATTCATAAATCAACTAACTTTAGTAGAGAGTATGACTTTAATGTGGACGGGAAACCTTGCTACTCTTGGAACTGGGGCAAATCTTGTGAATTTTCTAGCTCTCATGGTGTCGGCCAAGATAGGAAGTGTCATTACTGTGCATGGTGTATAAATAAATATAGGAAAGCTAACTCACACCGTGAGATTGATTGTAATAACAAGAAGAGGATGTTGGATAGAACGGCTCCTCGAATTGACTCTGGTACCAAAACCGGGGAAGTTAATTCTAATGATGTTACCCAGGATGTTCAGTCATAGGCCCTGCAGGACCAGAACCATTAGACAATGTCTCTAATATTGATGTCCATTCCTTTTCATATGATAACTCGGAGAGCGATTTGATCTGCCGTGATGATGACTTACGTGCTCCAACTAACGTGCTCCGTCCTCCAACTTACGTGCTCCAAATCTTTCGTCCTGACGACGACATTACAAGACGACGACATTACTGTTTCCAAGCTGGGAACTAAGGTTAGTCACTCTGGCATACCGTCCCTTATTGATTCTGATATGGTAGATACAAAATTGAGCAGCACAGGTATTTTGGGTTCTACGGGTGGTCCTGGGATGACTGAGTGTAAAACTTCATTAAGTGTTGGAGATAGTTTGCAGAGTGTTAGTACAAAATTTCATGGTAGTAATTTATCAGATTTTCCCAGCTTGAGTTCACATACGGTAAACAGTCGTCGTTTTGATGAAGATCCCAAGAGCTCATTGGATTCTCAGAATTCAAATGACGTTCCTCTGGCATCGACTCATCCACTTGAGTCTGGCTCATCCTCAACTTCGTGCACAGCGAATGTCGATCGTGGTAACACTACCACTGTACCTCGGGTCTCCACGACCCTGTCTGAATCCTTACATACGACTTCTGAAAACAGTATTGATAATAATTTTCCGTTTCTCCTGACCGCTCCATTTCGCCGGTGGCGTTCAGATCAAGCTTACTCGGTTTCTGGCCGACTGTTGCTCTAGGCACTGTTGTCTCGAGTCAATATCTTGGTATATATGCTAAAGTACCGTCTTCAGGTTTGCCAAATTACTTATCTGCCCGGATACCTATACCCTCCGGCCTTAACATACCTATGTGGAAGTTCCTACTACAGGACTATGATGATTTTGAAATCGTAAGCTATCTAGAGTATGGTTGGCCTGCTAACTATAAAAAATCATTACCTCCAACTCCTTCATATGACAATCATAAGGAGGACCCAAATAATTTCGTTTGGGTAATCAAGTACATTGCAACAGAGTTGAAACACAATGCTCTGCTGGGGCCTTTCAAGACTGTACCTTTCACACATTGGTTAATTGAGAGTGACTCTTCCCTAAAAAGGGCCGGTGCGTATTCTAAATCAAATTATATTCTGAACTTTACTCTGGAGATGTACTATGCTTGTACACTAACATAGCGCAATTAGAGGCGCTGAACTTGGTTGTTGCACTCCAAAATCTCGGTCCTCCAGATATTCAAAATTATAGAATTGTTATCAATACTGACAACACGGCTTCACAGCAAGTACTCTCCACGGGCGCTGGTAAGGACCCTGTCCTTTGTGCCTGTGCGCACGAAATATGGCGATATGCAGCGGATCACAGCTGTGAGGTGCAAGTACGGCATAAACCTGGCGCGGACCTCATCCTGGCCGATGCTCTGAGCAGGCGACACTTTGATGATGAAGCGGCGTTCACCGCAGATTCTCTTTGTACCAAACTCGGAATCACGAGGATCCGGGTTTCCCATGAAGTATCCGTGTTTGACTTAAATCTGTAGATCTGGGAAGGTAGTGATATTGGCTCTACCTTCCCAGATCTCCCTAATGGCCTTCATCAACAAGTACTAGATCTGTTTAAAGCAGGACTGTCGGCAGGAACTTGGAAGAACAAACTGTACCATGTTAGGGCTTACCTGAAGTATTGTGCGAATTATCAAGTTAATCCTACTGAGCCACAAATATATGATGTAATGGCGTATGTAGCAGAGCTATATGGTCAAATTAAAAACTCCAGGAGCTCTTAATAACTATGTCAGTGGAGCGAAAACCTGGGTTTCTCTGTATGGTGGTGATGTACAAGCATTTGAGTCATATCCTGTTAAATTGGTCAAGAAAGGAGTGGGTAGATTGTCAACGCATAGTCCAACTAAGGCACTTCCTCTGTCTGTAAACGATATCATAAATATAGTTCACTACTTTAAATCTGCCGGTAGCTTAGCAAATGTATTGATTGCTGCAACTTTAATAGGTTACTTCACGTTATTAAGGCAATGTAACTTGTTATTTTCCGGTCGAGACGATGATCCGGGCCACGCACTCGTAGGGGCGGATATACGTGAAAGCAGACACACGCTTCTGATCCGGGTTCGATCAACTAAACCTCACGTGGAACATCAGGCCGGTATGTGGTGGAAATAGCAGCGATTCCTGGCGCGACTTGCTGTCCCTTGAAAGCCTGGCGCAAGTATGTTGGGTCTACACAAGTTGTCCCTGCGGGTCCTGCGTTTCTGCTCCCGTCCGGCGCCCCCCTCTCAGGCCCTACCTTGTTAGCAGCAATAAGACTTGCTCTTGTTAAAACCGGACATATTAATCCAGAGGCCGTCACTCTTCATAGCCTAAGAAGAGGTGCGGCCAGGGCCTGCGCGGAGGCGGGCGCTTCTATCAAGGATGTCCGTGAGTTAGGTAGATGGCGCTCTTCAGCGATATTTGATTACGTTCCTAAAAATGTGTTTAGTGCTGCACCTCTAACACTCGCTACGCAATTTGGCTGAGTGTTAGAGGTTTTTTCGGTTGAATCGAACCCGGAACTTTGAGTGTGTGTTTAATAACATAGCCTGTGTGTTCTTATGATATGACTTAAACTGACGAGTGGTATAATACTTCTGTATACTTACAAATGATTGATGTACAAACCTATTTGCTACAAATAAGCTTGAAGATGTAAATAAATTATAAATTTACTCCCAGTCCAGTCTTTTGTTATGAATTGTGCATGTTATGTAGTAACATGAGTAATTCATAACAATTGGTCACCTCACATCTACTGAATTACTTGGTTGCCAGAACAGAACAAGTTAAAACATAAGACCTGGCATAACTCACAGCTTAGATCTTATTATTCTGTACACTATGCTGACAGGCAAAGAAATAATCAAAAACAAAAAGTTTTTAAACCTTAACTTAGAAAACCCAGTTATTTCATTTGGCTCCTGATTAACCAAGTAATTCTATTACATAGTGTGACGTATTCCAATAACTGGTTTGGGCTTACAAGTAATCTAATGGATAACTAGTTAAACTCATATTCTGGAGATACTGTTATGATAACATATAAAAGGGAATAATATAAAAAATGTCATAAACTATGAAATTAATTAATATAAGTTGATCTCCAACTGCTAGTGGATTTCTCAATGAATTAGAATTCCCAGTTCTATATACGCATGTTATATAACTCTTCAGTAAATTCTAGACTAGGATTTTATTCATCTCTATTGTTCTCTTGTAAACTCACAAATGGGTGCAAACTTAGATGAAGTTCTATCTACTAATTAGATTGAGCTTATGAGTAAAAATAATAGATAAACTGGGTTAACTCATATTCTGTAGATAGTGGTTTCATAGTTTCAAATGAAATCAATTACCTTGCTGATATGTATCTACTGAAATTTCTAAACAAGAACTTAAATGACTTTAATTGATCTCCAACTTTTAAATGGACAATCTCAAAGAATTAGAACTCCCAGTTATATCTGCATGTTATATAATTCATCAGTAATTTTAGACTAGGATTTATTCCTTCTTTGTTCTGTTGTAAACTGACAAATGGGTTCAAACTGAAGTCAAGTTCTATCTACTAACTAGATTGAGCTTCTAAAGCATGATAATAGATAAACTGGGTTAACTCTTACTCTAGAGATATTGGTCTCATAGTTTCAAAAAGAAATCAAATACCTTACTAATATGTATCTAATGAAATTGATAAACATGAACCCAAATAAAAATTCATATCTCCAACTATTAATGGACAATCTCAAAGAATTAGAATTCCCAGTTCTATATATGTATGTTACATAAATCATCAGTAACTGGGTTAACTCATATTATAGAGATAATGGTCTCCTAGTTTCTAAGAAATCAAATACCTTGCTGATATGTATCTACTGAAATTTGTAAACTTGAACTTAAATAAAATTCAAATTGATCTCCAACTATTAATGGACAATCTCAAAGAATCAGAATTCCAAGATCTATCTATGTATGTTATATAAATCATCATTTATGTTAAAAACTAAGATTTAATTCATATTTCTTGTTCTGTATTAAAAATGCCAAAGAACTCTGTTGGAATGACTGAACCCACAACATAGAAGATCTCTGACTTTCAAAACTGGTGTTGCCAAGTGATGTAAACAAAACTTGTATGCGTTGCCATATCCACTCAATTCAATCTGTGATCCAAGGACTTTGCATCTGTGTTGCTAGGTCCGGTAGTCAAGAAACATTCATGTCTCCAAGCACTCAAATCAAATGTCAACAACAATCTCCAAGGAAACCCTTAGTATATATAGAGGTGGAAATACCTAGGCTCTCCAACTCACCTGGTCCTGGCACTCATACAGTAAACACCTGGAAGACGGTTTTTCCCCACCCTCCCTCCCTCTTGTACTTACGATATGGCTACTAGGGCTGAGTGTTAGAGGTTTTTCGGTTGAATCGAACCCGGAACTTTGAGTGTGTGTTTAATAACATAGCCTGTGTGTTCTTATGATATGACTTAAACTGACGAGTGGTATAATACTTCTGTATACTTACAAATGATTGATGTACAAACCTATTTGCTACGAATAAGCTTGAAGATGTAAATAAATTATAAATTTACTCCCAGTCCAGTCTTTTGTTATGAATTACACTACCCAGCCTCCCTAATGCAATCACTCTAGCTATGCCCACCTGTCTTTGTGGCTCCTTCCTTGCCTGAGAGGTCAGTGCCGACTACTAATATTATACTGTACGAAGCCATGTTTAACTAACATTTGATGTGTACTTCTCAATTTCCAGACCACCAAACTATATGGCGAACGCAATGTTGCCGCCGGCCTATGCGCCAGTGAGCGGCCCCCAGAGGATTGCCCCTTCCCAGACCATCAGTTCGCCCCCGGAGTGGGCAAGCGCCCCCATTCCATTGCACCGCGAAGGCTCTCCGTTGCCACCGCAATGTCCGCAGCCGGGGCTCCCTACTCAGCGGATGTACCCATCCGAGCCACCCCCCAAGTATGAACCCAGGAACTCGCCGACAGGATCTGCAGATGAGCACAGGACCGAACTGTTCGGAGGTAGGTCACGTCTTGACTTTAATGGGTCATTCTCTGAAGCTATGCACAACATATTTGGTTTCTACTAGGTCACGTCTTGACTTTAATGGGTCATTCTCTGAAGCTAGGCACAACATATTTGGTTTCTACGTAATGATGGTGATAAATAATTCTTTCCTTTTTGGGGTAGCTGGTCAAATTAATTATTGTTGACTCTGTGTGTTAAGTATATTAGCAATATTATATGTATTTAATCTATCCTACAAAAGCTATCAAAAGTTAGCTTGTATGATTTTGTGGTAAAGGGAGAGTATGTGAAAATTTAAACATCGACCATGCATCTTACTGAAACCTTTTTTTCAATTTGGTTTAAAATATTTTGTTCTATTTTTTTCTCTGGTAAGACATAATCTTGTTTGCTTAACTGTAATCAATAAAAATCAATTTTTTAATTTGTTGTATATGTTAAAATGATGTTCTGTATGTGTTGGTTTCCATATAATATTACACAAGTGATCACTCAAACCCATATTACACAAGTATTGCTCAATTTGTATAAGATCAAAATAAAAAGTGAGACTTTTTTTTCCCAACTCTGACTTATGCAGAATGTGTAAGCCTGCATATAAACATGGATTCTGCTATTATTTATTTTGAATGTTTTCTGATATTATTTGAATGGTTTTCACTTTTGTTCTCCATGTCACACTTGAGTGCCCAATTTCAGAGAATAGCGCCTTTAAAAGTGCTTTAATGCTTAATCTAACCGGTTGCTGATTTAAGATTCTGGTGTTTTATATACAGGGTTCATACATGTCTGGAAAACCCCGGAAAATAAAGTAATGTATTCAAGAGCATGAATACCTTTGAAAATCATCTTGCGGTATGGAAAACCCTTGAAAATTATAATTTTATGTCAATTATAATATAAATGCCTAAAATGTCAAGCCAATGACTTACAATATTGATACCTGGTGCTACCTAGCCTGACGCTCTGCATTACTAGGATAGGACAAGAACTGGTTAGCTAAGTATCAAGATAATGTGACTGAGTAATGGTGCCAGTGGCCTGGTCTCCCAATGAGGCAGCACTATAAAGTCACCATGAGTGCACACTGTCACAAGTCAGTGCTCGTCCTGATATGACCTTAGATATTGCCAGGACTTAAAACCCCCGCAAACAGAGAGAAGTGGGATGTCCTCTGAGACGTGTCCAAATAACCAACATTTGGATATTCCCACAGGGC
The DNA here is from genome assembly GCA_030323885.1 of Branchipolynoe longqiensis. Lineage (NCBI taxonomy): Eukaryota > Metazoa > Annelida > Polychaeta > Phyllodocida > Polynoidae > Branchipolynoe > Branchipolynoe longqiensis. The sequence continues at coordinate 81,352,608 of CM059193.1, read as the reverse complement.
AGCAGCTTTAGCCCTAATATGGGCCACGGGAATGCTGATCCAGACCTGCTAACCATTCCGATTTCCGTGGATTCATTCCGATTTTCAGGCTCTGCTTCCACCATTTCACACAAAGGCTTTTTAATTGAATCTTTTTTTTAAATTGAATCATTTGATTTTATACACAATTCTAAATATGATGTCCGTGATGTCATTTGACGTGGCAACAACCCATATAATTTGTCCTAAAATAAATTCATTGAAATAGATAACAAATTTCGGTCCGCAACGTTTTGCAGGGTCGATCGCGCAAATCAGAAACACAACAATTTTGTTCCTAGGCCTATGTTACATGGGTTAAGCAGTCGGTGAGTGTCAGAGGTTAGTTAGTTGTTTATGCAAATTTCTTGCAGGTGCCTTCGTAACCAATTCGCCTGTTCGATCCCCTATGCACCCCATTCTGCAGCCGCATCCATACGCCTTCAGCTTTGTACCGAAAACGATGCGCTGTCCATATTGTGGCGAGATTATTACTACAACCCTCACCTACTCTAATGGTGGGCTTGCATGGTTGGCCAGTGCCCTCATCTGTATTCTTGGGTAAGTAAAATAATATTTTTGTAGTTTACTAGATACGCACCCCCCCTCCCACCCGCTCCTATTTCCCCTATCTTAAAGCTGCATAGTCCGATGAATCCATCAACATTTCGAAATCAAAGCACTTATCTACATTTGAACCTACATATCCAACTTAGATACTGATACACTCATTAAGGATTTGTTGCTTCACAGAAGGGAATTCAATACTAAGACAATTTGATAGAACATGTTAGTGTTACTGCTGAAGCCTATGCAGTCAGAATTTTGACATACACGCCGAAATTAATTTGACATCTTTTCACTTCAGATATCTCCGATGTTAGTCATTTTATTTCAAGGTTACCTCAAACTAAGGCAGCGTAGATTATAATGATCAACCTAATATATTTATCTTTAAAAACAATTACAGAAACTCAAAACCATCGGACGATGCAACTTTAAATAATCTGCTGAAAGGATAACATTTTTAAATCCAAAGCATTTACCTAGATTTGAACCTATATGTAATAAATATAGAGGAAGTAACTAGTTACCAGAGCCTGAATCGCATAAGTCTATACATAAAAGTGTGATATCATAAGTATGATATACACTGCATACGTAAAGAGTAAACCACATAATAAACCAGTGATAAGAAATAAATTGTAGGAATCCAATGTGTTGAAAGAAATCTCGGCCTGAGTACATACCGTGAATCGATGATTGGTTATTTAATACTGTCTTTAAATGCTGGAAAGCATGTAAGTTTAAAATGAGATTTTGTTTTGATAACAGGTATTGCTATTGAAGATTACAGCGACGAATGCATCCTAAAATAGGAACAAATTGAACAAAGGCTGATTTGTGTAATCACTATGTTATGCAACTTTACCATCGTGTGTCCTGTGGCAATGTGTAAATGCTTGCATATATGCGTACATAGTATAGGGGCATGTCTGATTCTATGTTAAAGAAACGACAACTATCAATTGCTGATTTGTTTTAACAATGTAGCTTGTAGAAGTGTGAAAATTACAGTGACGAATGTCCTAAAATTGGGCAAATGCAAGTTAATATTGTATAACTTTGACATCAGTTGTCCTGTGGTCATGTGTGAATATATTCATGTGAAATGCTTACAGATATATGTATACATACAGGGACATATCTAATTTTAGGTAAAGATTTCAATTGCAGATTTGTTGTAGCAATGTATTTTGCATAAGTATGAACTTTAACTGGCGAGGTCTATTATCCTGTTGCTTGGGTAGTGTTTTCTTCTCTGTAGGGTTCTTGCCATGCATTTAGTTCTCATGTAGGTTGCAGTGCAATTATCCTGTTGCTTGGATAGTATCTGCTCCGTCATCCCAAAATAAACCATGGCTACTGCTGTTGCAGATGCTGGGGTGGCTGCTGCCTTATCCCCTTCTGCTTGCCGGACCTACAAGACGTGATCCACACGTGTCCCGTCTGTACGAGGATGATTGGTCGCTACCAGAGATTATGAGGCTGCAGGTAAACAGTCCCTTCTTAACCAACTAATATACTAATTTATATAAATCAGCGATAAATGTCAACATTTTATTAAAGTTGCATGGTCCGATGGCGTTTGAATTCTTTTAGATAAACATATCAAATTGATCGTTATCATCTACTAATCATTAGTCCGGAGTAATTTGGATGAAAAGAGGCTAGTTTTTTAAGCAATTTGAGGTGAAAGAACCCAAAATACTTTTGGCAAGCTTTCCTAAAGTCCTCTTGCTATGATGCGTGTTGACGTCTCGCGATGATCACGTGATGTTGGATGACCTAATTCAAATATAGCCTGGTCTCCTGGTATTTTCTACTGATAGCACATTGCACATGTGATGTGATTTGGGCAAAAAAGAATTATGCTTCATTTTATTCACTCACTCATGTGATGTGGGCTGACCTACTGGTGTAGTTGTGATAGGTCATGGGATACCCCATGGGGTTGAAACTTTTAGGGCTGCATGGTCTGATGAAGCATAATTTATTTTGGTCAAAATCAAACCAGATATTTACATTTGATCTGAGATTTCCAACTCAGATGGGTCTAAAAATCTGAAGATACCCAGTTTGTATGTGTTTGTGTGTGTGTGTGTGTTTTAGAAATCAGTTGATTAAGCTGGGGAATTTTCAGTCACAGACAATTTGATCTTACTATTTCCCCTGCTCCTAACCCTATCTTACTAATGCCAAATATCAAGCTAGATAGTGACAATTATCAATTTTTAAGTGATTGGTTTGACTCAACCAGGATTCAAACCTGAGGGTTCGAATTCCATGACCTACCAAAATGGGAGGCAGGTGCCCTACTTTTAAAGTCATTGGTTAAAGTCTACTTATTTGGCCACTCTATCTATCTTTATAGTACTGCCCCACCTGGAGATCAGGCCAATCGCACCACGATTCAATTTCCCACTCAGCCAGATTATCATATATTTAATTTTCGTCACATAGCCAGTTCCGATTTTGATAGGACATGGGATTCAAATTCCTGGGTTCGAACCCTGGTCAAGTCAAACCAATGACTTAAAAATATATACTTGTTACTACCTCACCTGGTATTCAGCATTATTAGGATTGGGCAAGGAGCAGTGAAATGAGGAAGACCAATTGTCCCTTATTAATCAACTAATGTACCAAAAACAACAAACTGGGGACCTTCAGATTTTCAATCTAACATTTTCCCATCTGAGTTGGAAAAATAGGATCAAATGTAAGTATGTAGTTTGGTTTTAAATTTGTTGTATAATCATGCAGCTTTATATCAGCCCAGGCTATGGTGCCAGCAATACCAGAACTGGACATCCTGGAACCTGACTAGGGATTTGGAATGAGGGTCAAGGCTAATGATGCCATGAGATTGACCTAATTGGTTAATGGCTTCCCTGTGTGATTTCTCAAAGAAGCTGTCCATAGGGATGAGATAGTAAATTCACTGATTATTCTAAATATGCTGTCCCAAATCACTTGTTTATGCACCAATATCTAAGTTGGATATATATAATCAAATGAAGATACATATGTTGGTTTTGAAAAATAAATATTTCATCGGACCATGTAACTTTAAACGATAAAAGTCATACTTTACTGATAGTCCCCCTCCTCACTGATGTATGTTTTGTACGACCATGAAAATGATAACCACTTTGGAATGGCTCCTTAGTTAAAGCTGCACAGTCTGATTGGTTTGACTTTGAGTTTCTATCATTTTCTGAGATAAATATATTGGGTTGATTGTTATAATCTCCCCCATTTTAGTTTGAAGTAACTTCAATTTTAAATGGCTAACTTTTGAGATATTTGAGCTACAAACATACAAAATTAATTTTGGCAAGCATGTCAAAGCTCTGGCACCATAGGCTTCTGCAGTAACATGTTCTATTAAATTGACTAGAAAAATCTCCTATGTGGTGACAAATGTTTAATAAGTACACCAGTATCTAAGTTAGTCATCTAGAACCAAATCTAGATAATTGCTTTTGAATTGAAAATTTGATGTTTTCATCGGACTATGCAGCTTTAACAAATGCAGAGATTGTGAACTATTAGATTTGTGTTATTAGAACTGGACAAAATACTAACTACTACCGGTGAAACGATGCTAGTCCTGTTAGTAGTGAGCGATGGAATACCTTGTGAGGTACAGAAAATGATGTGTGTAATAACTGCTTGAATGCAATAGGGTGCTAGCAGCACGTTAACTGATTGTGCTCATTTTATGCCTGAAACTTTGAGGTGATTGTGGCATACTCGGGCATGGTGGCTCCCGCCCTCACCACTGGCTCTTCTCACCTCTAACAACAAACAAATGAGGAAGTAGGGCCATTTTACCTCTTCATTTGCGGATCGCAGTTCCAGCTGCTGCGAGGATCTCGTTGATGGCTTCCGATTGGCTTCCGATCTGGGTCGCGGTTGAGGCGGGCAGAGTGTATTCGGCCATGTGCGTTGCTGTAGCTGTCACTCCTGTCGTATCCACTGTTGTAGTCGTTTTCCTCCTGCCTGTACTGCCTCGTGTCCTCCGGGTGTGCCCATATTGCATGCCTGGGGGCTGGCCCAGTCCTGATGGCCGTATAGTCCGATGCCGGCAGAATCACGTACCGGTGTCGCAGTTTGAGTGCCCTGCCAGTTTGAGCACCCTTCTGTTGCTTCTGCGCATGCGCAGATTTTCTGACGCCTTCAAACTGCAGCATGTCGCAGTTTGAGCGCCCTGCCAGTTTGACTTTGTTTTTTACTAACTGTGAAGAGACGCATCAGTATCTCATCATAATCATTAGTTAAAAATGTATCTTAAGTTTAATCATTTGTTATTGTCATCACTTGTTCATTCACATCATTCTCGATGTCAGACATCCGGGCACTTTTTGTGCTGACAACGCGCGAAGGGTAAACCAAATGCCACTCTCATAGAGACAACATTAAAACTACCCCAAATATCACAGTAATTTCTGCTTTTTGGTGCTTTTAAAGCAAATTTCTCTTGTGTCTATTAAATAGTTCAGATCTTTCTCTACAATTTCACACTAGGCTTTTTCTTTATCAGCCAATTGGAAGTTCTTGAATTTATTTTGCGAAAATAGTTTTTGAGGCCATGATCTGGTCAGGCTAACACTGGCACTGACACTCAGAATATCCCAACTTTCACTATTATCTCTGTTTTTAATACTTTCAGAGTAAATCTTTCTTAGGTTAAATTAAATACTTCAGATCTTCCTCTTCAATTGCGCATCAAGATATTTTTAATCAATCCAATGAAAGCTTTTTAATTCATTTTGCAACTATGTCTTAGTCAACTGTCTTAGGCCACAGTAGTTTGAAACTGGGTAGAATTTGACGCATGCGCAGACGATGCTGTTAAATTCCGCACATGCGCAGAAGCAACAGAAGGATGCTCAAACTGGCAGGGCGCTCAAACTGAGACACCAGTTGTTGCCACTGTCAGCTCCGGTGTCTCGCCCAGTTGCAGGCTTGTTCACACGTGTGCCGGTGTCCGCCTCCTCATCACTGTCACCATCTTTTTTGCGGTTATTCATTTCCATCGCGTCCATCCTGGTGTCCATGCGGGTCATTAAATCACTTTTAAGGTCCACCATGGCAGCACGCATGGCTTGGAGCATACAGTCGTTCTGGCTGGCGTTGGCTGTTGGCAGCGCCGCCTCCAACACCGCCTCAGGCACTGATGCCTTGCGTTTGTTAGGGCGATGTGCGGTGTCGTTATTACAATCCGTTGTTTTGCTGTTATCCTCCAGCTTAACGGTCCTGGGCCGGCACCTGCGTTTGGGTGCGGTTTGTTGTTCCGATTGTTGCCTACTGATTTCTTTGCTGGTGCCATATTTGTCTGTTACGTTCCGTTACATTACGTGAAAAAAGGTGGTGATGTGGTGATGATGGCGGCTGCGGAGGTTGTGCGTGGGTTTGAATCGTTCATTAAGTCAGTTAGCCGAAATGGCGGGGAAAGACCTGTGTCGCCGCCTCGCAACGTCTTCGTAGTTCGGCGTTTCACCTCGGGCGATTCCTCTAGGTGGCGCCACCGTATGGACGGCGGCCGCTGAGTTAAAGTTAGTTTGGCCGGTTCAGTATAAGTGGTGGCAGTTGTGGTAGGGTTAATTCGTTTGTGTAGGTATCAAGTCTCTGCCGTGAATTAGCCATGTTATGCTAACATGCACAATGTGATTGTGGGTTTCAGAATGATTTCCAACCCTAACTGTGTAAATTCTCCTTCTTTCTGCACCCGTGGGGGACCAGGGTAGAATAGTTCCCTTGCACCCCCTTGCAGATCGTAAAAGGCGACAAATGGGGCGGCTTGTTTGCCGTGAGTCGCGGCTCGTGTCGGTGGAGGAAGGGATCCTGGTGGATGAGGACTGCAAGGGGCCAAGGCTCCGTGTGGACCAACACTTCACTTTGGCCTCGACTTCATCTAGGGAAGAGGTTGGAATGGCCCGTTCCAATCAATCGGCTGGTCATGCCAAGCCCTAGGTAGATTAATGGAGAATGGATATATATATAGTACAACAACTGTATTTATATTTATATTTATATTTACACAATTACCAAGTCATTCTTCACTGCCTAGAAGGGGTGGCTAGGGTCAATCTAGTACTGGTTATGCTTTTTTGCCTCCATGCTAGAGTATATTATCCTCGTATCCCTGGTGTGTATCTGTCGGTTACCGCAGCACTACACACCCCAATTTTGAAGGCTCCGTGGGGGGTGGGGAGCGAGGATGACGAACCAAACAAAAAAAGATTACTAGACACGGAAAAGAAATCGGATTCGGACTCGGACTCACGTCTGAACACTGATGATTGGCCACGGTTCATTATGATTGAATCATTGAATGACGAGGCATCAGTTGCCAAACTTTCCCCTTTTGCCATTCACAAAGGCATTATGGGAATCGCTGGCAGTCAAAGATATGAAGAAGTTACAAACTGGACATATTCTGGTGGAGTGTGCTAAGAAAGCGCATGCCGACAATCTGCTACGTGCAAGCACGCTAGCAGGTGTCGGCATCAAGGCCTCTCCTCATCGAACTCTCAACTCTAGCAAAGGAGTAATCCGGACTAGAGATCTTGATGATGTTGATGAGGATGAGATAGCACTTGAGCTCAAGTCTCAAGGATTGTTAAACGTACGAAGAATAGTTATAAAGAGGGATAACAAGTCCATAAAAACAGGGACATATATCCTCATGTTTGGCAAGCCTTTTCCACCCAAGAATTTGAAAATTGGATACCTTAGTGTGAATGTGGATGTCTTCATCCCAAACCCACTTCGGTGCTTCCAATCCCAGAAGTTTGGTCATGGCAAGGATAGATGCAAAAATGTAACCATCTGTTTTAAGTGCGGTCAGAAAGGTCACGACAACACCAGTTGCCTGGGTGACCATCTGGCCATATCTAAAGACTGTCCTGTCTGGAAAAAAGAAAAGCTCATTCAGCAGATCAAGACTGAGAAGTGGCTAAGCTATCCAGAAGCTTGAAGGCTGGCTGAGGCGAATACTCCCTCGTCAACCACCAAGAGCTATGATGCGGCAGCCAAAGTCTCCAACAGGACAATTGAATGCCAGACTGAACTGACATGGTTGACTCGGGGGAAGCCCACTGCCTTCACCCCAGTCCCGAATCTGGCGCTCTTTAGACAGAGATGTTCTGCTCTCCTTGTACAGAACCTTGGTTTGGTCACGAGTGGATTACGGCAGCATAGTATACGTTTCCGCAAGGAAATCATATATTGGGCTGCTAGACATGATCCACCACCAGGGACTGCGCCTGGCCCTTGGGGCCTTCCGCACCTCACCGGTTCAGAGCCTCTACGTCGAAGCCAATGAACCATCACTTAACAACAGGAGAATCAAACTGGCCATGCAATATGTAGTCAAGATAAAAACTAATGCATTGAATCCTGCACACAATTGTCTATTCGAGCAACATGACGAATCCAGGTATGAAGGCAGGCCGAATTACATCCGGCCACTGAGGCTCTGAATGAAATCTCATTTGGAAGCCTTGGGCGTGGATTTGGACGTGCTGGAGGATGCCAAAGTCCCAGAACATCTCCCGTGGTCGTTGAGGTAGCCATCGCTTATCCTCCGACTCATGGAACTGAGGAAGTCTGGGACACATCCACTCAAGTACCAATGACTGCATGCAGACATTCAAGGCCAGTTTGCAGACCACCTCTCCATATACACTGATGGTTCGAAAGACCAAAGCCGGGTAGCTGCTGCGGCAGTCTGCCGACAGGAAACATTTGGCATAAGCTTTCCCGATCAGAGCTCGATTTTCACTGCGGAAGCCCGGGCACTCCTTCTCCCATTGTAGTGTATTGAGGCATCCAACCACACTAACTATGTTATATACAGTGATTCGTTCTTTTGCCTCCTGGCTGTTGCTGGACTGAAAACCGATCACCCTATTCTAGCAGTGGTCATTTTTAAAATGAACCAACTGGCAACGGATGGGTATGACATCCACCTGTGCTGGGTGCCTGGCCATGCCGGCATACAAGGAAACGAACGAGCTGATCAGGCTGCGAAGAAGGCCCTGAACTGTGATCTTGAACCGTGTCTGATCCCTCACTCTTTTTTTTATTTTATTTTTTTTTTTATTGAGGCTGTATTTATACTGTCCATAGCATATAAGCCTGGGTATTCAGGCTTGTTTTCAATGCTGGCCAGCTGTAGTGTTGGTGTTGTCTTATCACACAGTAGCTGCTGATAAGGTATTTGATTGCCTGTATTTCAGTAGCAGATAGATAGTTGGTTGGTCTGGTTAGTACTATAGTAGTCTATGTTAATTTTTTTGGATTTTCTTGGCATATATGTGCTTTATTTTTTCTACTCTTATTTCTAGACTAGCCTACTCCTATTTACATATCATAGGCTTGTACGCAGCTGTGAGGTGTGTTATCTGGGTGCTTTTGGTATGGTTTCCTTCCATTGGGCGTCTCGCTGGTGGGCCGTGACATGTATCACCTGCCCTTTTGCGGTGCAGCTTAGTTGGGGGTTTCTAGCCTTATTTTGCACAGATATTTTTTGTATGTTTTTAGGTCAGGAATTTGTCGTTCCTTTACTGTTTGGGCATTCCACACCTTGGCGGCCATTTCTAGCGTGCTTCTCTCGTGAGCTTTTATTTGGCTTCTGGTCTGCTTTAGTAGTGGCGCATTATTTGCTCTAGTTGCCCTTTGTGGTTTTGTTAGGAGTTTATTGTCTTGACTATAGCTGTATGCTAATGTTTTCAGATGAATTATTCTCCTATTTTCTAGCAATTTTACTTTGGTTCTTTTGTGTATGTCATAGGTGGGGTGCAGCTTGTCTACTCTGAGGCAGATTTTCAGGGCTCTGTTCTGTAGTGTTTGCAGTTTTTTTAGAAGTTCTTTCTTTGCACCCATGTAGTTTACATCTCCATAGTCAAAATAGGGTAGCACCATGCCCTTGAAGATTTTTATTGACATTTCTTGTGTCATGTAGTCTCTTAAGCCGTGTTCACACGGGGAATGTAAATCGATTCGTAGAAAGCGACTTGCCTAGTTCGCCTCACATTTCCCGTGTGAACGGACGTCTGAGGCGGATTAGGGCTGATTCGACTCACGTGATGCGGATCCTGTAAACCACCTAAGCGAGGTAGTCTACGTGAATCGATTCCTGTGATGCGGATAATTTTGCCCGTGTGGACGCAACCGACTTACGTGATGCGGACTAAGCACGTCGATATATACTATAATTTGGTCTATGAAACTGCTAGATGTGCACATATATTTTTTTCATCATTTATTTTTAGGGTTTCACTGCCCAGCAGAAGTTTTGACGTTCCAAACCAATACGATTCATTAAATACATATCTAGGTCGAACCCACACTCTCTGGTGCCGCATCGTCGAACCCAAAATGGCGCTGGTTAGTCTGTACTTGCTCATGCGCAGATATCCACTTCCGCCTTAAACCGATTAAAAGCACGGCCCGTGTGAACGCGAAACACTTTCGGACTAATTCGCCTCGCCTGATTCGATTTGTCTGATTCGCCTCACATTTTGCCCGTGTGAACACGGCTTTAGCTTTGCAAATAGCCACAGTTTGTGGTTTACCTTTTGGACAATTTTGTTTATACATAGGTTGTAGTTTAGTTGGCTGTCCAACTCAAGGCCTAGGTATTTGTAATGGTCTACATTTTCTAGTGTTTGGCTTCCTAGCTTACAGTGTAGTTTTCTTTCTGGCATTTGTTTATGCGAGAAGAGAACTGTTTTTGACTTGCTTGTGTTGATGGTTATTTTGTTGGACTCACACCACTCATCCAGTTTTAGTAGGAGCTTGTTTAGTTTAGTTATTACCTCCTCTTCTGTGGTGCCGTTTGCATATATGACTGTGTCATCTGCACATAGTTGGAGGCATTCGGTTTGTAACCATTTTTCAAGATCGTTTATGTAGATTATAAAGAGCAGTGGCCCTAGCACTGACCCTTGGGGTACACCACATGTGACAGGTTGGTTGTCTGATAGTGTATTGTTTATTTTTGTTCTCTGTTGCCTGTCTTTCAGGTAGCATTTTATCCAGTCCATAGTGTTGGATTTTATGCCCATGGATTCTAGTTTTTCCAATAGTATGTTATGGTCTACTGTATCGAATGATTTGCTGAAGTCAATGAAGGCTGCTCCAACTAATTGTTTTTTGGTTCATTGACGCCAATATGTCATTTGTTAGGTTAGCTATTGTTTTAGATGTGGAGTGCAGTTTCCTGAAACCTCCTTGTCTTTCGTTTAGTATATTGTTTTTTTTCCAGGTGTTCATTTATGTGTCTATGTAGCACTTTTTCAATGAGCTTGCCTGGGGTTTGAAGAATCGATATTGGCCTGTAGTTTCCCATGTTTTGTTTGTCTCCACTTTTGTGGATAGGGGTAATGGTTGCCATTTTCCAGGCTGAGATAAAATGCCCCTGTTCAAAGGAGATGTTGAATAGGTCGACTATAGTGGCTGGGATGGCTTGGAGTGCCTCTTTCAGCATTTTGGTTGGTATTTCGTCTATTCCACTTGGTTTATTTGTGTCTATGTCATTTATTAGTTTTTTTACTTCTATTATATCTGTTTTGCAGGTGGGGATTTCATTCTGCACAGTTCCTGATCTATTTTCCCACCTTTTTTTAAATTTTCCTGACAGCGTTTGTCCTATTGTGGCAAAGTGCGTGTTCAGTTTGTTTGCTGCATCTTTGTCTGAGAGTATTGTCCCTTCGTTATCTTGGAAGGTTGTGTGCTCTTCTTTGTTATTTTTGGGGAATAATAGGTCTACATTCTTCCAGAATCTGTTTGTATTGCTTCCCCAGTCTCTGTCCTGCTTTATTATGTATTTCTTTTTTGCTGTTCTCACAGCTTTGAGAGAGTGGTTTCTGGCAATATGGTAGGCCAGTTTGTCTTCTATAGTTTCTGTGAGCTTTGCTTTATTACCCAGTTTACTTTTGGCTATGATGAGCGTTAGCAGGTCATTGTCTACCCAGGGGTCCTGTTTTTTTTGTATTTTTATTTTCTTAATGGGGCACATCTCGTCAGCTGATTTTCTTATTTCTGCGATGATGTTGCCCCAATAGATATTAACATCATCTCTGTTTTGTGTGATGTTGTTTATGTTTTGGTGCAGATGATTTTTTAATGCATCTTCTGAGTAGTTTTTTAGGGACCTGCCCATCTTATACTCATAGTGATTTGTGCTTTTTAGTTTTTTCCTTGTTACATATATTAGCTCATGATCACTTATACCCCAGTTCCTGGTGCCCCATTTAGTGGCGTGGTTTGAGTTGGTTAGTATTAGGTCAATTGTGGTGCTATTTTTACTGAGCCTTGTTTTTTCAGTGATGAGCTGTTGTAGGCCTAAGATTTTGATTGTGGTTTGCAGCATTAGTTTGTTTTTATCATTGCTGTTGTAATTTACATTAAAGTCTCCTAGTATGAAGATTTCTGCCTTTGTCAGTTTTTTTATGGTGTTTATGCTCTTCTCTAGGGCTTCAATGAAGAGTTCAATTTCCCCTGATGGAGGTCTGTAGAGGCTTGCTATGGCTATATTTGCTTGCTTTTCATTTTTTATTAGGCACCATAGTAGTTCTATGTGTTCATTTGATAAGTTAGCTGTTATTAGTGCTTCAGGATCTAGAATTTTGGTGTCTTTGCAGTAAAGGGCAACACCTCCACCCTTTTTTGTTTGGTTTAGTGTGTTATTTTGCTGCCTATCATTGCGTACAAGCCTATATCCATCTATGTTGAGGGTGTTGTTTTTGTGGTTGTCAGTGAACCATGTTTCTGACAGTGCCAGTATGTCGAGATTTTCTCTTTTTAGGTGTATTTTTATTGTGTCGATTTTGTTGGATGCACTCTGGCAGTTCAGGTGGGCAAAGTGTGTGCCCCTCCCCAGCTTGCATTCAATTTCTTCTACCATATATATTTGTGCTTTTTGGTGAGTGGTTGCTTGATTTCGCGAATTTTACTTTTTAGTTTTAGTTAGATTGAGTTTGTGTGTGTGTGGGGGGGGGGGGGGGGGTGCTGGTGCATGCAGCACACGCATCTCCCTCTGGTGGGTAGTTGTGTAAGTCACTGCACTTATTACCTGTTTTGTGTGGAGGATGGCATATTTTTAGTAAAGCGTGTTAGTGAGATAGTAAACCACTAATAGCCACCCACATAAAATCCAAATGGCAACATGAGTGGGATGAAAACATTAATAAACTTAAAGAAATTGAACCATCTGTGGGAAAACCACCACAGCCTCATGCTGGAGGTTGGCGGGACCACGTGGTCCTTAGCCGCTGCCGTATTGGCCACTCGTGGCTTACACATGCTTTTCTGCTCAACGGGGAACCTCCTCCTGAATGTATTGGGTATCAGTCCTCGCTGACACTCAAACACATTTTACTAAGTTGCGTTGATTTTTTGGCCCTGCACCAACAATTCTACACTGCAGACAGTATGCATGACCTTTTTACTAAAGTAAAACAAGAAAACATTTTAGCCTTTTTGAGGGCAGCTGGACTGTACCACCTCATATAGTTTACTAAATAAATGCCATCAATTATTAATAAAACTTTTCTTTTTCTATGGGAATTTGTTTCCCTTGACCACAAATATATGATTGTGAGCTTTCTAATTTAATGAGTGTCTATTGGCACATAATTGATTGTCTGCTTTTACATGTAAAAGCGATGGTTTGAACAAAAAACAAACATTTCACGCCGTGAATATGGCCTATGCTGCCGACACGGCGTAAAGCAACCACCAATCAATCAAACAATCAATCAATCAATCAATCAACCTTCTTTCTGTTGACTGGTGTGAGATAATATTCTGACTCCTATAATAAAGTGACTCACCAGTCACTTTATTATACATAAAAAAGTGACTCCCCCTATCATATTGTCTACTTCCCAGCAAGTTTCTTTTGTAAAGGTTTCATTCTTTTCTAATATGAATTAATTGTTTCTTTTGGTTAAAGGAATCACTAAGACATATAAACACATTTCTAATTCAAACATTTCTAATTCAAACAAACCATACACATATATACATCAACATACATGAAAATGAGTAGCTATACATAATCATGTCTAAAATAAAAGAATTTAAAGCGTCAATATATCCTCTAACCCAAGACAAAGATCCGTTGACCTACAGTCTCAATATGATAGGGGGAGTTGCTTTATTATGCATAATAAAGTGCCTAGGAAGTATATTTATCACGAGAGACAGAATATTATCTCACACCTGCCATCCTTGATTTGCAGCAATGTGGCATTGGTGTGAGGATGTGGCTTCTTCTAATGCAGAAGAAAAATATGCTGGCAAAAGAAATTGGTCTGCAATCTCTTCAAACTCATGTGCGAGAAATTCTGTTGATAAAAAGACTTGCTGAAAATGTGAATCTACGCACAGATTAACAAATAGGCGGACGTGTTCATATACTTCTTTTATTTCGAATTTGTGAGTATATCTTTTTTATATAAAAGATTATTCCAAATAATTCGAATTTTATGAATATTTTAGAATGTGTATACAACGGGTAAGACCAGTCCATGGTCATGTATTAGTTATGTATTGTGTAGTCATGTATTATGCCATATATTACATGACTAGTGTTGTTATATCTAACATTTACCCTCAGTCCCGGCGGTGTGACAGGGGAGGAGGGTAGTTAAATTTAAATTAATTTTGGTAGATCTCAGTTCATGTGTACATTTGTAGCGGGCTTCAAGCTACGGTGTTTCTAAATCTAAAACCCTGTAACGGTGTTTCGTGTTTTTTTAAATCATATGTATATATATATATATATATATATATATATATATATATATATATGGGTCACTCTCCTGAAAACTGGTCAGCATGGGATGGGATTTTAAAACATCAATACAAAAACTTCCTACTTAGTTTTTTCCTTACACTTTTCATATTCATGTTCAGATTTTATGTAAGAAATAAGGGAAATAAAATAAACTGTGTGCACCTTTGGACCTTTTAGTTATGAAATGGTTTTTTTACAAAAGAAAACCCATTTTACAGTCAGCCATTTGTAACATGACATATGGGATATGGTTGAATCCTTACTAACATCTTGTATTGCATTGATATATCAAACAAAACAGTTCCCAAATCAAAAAGGAAGTATTTATTAACATGTATGCATGCTTAAATGTTTTTTAAATTATTTGAAATAACATTACAAATTTCCATCACAGATGTAACCAGTGGTGTCTAGATGCCACACAAATATTGTACACTAATTATTCAGTGAATAAGGCATGGCTGGGAATTACTTTTTTTTATCAATATAAGCGCTACATATTTCTGTATATTATGCCATGATTAATATGCTTCTAAGTATGAAATTATTTAATTCTGCTTAGATTTTTATTAGGCAGACTGTGTGGTGTCCTAAACATGTGTTGCATCTGAGCATAAGACATAACTGCCATAATCATGGACTACACCTTTATTTTTTATCTCATAAATTTATATTTTACATGGATGTAAAGGGGAGATTTCCAGCTTTCATTTGCAACAAACAAATTTTAAAAATACAAATATTAGATTTTAACTCTCATTGTGACACTTCTGGCCAGTTTTCAGGAGAGTGACCCATATATACATATCTGTGTGTGTGTGTGTGTGTGTGTGTGTGTGTGTGTGTGTGTGTGTGTGTGTGTGTGTTTAGGCCTATTCATCATGGAATATTCTACTGTTGAATATCGATGTGTTCCACATATTTCATTATCCGAAGCCCTTGTTGATAGTTTGGTAGTGAGTCACCGTCAGAAGCTTAAAGGTGTATAATTCGATAAAATCATAAACATTTCCCAAACCAACGCACTTGCCTGGATTCTGTCCATTGTATCCATCTCAGATACCCAGGCAGTTATTAAACATTTATTGTCGCATAAAGGGAATATTGAGTACATTTCTTCGAACATGTCACTGCTGTAAGTCATATGAGCTTATAACGTTCACCATTTCAGTGAGCACACCAAAATTATGTTGAATGTTTTCACTTCAAATATCTATTTAAAAAATTGCTATTTACAATGAAAATTATTCGAAACTAATTTAAAGTAGATTATAACAATCGATCTAATATATTTGTTTAAAATGTTACACAAACTGGAAATCACTAGATTGTACAAATTTAAGTAACCACTCACTATCAATATATCTTATTTTGAAAGGCGGCATTAAATCATATGATGGCTAATCTAGTTCTGTGAATGTATACTGCTCTTTTGAAAAGTTATATTCTTTTTGTTGAAAAGTATATTGCAGCTGAATATTGGCCTTTTTGCCACCAATACACTGGTCTTTTGACCTTTTCAACATTGGTGAAATTGAACAATTTGTGGTATACAATTAAATATTGTCAATTGCAATTGACAATTCCAATGTATAATATGGGTGTATTTGAACCATTTGTGGTTGAGATGTTCTCGAATTCCTATGCGGAAGCCTCGCAGCTTAAAAGTCTACGTGCCTTAATCATATATTGCTATGAGTAGATTCATATGTATATACAAATGTATTTTAATCCATAATTAAATAAATAAAATATTGACATGACATTTGTGTTCATTTATTGATTCAGATGTACACACTTTATGAAAATTGTAAAACTTGAATTGAACTTTAAAATTAGGAAGTATACATGTATATCTGTGATTTCGCGCCACTGGTTAGGGTTTGGGCCAGTGGTGACGCCACCGGTCCCAAGAAGGGATGGGGTATGGACACAATATAGCAGTGATTACAATAATAATAAGAACATCCCTTCCGTGCACTCCCACACCATGTACAAACCCAGATGAAATCGCCTCAACGGCTGGAAGACCAGTGCTTTGGCGCTTACAAAATAATATGATAAAGCTTGTAACCCCCCCCCCCCCCCCACATACACACATAAACAAAAAGAACAAATGTGCTTATACACATAAATATATATATTTAAACAAAATAGAAGTACCACATTTATCACTTTCTTTTTCGGATGATTATTTCATGAGGGCCATTTTGTTTTCCTTAAATAATATAAATTAATTGAAAATTTAATTAATTTAAATATAGTAAATTTTATTTTAAAATATAAATTTGTGCAGAAAAGTAATTTATGACCGTTATTTAATAAGTTTAGAAGGCAAAATAGACCTTTCTTTTTCTTTGCTACTTTGTGATGTCGTTTTAATTTACAGGTCGAATGTAAGGTTTAATCCACATATTGTTATTTCTTATTGCAACTCTATTGGCAGAAGTTGTGCTAAAATAGTTGTTAAAATAGTACCAGAAAGATGGAAAACCCTCAAGGTACTGAAAATGATCCCCTTCAGCTTTGCTGGTGTAATCAAGATGTAACGGAATAGGTTAAATATTTTTGCGTCAACTCGAGCAACCTGGGCACAATTTGAGGTAACTTTCATTTTAATTGGCTAACCTCTAAATAACAGGTTTTGCAAAAATTCGAAAAGATATTTCAACGAATGGGTTAGCTCACCCTCTCCAGGGGCTTTAGTTGATGCAATGATCTGGCTCTAGAGGGCGCCAATGAGCTGAAATGTTCTGACTACGCGCTAGGTGTCGCCACGAATATTATCTGAAGCGCATTTGGATGATGATGGACCATATATATGCAATGCCACCTGCAACCACCATGGCCGTATTCGATTATCGCGACTCAGGTCAGCCCAGTTGCTAGAATTTCAAATAGAACACCGCGAGTGGAGTCGGAAAATACATGTGCCATGTATAAAACGACCCGACCGCAGTAACCCACGTCTTGGCTAGGAGTGATGATGTCACATTTGAGCTGGTACCGTCCTGTAGCAGTACAAGTCCAATGGGTTTTTGATTAATGATTAATGAAATGGAAATGTGACTAAACTATGCAATCATAAAATACTTTAAATCCTACGTTGCTGTCCTTTTATCGGTTATTTAAAGAAATAAAGGTTTTTGATTAAGACACCCTTTTTTCCACCCCAAAGGTATTCGTTTATGCAACCCGAGTTTGTATGGCCTGCGCATGCGCCAAAATGTGACTCGGGTGGCCCGAGTTGTTTAATCGAATATGGCCCAGGTGGCTCACTAAGCCTAAGCCCCTTCAGCTTACAAGGCAATAGATAGATAAAGGATTCACCCCGTACTTGCAGTACACAGGTGAATGACAACGTAGTATAAATACGGGTGAAAATAGCTTTAGTATGGAATGCATGATGCGGTGTTAGCGAGCCAAAACTGGTTTTGGCAGGGATTTCTAGGCTAGCGGCGAAAACTCAGTACGCAAGGAGCGGTGTTAGCGCAAACACACTGAGTGTAAGCTAACATGGCGTCATGCATACGGGTCTGGGGAAGTAGAATGCCTGGCTCCAGTATCAAATGGGGACTTATATCGGCACAGAGTTGGTGAAATGGGAGAGAATGCAAAAAGACAAGATGGCGGCCATTGAACGCCGTCGATTTCACCTTTAAATTCTATTAAACTATATGTTTTATTATATTTTTTAACTCAAAGGTAGTGGGGTAATATTAAGACATATATAAAGAATAAATTTAGCTTTTTAGATTGTGGAATTACGCTCTCATTTCATTTCCCCGCTTTTTCGACAGCTTTTATATAGGGGTGGTATTCACCTGTGTACTGCGAGTACAGGGTGAATCCTTTATATAGGCAAATGAGTGTTATAAGCTAACTGAAAATGTTATATCCACATTCACGAAAAGGGATTGTTCTCTTTTACAAATCTACAGAAAGAAAAAAGGATAGTTGATTTCCATTTCCAACCCAGCCTCTGACAACAGAGGTAGAGCTAATGTGAGTAACAACTCAGTATGCCACCTGTTGGGCGTATTCGGGTCACCCGAGCCACTTTTTGGCTCATGCGCAGACTACATCCTTGGGTTGCATAATCGAATATGCTCAGGGTGGAAAAAATGGTGGCCTAATCAACAACAAAATTGTAATAACCGATATAACTACAGCAAAATAGGACTTAAAGTATTTTTTGATTGCATAGTTTAGTTATATTTCCATGTCATTAATCCGATTTATCAAACAAAATAAACATTAAAAAAACACATAGGACTTGTACTGGTACAGGTCGGTACCAGCACAAATGTGACGTAATCGCTCCTAGCCAACGCCAGTCAAGACTTGCGTTACTGGGGTCGGGTCGCTTTGCACACGGTATGTATATTTTTCTACTTCACTCACGGTGTTCGATTTGAAATTCTAACATCTAATCATGTTAATTGAATACGGCCGTTATGAGGAATAAGGATTAGGACAAATATATTTTTTAATTAGTGACCGTCCCCTGCCCGTGCCTGAAAAATCGAGTGTCCCTGATTTTTATTTTTGTTTAACTTAAAAATGTGTTGGACTAGCAGCAATTCAACTTTCATATCCGTTTTTAAGTGATTGATTTGAATTGGCCAGAGTTTGAAGTCAGGAGTTTGAATCCCACAACCTACCAGTGGACGTTTAACTCATTCGGCCATCGTGTCTGGTTACGTATTACGTGTATGGTCATGTGCCAGAAGAATAAAAAACTAAAATCGCCCGCCCGACCATAACCAACAAACTAACACAAAAAAACGGCTTTTTTAATTGAAAAAAATACCCCAAAAAACCCAAACAGGATGGCCGAATGAGTTGAGTGTCCGTCTACCATTTTTGTAGGTCCCGGAATTCAAAACCGCTGGTTCAAACCCTGGTCGTCCAACCAATGGCTTAACAATTGATAATTGTCGCTACCTAGACTGGCGCTCAACATTACTAGGATAGGGCACAGAACCATGGTATGAGGAAGATCAATGGGGGACCTCCGACTTTTTTGTTCAAATTCCTGCCGTTCGCGTCGCCACTGAATGAGTGGGCCTATTCGGCACACTGTCACACTGCAAACCCAATGGCTATGAGCAATCTTCATACAGAAGAAGTCAAATATCTCTAAAACCACAACACCAACAGACAAACCGCTTGGTACACATATAGAAAACATACAATGAATAGATTGTATTAAATTTATAAGGTTAGGGTTCTGTATTTCTATTAATTTTGAATAAAATAAACGTTTTGCACTGGGCGTACCGCCAAACTCAGTGCATTGTCAAGGGCCGTGAGCAATCTTCATACAGAAGAAGTCAAATATCTCTAAAACCACAAGACCTACAGACAAACCGCTTGGTATACATATAGAAAACATACAACGAATAGATTATATTAAATTTATACGGTCAGGGTTCTGTATTTCTATTAATTTTGAATAAAATATACGTGTACCGGCAAATTCAAAGCATCGTCAATGACCGTGTAGGCCCACTAGTACCGATGCGCCATCAAGTGTCAGAAAATGAACTACGCAACATGTCCCCCATTGTACACGATTGAGATTTCCCCTGCTTAATCAAATAATGTACAACAACAAAAAAGCACAAATAACCCACAGTGATAATGGAAACTGATTCATATTGCATACAAAAGTTTATTTCATCCTCAGCTTCTTCTCTATTCCGTACACATGTCAATATGTTAAAAGCTGCATGACATTGCAAAGTGGAAATCATACAGCCCAGTTACTGAATGTTCAGGGACCAAATACGAATCTCATTTTCTGAGTATTTAACCGAAGATGGCTAACAATATGATATTTTATATCGGGATTTTCACATTTCGATTTATTTATGATTTACACCATTTTCATACCTTATATACAAAGCCTATTATATACACAGCTAACTACATGTTCAAGATCTACCACTAATTTTCTCAGATCTGCTAATCTAGTCACCACCAACACACGAGGCTATATATACACGTCTATATTTACAATGTCATGTTGTTATTATATCATGCATCATTACACACTGTCAACCATACCTATATGTGGACACCATAGGTAACACGGTAGTATTGTATTTACTTTTAATTTTGTTTCCATTACAATTTCGCTTTAGAAATGACCATTATGATTATCATACCAGGCTCCTTAAGAGCTTTAATTTGACACATAATGTGCTATAGCTGATGGTACACCAGTAGTTGATTTCCAGTTCATTAGTTGTATTCTTTACCTGATGACGATTCCTTAATGCAGAATTTATATATTTATTTTTTTGCTAGTTCTACTCTAGTTTTAGTGGATGGCAATTAATACTCAATAGTTAGAACATTAATGTAGCACACAGTGTTATTGTTCAATAACGGGATATCATTTGGAGATACAGCATATATACAGTTAAACAGACTTAACCCAACATGGGACAGTATTCTGAGAGTCAGCATATATGGAGTTAAACAGACTTAACCCAACATGGGACAGTATTCTGAGAGTCATCATATATGGAGTTAAACAGACTTAACCCAACATGGGACAGTATTCTGAGAGTCAGCATATATGGAGTTAAACAGACTTAACCCAACATGGGACAGTATTCTGAGAGTCATCATATATGGAGTTAAACAGACTTAACCCAACATGGGACAGTAATCCGAGAGTCAGCATATATGGAGTTAAACAGACTTAACCCAACATGGGACAGTATTCTGAGAGTCAGCATATATGGAGTTAAACAGACTTAACCCAACATAATCCGAGAGTCAGCATATATGGAGTTAAACAGACTTAACCAAACATCGGACAGTGTTCAGGGAGTCTGCATATATGGAGTTAAACAGACTTAACCCAACATGGGACAGTATTCTGAGAGTCAGCATATATGGAGTTAAACAGACTTAACCAAACATCGGACAGTGTTCGGAGAGTCAGCATATATGGAGTTAAACAGACTTAACCCAACATGGGACAGTATTCTGAGAGTCAGCATATATGGAGTTAAACAGACTTAACCCAACATGGGACAGTAATCCGAGAGTCAGCATATATGAAGTTAAACAGACTTAACCCAACATGGGACAGTATTCTGAGAGTCAGCATATATGGAGTTAAACAGACTTAACCAAACATGGGACAGTATTCAGAGTGTCCCTGTTTAACCAACTAATTTACAAACTATCTTTGTTCCATTTGACTGTACCTCCAATAACAGAAGAAGTGTTACGGCAGGACAATATTGGTCTGTTACGGCAGGACAATATTGCTGTGTTGTTTGTAGTTGAATTGCAGATATCATGCGACTTATTAAATAAGGTCATCCCAGAACACTCGATGGTAAATTGAGAACAATTCTCAGTTTTCCTATAAATGGCGGAACATTTGACCTGTCTGATGACTGGTTGGCTTAACTGGGGTCAGTAGGCGTAGCACTTCTTTTAAGCAACTGTTGGGCACACATTCAAGCATGTCGGCAAAGCTCCCTTTAATTTCGACCTACGAAATATAAATAATCACGTCAATGCCACTCAAATAAACCACATGAGTAGTCAGATAACATGACAGCTTAATGTGATGCTTTCATCAGACTATGCTGCTTTAAATTCAAGTTGTGCAAAAAGGTAAACTAACTGACAAAGCAAGGTTCACTGGTAAATGATATAGTGTCACTATATCATTTACCATTGAACCTTGCTTTGTCAGTTAGTTTACCTTTTTGCACAACTTGAATTTAAAGCAGCATAGTCTGATGAAAGCATCACATTTTCAAGACCAAAACACATGCCTAGATTTGATTCTACATATCTAACGTAGATACTGCTGCATTTATTATTAAGCATTTGTTGCCACACAGAAGGGAATACCAAGTAATTTTTCCTGATATTAGATGTTGCCAGGATGTAAAACCCCAGCAAACAAACCAAGTCAATTTAATAGAACCTGTTACTGCAGAAGTCGATGATGTCAGAGTTGTGGCATGCTTACCAAAATTAATTTGACATGTTTACATTTCAAATATCTCCAAAGTCAGCCATTTGAAATAATTACCTAAAACTAAAGTGAGATACACTATAAGGATCTACCTGTTATATTTTAATCTCGATAGAATTATTTCAAACCCATTGTAGATAAGATGCTCACTGTCTGTTATCAAAGGCTAACTGTGAAAAACAGGACCCTGATGTCTACTAGGATCCGTGTGTCTTCTAGGGTGAGTGTGATAACTACTAGATCACCCAGGCTGTACGAGTTTAACCACCCCATCTCCGCCTACTGCACAGCATTGGGAGGTGGACATTACTAGCCATAACTCAGTTTCCTTGCAGGCATTTAGCATATTGCCCGTTACAATGTGTCCACACAGATTATATGTACACACTCCGGACACTCATCACAGGCAGAATTGGTTATACTCTACCTTACATGTCTACCTATCTACCTATATATACACACGTATCCTGGTCACGGAACCAGTGTCATGACCAGCATACTTCATCGACCAGAAAGCGAGTCCTCACAGGCCTTACGATTCCACCTGCCCGTGTGCACCGTATATATATATAGCCTGGTCACGGCACCAGTGTCGTGAACAGCAATACAATCCATACGTAGAGCGGAAAGTGGAGAAGATTGCAGAACCATCTGGGCTGCCCAAGTCCACTAATCACTACCTGTGCTCATAGAGCGGTCGTCTGTCAAGGTGAGTCCCCAGGGCTGGCCCCTACCACAATTACTAATTGCTCTTGTGAGATTCTACCCAAAGTACACTAGCCAAGGATATCAACCAGCGAGATCACAATTCCATCTGCAGGTAGCAGATTGCATCATTATACACCTGGGAGAATTGCAGATTGTGGTAGTAGGCTGCAGGTTCTGTAGCCGTGTTAAAGTGACATGTGCCACATCACATTGCACCGTGGACCAGAACTATCCGCACCCTTGACATCTCTGTTATTATTATTACTATTGTTATTATTATTATTATCGTCATTACTGCTATTATTGTCATTATAATAATTATTATTATTATTAATAATGGTATTCACATGCTTCTAGTAATATATTCAGAGCGTCCTATGGTTATGTTAGTTCAAGTTATTTCCTTCTGTCTTTTGCATGTAACCATCTATATCGTATATGTGCAACTGATTTAATAAAACATCATTTTATTTTAAAATCTATCTTTTAAAAAAAGGACAACAACAATCTATTTAAAACAACAAAAACTAGTAAATGGTTCTCATCACTCTGGACTAATCCAAGATATTGTTTCCAGAAAGCATATTTTCCAACCGCTACTCTATGAGTATGCGAACATTAGAATGCCCCATTACAAACAAACAATTAGTTAGTAGGAACAGTAAACAGTTTCGACAATATCCACTCAGGCATATTTGGCAAGAGAGAGGCAGTGAAATGGTAAACAATGTACATAGATATCCATCCGAAGATCACAAACACACAAAGTGGCGTTGACTGCATTGAGTTATCAAGTAATATAATACCATCACATAGTAATTGGGGAAAACACCCAAAACTATGCAGACCAAAAATGCTATTCACCAAATATTATATCTACTTATACTAGAATCAACTGAAACTGTTGATTGTTCTATATTTTGTAATCCACACAGCAATACTTTTGTCTGAGTTTTTTCTTTTTATACTAGGAAAATATATGTGAATCTAAATGGATAATTTTGTAATAATAATAGGCCTAGTGGTTTCACAGTCAAATTTACTGGCCGAATACATCAGAAATGAAATATCAAAGGCTAACAGTGTCTGAAACCACTAACATTTCTCACATTTCAAATATAGTGCATATCTAACATGTATATATATGCATATATATAATACAGAAGAGTGTAATATAGGCACATCGATGGAACTGTACGGTAATGTTAAGAATGAATGTTCTCAGCGATATACTGTAGTAATACATATATTGTAAGAGTATCTCTAAATTCGTCAGAATATAACAATGACTGTTCTCAGCGATATACTGTAATAGGCCTACATATATTGCAAGAGTAGATCTAAATTTGACAATATAACTTCATTAGCAGAATAGCTTTACTCTCCTCGTCGACCTCACTGTACAGCCATATTGGTCAGCACAATGGCAGTATGACAGAATGTGACAGTACTGTATAAGTACAGTATGACAGAATGTGTAGGATGTAGGATTCCTGCTGCCTTCATATTAGTAACTCAGTATTGTACCGTTAAGAAGCTACGCGAGTAATTGCACCATTAAGAAGCTACACGAGTGTCTGCACAACAACTAACCTACAGTGAGATTCCCCCGCTGTATAAGTACCGATCAGACACGCTATGATTGCAACTCTAGTGAACTACATCAACGCCACACCTATATGTTGTACATTTGAACATGTCCGCCGGAAGTGAAATGGTGTGTGTTGTCCATAAGGTGTTACATGTGTGTGTACTACAAGCATACTGTTGTAGTTCTACTGCGACAGGTAGCGGCAGGCTCGCCGGGAGGTATGTATGTCCCCAGGGAAGAGATGGGGGGGGGGGGGGTGTTGTCCATAAGGTGTTAGGTGTTTTTTTTGGGGGGTGGGGGGGGGTGGGGGGGGGGTATTGTCCATAAGGCGTTACATTACCAATCACTCACTGTGTAGTTAAAGTTGCATAATCCGATCATTTCGAGTTTTAGACCAAATTAAGTTGGCATGCTTGCACTTCAAATATCTCTAAAGTTAGCCATTTAAAATAGAAGTTACTTCAAACTAAACTACGGTAGATTATAACGATAAACATAATATAATTATATCAGAAAATAACGAAAACTCAAAACCACCGGACTATGCAACTTTGAATAAACTATATAACTCCAACGCGGAAGCCCAGTATATTTATATAACAATCATACGTACGAAGCATTGCCAAATGTTTTTTGTTGTAAAATAGTTCCTTGGGACAAAACTCAAAGCATGTGAAGCTTAACACAGCTCATTTTCAGACGACGCGGAATATTTTCCCCGCCTTAATTTGTTGTGTATAGTTCAATATACAAAGGAATGCTTGAATTAAAATTACGCCATGGATGCATTTGAAGACCAATTGTCCGCGATTGGAAATTCCCCTGCTTAATCAACGAATGAACAAATTAAAAATGCTCTATCCAATGCTTACTTGTTGTGCTGGAGAATTGTTAAGCAAACAAACAAAGCATTTGAATTCTAATTTCTGGCATTTGAACACTGAGCTCCGTTCCGTTAGCAGCTGTCATGGGGGGGGGGGGTGCTGCGAACAAGGTGGTGTTTTACCTAACCCGGGACTCGAACCCACATTCCTGCCATTCCGGCGCGAGCGCTCTAACCATTATCCTACATAGGCTCTATGTTTATGTGGCTCCTGGCCAGTGAGGTCAGTGTCACCGACTACGACACATAACAGATTATATATCAAGCTTGGTCCTCATAGTTTGCATGCCGACATGTCCAAGTTTATGATTTTGTTTAAAGATTTTAAAATAACTTCCCTGACAATGATCTTAACGCCATCTGAACGAGTTTGGTTTCTGTTCTTGTAAAGACAATACTACTACATCGGCTCTAGACCATTGAACCCTTGTAGTTTAGTTCACCATGGAAACATTGTATAATCTCAATTGAAAATGGCGCAGAGTTTAATTCAAGACATGTAATGTTAGAACATCCAGTAGGATGGTTACAATCGCTATTTACCTTTCTCTCTATCTAGTATCAGCCGTGAATATGGCCTATGCTGCCGACACGGCGCAAAGAAACCAATCAATCAATCACCTCTGTATATAACATTTTATATATAGCATATGTAAGATATAGTATAGTATATATTACATATATAGGATATCTATAACATGTTATTTATATATACCATGTAGAATGTAATCCATTATGGCAATATGAATGCAATACAACTATCAGCTGACTATGCGATACAATTGAATCCATTTAAAATCCCCACCTCTAGTGTATGGGTAGGACCCAGGAACCACTAAACTCTTCCCAGTCTGTTCGAAATTCTCTGTTTTTAAATACACAGATGGTATATACTTTGTATGTGTATAGGAGTCATACATATAATATATACTCACTATACAGATCTTCACGTGAATAATAGGATGTAGATACTGTGAGATGTACTCTATTCACCCACCCACTCACCCTTTTGTTCAAGTATATATTCATTATGCTTATTTAGAGATTTCTTTCATCAAATTAAAACTACTCAAAGCCTAAACGCTTTCTGCGCTGGAGTTAAATGTGCACACTACACCACCTCCCAACTCCCCTCCCCCACTCCCCCGCCCAAGAACAGTGAAGTGAGGGGGGGGGGGGGGGGGTGTAACCGTGAATTTCCTGCCGACTGGAGGCAGATACTGGTGCGGGCATCCGCATTTGAACCAAGTTGAAGCCCGGCGCGCTGCTGCCGCCGGATGCGGGCTGCCAGTTGGGCGGGCTGCCAGTTGGGCCAGTTGGGCAGGCCCGACTTCAAAGCAGCACAGTGCTGCACAAACACATAGAATACACTGTCCCACCGGACCGTGCTACCAACTACTAACCGACACTTTGCTGAATAATATATGCGTAACTAGTTACACGCCACATAAATGTTGCCATTGGAAGAGACTACAGCGACCACATTGCATCATCACAGGGTCCTTGGCAACATGCCGACTACACCCAATTGCTTCAGCTTCAAGTTTTGGAGTTTCAAATCCCTCGGGTCGCTAAGCCTCTACATCGGTTGGATTATGATTTTGTGTCATTACTTTTGGGGGGAGGGAGTGTGTGTGTGTGTGTGAGGGGGGGGGGGGTTAGTTCTTAACACACTGTTAAATTCATTTGCTATGTTTGTCAATATTGCCAATGAAGGTTTCTGCCACAGTTAACGACTTCAATGTTTTGCTGGGTGAGCAAGATTATATATATCTTTTTGTTATATATGTATTCTTATACACAATATATATATACATACATACTATATATATATATATGTATATATATATAATAGAGTTGTTTATATATATATATATATATATATATATATATGTATACATATGAGGCGTTCAGGCGTAAAACCCCATCAATGCCAATCCAAAATTGCAATTAAAATAAAAGATGTTTACAAGAAGCTAATTTTGATTCTCACTAATTCCACTTTTTTTTGTGATATGATGATAATGGAGCAATGAACAGAAAAATAGAAATGTAAAAAAAACGAACTTTGTGAAGGTTTGCTTCCAATGTTTATCTCAATTTTTAGATTTGCGTTTACTGGGTTTTGCATCTGAACTCTTCATATATATATATATATATATATATATATATATATATATATATATAGATTAGTTAGACGAATCTTACCTTGGTATAGATGATGGATAACTGTTGTTTTACCGAGGTATAAGCCTCGGCTAGACGTGGGTGAGGGAGAGGTAAGCACATCCGCGTACAGCAATCTTTACCTACTAATTCAGGATAAAATGATCTCTAAAATTCTAAATACTAATGTTTCCTTGGTACAAGCAAGGTACTAGACGTGGCAGGGTGTGGAGGGTGGGCCCTCACCCACGTCTAGCCGAGGCTTATACCTCGGTAAAACAACAGTTATCCATCATCTATACCAAGGTAAGATTCGTCTAACTAATCTATTTTACCTCGGTATATAGCCTCAGGCTAGCCGCAGGCTAGGGAGACTTTACGTAATATCATTTTATCCTGATATTTTATTTTATTTATGTTTTGTGGTATGGAACGTTGGGTAACCTTATATGTTTGTGACAATGGTATGTTCTCACCTTTTTTGACTTTAATGTTGTAGCAGTCGCCGTGCGACGCCACTTGGCTTTTCCAATCGCTTGTTATAATGTCTAGCAAACGATCGTTCGGTCTTCCATCCTGCATGCGCCAGTATGCGCTTGACCGAAATGCCTAAGAGGCGTGCCTTTGACACCATGGCTCCTCTTGTTGAGTGTGACGCATATTTGTCCGTATCCACTCCTGCCATCTTTAGGACATTAATTGTCCATCTGGCGAGCGTATCTCTTGATATGCCCTTGTGTGGCTTAATAAAGCTTATCAACAATTGTCTTGAGTTTCTAACTCCTTGTGTCTTGGATATATATGTTCTGATCGCGGAAACTACACACAGTTTCGGATTGTCTTTGAATTGTGTTACATCAATTGACGACAAAGGGTCACCTAAACGATTAGATTTTAACAATGTTGTCAAATCGAAGGTCGCTTGCCTTCTATCTATTTCCAGTCCATCGAGTGAAAGTGCCACTATAGTCTGGCCTCGATGACCTGTGACTAACAGTAATAACAGTGCTAACTTAAACCCTAATTGTTTTATATCTAGAAAACTATTATGTGGCCAATTGTTAAACATTTTAAATACCAGTGACACATCCCAAAATCGGTCATATTTTGGTTTAGGTGGGTTTCGTTCATAAATTCCCTTTAGTACCCATGATATAACATGGTGTTTACCCATTGTATCTCCCCTTGTTCTGGGAAGGATAATCGAGAGAGCACACCTGGCAGCATTAATTGCGCCGTAACCTAGCCCTTCTTGTTCTAACATTCTAAAGAATCTGCACACTTGGGCAATAGTTGGGTTCATGGGTTTAACCTTGTGAATAAGACAATAAACGCCCCATTTTTTCAAATATGTGGTATACATTTTAACTGTTCCTTTTCTCCACGCATGTGACACTAGCCGTTCTTGTGTAATTTTGTCTAAACCAAATTGTTCTAGGTATTTATTTAGAAAAGGAATGCAAGCAACGGTGTTGTTGCTACGTTGCCGTGATGTTCCAGAGGGCCTTGGTGAGTTAGATTTCCTTGGGATTTTGGGAATCTGAGGCAATCTCGGGCTGTCGAGGCTAGTCCTGCTAGCCACGGCTGTGTGTCCCATTCGGGGACGATCAGGATGGCGTGAGACCGGTCCATCTTTATCTTTCGTGCCACTCTGGTAATGATGTTGAAAGGGGGAAAAATATAATAAAATTCATTTTCCCAAATCAGTGAGAAAGCATCTATGTGCCAAGCAAATGGTTCTGGGTGCCATGAAACATATCTGTTAACTTTAAAGTTATTCCTTGATGCGAATAAGTCAACCGTAGGTGAACCCCATTGGCGACAAATTTTGTTGAAAATTTTTATATTCAAATTCCATTCTAAATGGTCGTGAAAGACTCTACTCTTTTTGTCGGCCAGGACGTTTTGCGATCCTGGGATATGTGAAATGGTTAACCATATTTGATGTTTTTGCGCCCAGTTCCAAATACTTTGTGCCAAGTTATTGCACTCTTTTGACTTTGTACCTCCCATATTCCTGACATATGCCATGGCCGTAGTGTTATCTGTAAGCAGTTGAACAGTATTTTTGGGTATTTTAATTAGGCTTAAGAGGCCTAAGTAAATCGCTCTTAATTCAAGAACATTAATATGGTCTGATTTTTCGTTTTCTAACCATCTCCCTCCTGTTGCTATATCATTTCGATGAGCTCCCCAACCTTGTAATGACGCATCGGTAGTAACTACCGTGTTGGGTTGATCCATTCTAATGGGATTGGAAGAGTTATTGATATTCTCGATCCACCAAGATATGTCTGTGTAACCATCCTGGGAAATGTACATTATTCTTTCAAAGTTACCTTTTGTACGTGCTAACGCTCTATTCTTGTCTATTTCTAGAGACTTGAAGTGCGCCGCCCCATAAAGAACAGCCGGCGCATATGAAACCATTATACCGATAAGGACAGCGACCTGTCTAATCTTTGGCCTAGATATGTCAAGCAGCTGGGAGGCCGTCTCATGAAACTTCTGTAGTTTCTGTTCCGTTAATGAAACGGTCATTGCTTTGGTGTTGATTAAAAACCCTAGGCATTTTAATTCCTTATTCGGGACAAAAACAGACTTTTTGTCGTGTATGTAAAAACCTAATTCTGTTAATAACGTACACAAGTCATTCACTGCCAAATGGCATT
Organism: Branchipolynoe longqiensis; assembly: GCA_030323885.1. Classification (NCBI taxonomy): domain Eukaryota; kingdom Metazoa; phylum Annelida; class Polychaeta; order Phyllodocida; family Polynoidae; genus Branchipolynoe; species Branchipolynoe longqiensis. The sequence goes on along the minus strand of CM059193.1, from coordinate 81,322,173 downwards.
TGTTAAAGGATTCTGCCATAATAAAGGAATCATCTATGTATGGAAACATTGTATGTCCTAATCTTCCCATAACAGCAAAAACAGGTTTTAATAACTTTGTAAACAGTCGAGGTGCGCAGGCTAAACCATTGGGCATGCAAGTAAATTGGAAAAGGGAACCGTTCCAAATAAATCGCAAAAATTTTCTGTGTTCTTTGCAAATAGGAACTGTATAATACGCGTCTCTTAAGTCGACACTGGCAAGCCAGGCATGCGGCGTAATTAAGTCTCTCACCGTTTCTAGTGAGAACATTTTAAAATGTTTGTATGTTACCAATTTATTTAACTTAGTCAAATCCAAAATCATGCGAATTTCGCCATTTGGTTTGGGCCTAGAAAAGACATTAGAAATAAACTGTCCTTTTGTGTTTTGTACTCTTTCAATAATACCTTTTGTTTCAAACAGTGAAACCTGAAAATCTATTTGGCGTTTTTCTGCTATGTTAAATTTGTATGGGAACGGAACTCTTTCCTGTGTTGGTATGTCTGTGAAAGGTATTTGAACTCCTTTTACTATATCCAAAATTTCCCTATCAGATGTAATGTTAACCCATTTGTGCAAACAGTTAAGGATGTTGCCTGCATTAAACTTGCTTACATAAGTTTGTGTCTCTTCAGACACCGTGTTGAGTGTAGGAGTCTGTGTCTCTACTTGGCTCCTGGCCGCGGGAATTGGGGTTTGGGTGTAAACTCCCTTTTGTATCCGCGGTTGTCGTTCCAACCCGTGTTCTGGCGTTCTCCTCTGCCTCGTCCTCTGGGATTGAAGCCGAATGAGGGACCTCCTCGTCCCGGCCTTCCTCCTCTCCGGAAGCGAAAATCCGAGCGGGAGCGTCGGAATTTGTTGGTGGTGTCAAACTTGTTGGTACCATCCGTGTTTTTAGCGCTTTTAGTGTCTACCTCGACAGCTTTGAAGAGGTGCGCTAGCTGACCGCCAAACATTTTGGTTTTGTCCAATGGCTTGCCTAGCACCGGCTTTGGCGGTAGGTAAAGAGTGTACTCCTTACCATCATTGTCAGTTACTTTCTTCGATCTGGCGACTTCTTTGCCAGCATCCGTTGTAACCGCCTTGAAGACGTTTTCAAAACGCCGAAACGTCATGAAGTTCGACGCTGCTGTAAGCAGCGCAATCCCTCTGTCCATCACTCGTGCAAGCGACGAGAATGAATTCTCAGCTTGCATCCGATTCGCTACCGGAGTTATCGATGTAAGCGCTCCGAGCACCGCTTTGTGAATCGTGCACAACGCGTTCTCATAACGCCTTCTCTCATCTGAGAGATGGATGCCTGCATCCATTTCTTTACTGATGGACTGGGGGACTCCTTTAATTCCCGAAATTTGTTCGGTCAGCTTGTTGATCACCTCCACAGGTTTGAAAGTGTGGAAATGTCCTTTTAGCGTTTCCCTCATCATGGTTGTAGTCCGCAACCTCTTTGCTTTCGCCAACGGGCATTTCTTCTTAATCTTTGCCCCTATCCTGGCATAAATGCCCACTCTCTCCGTCTCTGAATCGGAGTCAGTTGTGGACGAATCATTTGATTTATCCGATGATGAGTCCTTCTTCTTTTTCTTTTTGTTTTTCTTTGTCTTCTTCACGCGTTTCTTATTGACCTTGGTGAATTCATCACCTGAGCTACTACCAAGTCTTTTCCGCTTCTTGGGTTTCGGTTGCGGAACCTCAAATGCCGATTCGGTGTCGTCATCTGAGAAATCTTCCCAGTCATCCTCGGGGATAGTAGGAGAAGGAGGCCGTGTGGCTTGTGTGTTGTATTTGCCCATAATCCTTAGGATTTTGTCTTCCAGCTCCTCATCCCCACTCTCCTTGTCCAAAGGATCAGCCCCCGGCTGTGGAGACGGCGGTGCCGTCTGCGGTGGTGAGGAATCGTATCCAGAAGGCACGCGGCCCTCTGCCGCTGCCGGCGGAACTTTGTTTCGCTTGGTGGCCATCGGTTTCTGTAACGACAAAGGTTACTTAGTACCGGTATCATCTCAACATGTTCACAAAGTGAGCTAGAGTGAGGTATTATTGCGTATGGTATATAGTAACGTGTTTAAACCGTTCTATATACAGGCATTAAGCTAAGTTTTGCCATAGGTTTTATAGGTAGTGAAACCAACCAAACGGGGGGGGCGGCCATTGGCACGCCCGCTCTCTCTGTTTCGTACACTTCTCCCACCCGCGGCATTCTGCGCCAGCAAGTTGAAGAAAATATTACGAAACTCGGAGGCTCGCCTCAAAAACCGGTCTGGGGAGTCTATAAAAGAAACCCAGGATCATCCCCAACAAAACCCTCTTTTAGGGTTCGGAGGAATTTCCTTAGGAGATGCAACTCGGGTTAACATCTCTGCCTGTCTGAACACAGGTTTCGCTATGTCAAGCGGTATCGGTTTCGGTTATGCACATTCTTATCCTTGTGTTTTTTATAACACCTTTTATGTCCAAATTAGACCTGAGAAAGTTCTAAGCTTTCATAATGGGATGCTATAAACCATCCTTAAGACTTTAAATGCAGTTTCTCAATACTTACAGTTAGTTAAAGTGTTGTAGTAGTTAAATCCTGCTGGAGCAGCTCAGCGAACGTCCTCCCGCCGTGAGCTGCTTATGCTAATTGCTGTACCCGGATGTGCTTACCTCTCCCTAGCCTGTGGCTAGCCTGAGGCTATATACCGAGGTAAAATATATATATATATATATATATATCCATATACATACAATATATATATATATATATATATATATATATATATATATATATATATATATATATATATATATATATATATATATACACATACAGATTTGTATGTGTATAAGTGCACAGACCGCATTGTGACTTGTCACAATACTAGTTATTATTGATAATAGTAATACAATCAGCACTTGTACATCACCGCTGTCATCACTGCCTTACACATCTATGCTAATGCTATTCGCTAATTACAGTAAAATCCAACAGCCGATTTTATCACACTGCACCATTTCAATGAACTTAAATGTTGACAGTTTTGGCCTAGACTGTATGCAATGTTATATAGTACTAGTAATAATAACAACTAAGCACCCATAACACCGACATAACCATATATAATAATCATAACATGTTAACATCGTAGCTTGCAGGGACACATCACAACTGGCATATATCTAATAATTATAGCACACAACATTTCGACGTAGTATCTGACTCAATATATAATATTCATAACCCAGTCTCTCTTGAATCGAGACATTGTCACACGCACGCATGCGCACCTACAAATCACCAGTGCGGTTATAACTATATCTAATATCCATAACCCAGTTGATCTTTTATTGCAATCTCGTCTCTCTTCCCACACACGTGCAAATAACCAATGGGTTATAACCATATTTAATCATAACCCAGTGATGTCTCACATGTGCACTCATCTACTACTATACATCGGCAATGTGATTATAAACATAGGTAACACTCGTAGGTCTGTCTCTGTCTTCCATTGTGTCGTCCTCTCTCTCCATACCTCTACCCCCTCTCACTCCTTCTCCATTCCCCTCTCTCCATCCCTCTCACTCCTTCTCTATTCCCCTCTCTCCATCCTTCTCACTCCTTCTCCATTCCCCTCTCTCCATCCCTCTACCCTCTCACTGCTTCTCCATTCCCCTCTCTCCATCCCTCTACCCCCTCTCACTCCTCCATTCCCCTCTCTCTCCACCCCTCTACCCCCTCTCACTCCTCCATTCCCCTCTCTCCATCCCTCTACCCTCTCACTCCTCCATTCCCCTCTCTCCATCCCTCTACCCCCTCTCACTCCTTCTCCATTCCCCTCTCTCCATCCCTCTAACCCCTCTCACGCCTTCTCCATTCCTCTCCATCCCTCTACCCCCAGCTCACTCCTTCTCCATTCCTCTCGCTCCATCCCTCTACCCCCTCTCACTCCTTCTCCATTCCTCTCTCCATCCCTCTACCCCCTCTCACTCCTTCTCCATTCCCCTCTCCATCCCTCTCACTCCTTCTCCATTCCTCTCGCTCCATCCCTCTACCCCCGCTCACTCCTTCTCCATTCCCCTCTCTCCACCCCTCTCACTCCTTCTCCATTCCTCTCGCTCCATCCCTATAGCCCTCTCACTCCTTCTCCATTCCCCTCTCTCTCCATCCCTATAGCCCCTCTCACTCCTCCATTCCCCTCTCTCTCCATCCCCCTACCCCCTCTCACTCCTTCTACATTCCCCTCTCTCCATCCATCTAGCCCCTCTCACTCCTTCTACATTCCCCTCTCTCTCCATCCCTCTACCCCCTCGCGCGCCTTCTCCATTCCCCTCTCCTCTTTGTCCCTCCCAACCTCATTCTCTCCCTCTCCCCCTACCCTATCTCCCTTTCTCTCCCTCAATCTCTGTCCCTTCCATCCTCACTCTCTCCCTCTCACTGCAGCTCCCTACCCCTCTCCCTCCCTCTCTATCATTCCCATCCTCCCTTCCCCACTACTACTCCCCGCCCCTCTCCCTTTCTTTCCCCTCTCTATCGTTCCTGCCCCCCCCCCACTACTACCTCTCCCTTCCACTCTCCCGCCCCTCTCCCTTTCACCACACCCCCTCTGTCGTTCCTGTCCTGCTCCTCCCCCCCCCCCCACTACTACTCCCCCGCCCCTCTCTATCGTTCCTGCCCCCCCCCCCACTACTACTCCCCCGCCCCTCTCCCTTTCACACACCCCTCTGTCGTTCCTGTCCTTCCCCCCCCCCCCACTACTACTCCCCGCCCCTCTCCCTTTCACCCCCCCCCCCTCTGTCGTTCCTGTCCTGCCCCCCCCCCCCACTACTACTCCCCGCCCCTCTCCCTTTCACCCCCTCTCTGTCGTTCCTGCCCCCCCCCCCCACTACTACTCCCCGCCCCTCTCCCCCCCCCCCTTATCGCTTCCGCCATCCCCCTCTCCCCCCCCCACTACTACTCCCCGCCCCTCTCCCCCCCTTTATTGCTCCCGCCGTCCCCCTCTCCCCCTCTATTACTCCCCGCCCCTCCCCCCCCCCTTCCCTCTATCGCTCCAGTCCTCCCTCTCTCTCTCCGACTACTACTCCCTACCCTTCTCTCTATCTATCCACTTGCTCTCTCTCACACACACGCCGACCTACCAATCAACAATGTATTACAACCACCTAATAATCATAACACACACCAACACATACCCACCCCCACCCCCACACACAAGCGCCTACAATTCGGCGATGCGGTTCTCGAGTGACTTCTGTAGCCGGGTGATCTCGTAAGGCGTGCCGATGGATCGCGTCGACAGGTGGCGCGCGCGGCCTGGGTTGTAGCGGCTGTACTCGGGGATACCGATCACAGTCGGCTTGTAGAAGGCGAACGCGAAGTACTCGACCTTCTTAGACGGGGTCAGCGGGGTCGTGATCCCAGGAGTCATCGGCGCAGGCGCGTAACGCTCATTGGTCCATCGGTCGTCCTCCTGGTGCGGGCCCCACTCCGGCAGGGGGCGCATCACCTTCTTCAGCAGCTGGAGGAAGTCAGTTGGAGGGTGGTGGTGGGGGGGGGGGGGGGGAGAAAGGGCATGAGTCAGTGCACGACGATCATACACTTTTTTTTCTTTTTTGTTGTTGTTGGTAAATGTACTTAATAATAATAGATGATTTCCACTACTGACCCTCCCTCTGATGGGGAAAAACTAGTGTTCAGTGTGCATCATGCTCTGGGGGAAAGTTCTTATAGAAGAGTTCTTCTATCGACCCACCCTCTGGTGGCAGTGCGATGAACTAGTAGCACAGGAGCAGGTAGCACTGCGGTATGCTCTGTTGAAAAGGCCTTATAGCCTTCCCCCCCCCCCCACTACTACTCCCCGCCCCTCTCCCTTTCCCCCCCCCCCCCCCGGCGTTCACGTCCTCCGCCCAACTGAGGGGTGTGTGAAAGGGAGAGGGGCGGGGAGTAGTAGAGCATTTCTACCACTAACCCCACCCCTGGTGGCAGTTGCAATAATTATTATTGTGGGTAGGAGATCCTTGCAAATTCTCCACGGAAAAAGGTTTATTCATATAAAGAATGTTACTTTCTTTAACGTCAAGGCATTGATTGATTGATTGATTAGTCGTCTAGCAGTTGTTGCAGTTATTTACACCTTACTCACTGCTCACACTAAGATAAATGTTGTTTATTGGGTTTTACATCCTAACAACATTTAAGGTCATATAAGGATGGGTATCAACTTGTGGCAGTGCACACTCATGTTGACTATAATGCTACACTATTGGGAGACCAGGCCACCAGCACCATAACCCGATATCCCACTCAGTCACATTATCTTGACACTGAGCTAACCAGTCCTTGCCCTATCTTAATAATACCTAGTACTATGCTAGGAAGCGACAGGTATCAATTCGAAAAGTCATTGGTTTGACTCGACCGGGAATCGAACTCCCGACCTTCTGTACGGGAAGCCTGCACTTTTACCGCACCCAGTCTAACAAAAATGTGGGATAAATATAAAGAAAAGACTCTAAATATTAGTACAGTAAATAAATATAAAAAAAGAATGACTGCCCACAAGCACAACGAGGCCTGCTGGGACGCTCACCGTGTATCCTCCCCGCGTGCAGAAGTTGTACAGGAAGAAGCCGACAATGAGGCTGATGGGGAACATGGCGATCATCCAACCGAGGCCCTGCGCCCAGCCCGGGTAATAGTAGTTGCTGAGACTGGGCGGCTTGTAGTAGGCGATGTTGAAGATGATGGTGGTGATGATGATGGCCGGGGTGAGGCCCATCCAGCACACCTTCCAGTAGAGGTTCGGCTTAACGCCCAGCATCATCTCAATATCCTGCGAAAACTCCTTGAAGCCTGCGTGAATTTGAAATATATATATGAAAGTGAGCAGAGTGACAGTTGGCTCACGGTGTAGAGGGGGCAGCGAAGAGAGAATGCTCGCTCCGCAGTGAATAATATGGAAGTTAAAGTTGCATAGTCTGATGGTTTTGAATTTCTGTATTTTTTCTGAAATAAATATATTAGATCGATCACTACTATCTACTTTACATTAGTTCAAAGTTACTTTTATTTTAAGTGGTAAACTTTTGAGATATTTTGAGTGCAAACATGGAAAATTAGTTTTGGCAAGCTTGCCAAAACTCTGACACCATAGACTTCTGCAGTAACAGGTTCTGTTAAATTGAATCAGTATTGCCTTCTATGCAGAAGCAAATGCTTAATAAGTGCATCAGTATCTAAGTTAGATATGCAGAATCAAATCTAGACAATTGGTTTAGTTTTGAAAATTTGATATTTCATCGGACTATGCAGCTTTAAGGTGGTTAGAGAGAAACATCAAGGGGCTGCCGTTATTTATATCCACATTATAAATTATACAGTACAAAGTCGGTCCATTTAGGGAGGTGGGCGGTTTAGAGAGTTAGAATATCCCTACAATGGTATTGTTGGGACCCAAATAAAGCGATCGATATAGGGGAGTGGTCGATCTGTGGAGGGGTCGGTATAGAGAGGTTTTACTATATATATATATATATATGTGATGTATAAGCATTATGCGAGTATAAAGCTGCGTAACGGATTATATATATATGTTATTACTCTGTACTACTTGATAACACACTATGTTATCGACCAATCGTCTCTCAGTATCTATTTGCCTCCTACCACAATGCACTTCGAGCCGCGCTTCCGCCGCCTCCACTGTCACTTGCGACCTGAATTTTGAAGCGTCAACACCTCTCTCCGCACCTCACCCACCACCGCCCCCCCCCCCTGCCGCCGCCCGCCAACGCCGCAGCTACCTCTGCATCGACCACATACGATGTCGGCTGTATACTGTGCTCTCTGCGCATCGACACACAGAGAGGGCGACCTTGACGCCTGCTCCCGCAACCAGATTGAGAGTGAGGTGGACGGTCAGCCGTCACGTCTATCACGCAGAGCATCTGCTGAAAGACAGGCGAGATCTAGGCAGGAGGGGGACGTCTCCTCAGCCATGCAAGGCATGTCTATGGAGGACCAAGTGAAAGAGGCGAGGGAGGACATCCGCGAAATGGAGCTGGAGGAGGAGATGGAGAAACTGAACGAGCTCAGGGAGAACCTACGCAGACGCAAGGCCGAGCGCCAGGTGGCGAGAGACACAGACGTACGTGGCCCGGAGAGGGCCCGTGGTCATAGCGGACAGGAACAGTCCAAACACGGATCGAAGCGTGAGGCGAATCCTACCACTACAGAACACTCCAGCTACGGGACGCGGGCCTCCCGACACCGCTCCAGGGGAAGGAGGTGCAGACGCCACAGTGACTCCAGGTCTGGGAGCAGATCCAGCAGCAGCACGAGGAGGCAGAGAAGTAAGTGGTCCCTTGGTAAATTCACTGTTGCGCGCAAAGATGTTAAGAAACTGAACCCGCATGAACTGGTTGCTGCCTCGGCACTATGGTGCCTAGACATTGACATGGACTCTCTTTCAAAGAAGGACTATCGTACCTTCCTTGAGCATATTCATTTTCTGTCCGTAAGAGCCATGACTGATGATTTCAAAGATGCAGCACATGTCGCTTATGACTCGGCGATTAGAAAGAGGGCAGAGGAGCATGGCTTCGCCGCATTTGCCGAGGCATTCCAGGGTGCTAGCGTGATACATTATGGTGCGCAACAGATGAAAACTAAGCGTGGGACCACTTACAGTAAGTAGCAAGCGGTGTAGCGCGGGGGGTGTTAAGAAATCCTGCTACCAGTGGAACAAGGAAGCCGGGTGCCCCTGGTCAGAGGAGAGCTGCCACTTCGCTCACAGCTGTGGGAAGTGCGGTAGCCGCTCCCACAAACAATTCAAATGCAATAGGGATTGACGAACCGTTGAGCACCGTCTATCCGGGGGGACTGTGTTTCAGACTTTTGAGAGGCCTAATCTCGTTAGTAAGGCAGATATCTGTGCCGACACAGCTTCTGTAAATGTTTCACACGTCCTGGTCACACCTGATGACCATTGTTCGAATAAAGTTGAGATAGGCGCCGCCGCTGTTAAAAAATGTTTCAGGAGCGGTGGCACTGAAGATATCGTGATTACGATGAATGTTGCTAAGGTTGAAGCTGACACTGTTGTTCTTGATACTATGTTGATACAAGCTAATACTAACAATGATCTGACCACAGGTACTGGCCATGACCAGAATAACGAAGATTCAGACGCCATTTCAAATCTAAGTTGTGGGGTCTTTAATGTAGGCGATCAAATTACATCCAGCCAAGTAAAAGGTACCGGCCAGGATCGCCCCCAACCTGGCCCGCCGGGGGTAGGGGGGGACGCCGTTAAAAATAAAGGTGGCTTTATTGATGTACTAGCAGAGGCCGCCCCCATATGGGACTCCAAAGTAAGGAGGGGGGACGCCGACAGGACGGACGCAATGGTTAAGGGTACCCATAATTGTCGGGGCCGCCTCAATTTTGACGCTCTAAGAAGTAGCAGCCCCGAATTTGGCGGGAAAGAAGACCCCCATCTCGCTGTAAACAATAAAGACTGCGCTAATGTCTGTGCACACAGTAGCTGGGATGGCTCGTCCGCCCAGAGTAGTGACAGTGCCAGTAGGCAGGGCGGGAGGGGGGACAAGGGCGACACCCACACACCCAGCGCCGCCACAGCCTCAGATCTCGATAACACCCACAGGGGGATTGACGCCAAGGCCTCTCCTAAGGGGCGTGAAAGCCCGCACCGGTTTAGTGGTGACGGTATAACCGGTTGGGCTGAGCCCGAGGGACATGAGGGCGGTGGCTGGTTGTCAGTAGTCTATGAAAATCACGCCTTGTCAGTGACGGTTCGCGAGGTATCAGACCAATTTTCCTTTCGCGTTTATGATAGTTGTGCCCAGGGCACTTGCTCCTGCATACACACTATAGCGGACTGTACTACCCAACTCCGGCCTTGCAGGGTGTTCAGTGAATTATTTTTAAGGGGAGACTCTGATCCTGACGACCAGTATATCCTAACCGGGGCAGTCTTCGGATTCAATGTAATTAATCCCGATTGCGACTTAAAATACACGACTAACTGTAGGGTTCCCAAAGACACATGTGACAGATCTACGATTTCGGAGAAGCTTGCCAGCGAAATAAACAAGGGTGGCATTTCCGTGGTAAATGAACCCCCCGCATGTATACACAATTTATTTTGCATACCAAAGGATGGGGGGGGATCTCGGACGATTGTCGATTGTAGCCGCCCAAGTGGGTGCTCGGTTAACTCGTGCACAAACGAAGTTTGCGCGAAATTTTCATATAGGAGTGTCGACTCGGTAATTGAGGTTATGGAGAGGGGTGATTTTATGTCGACAGTCGACATTAAGGACGCTTACCGCGCAGTATCTATACACCCCAGGGATCGTGAAAGACAAGGTCTACACTGGCACTTTGGTACGGAGGGTGACAAGAGATGCACCTACATGAAAGACAACAGGCTATGCATGGGACTTTCCTCCAGCCCTTATGTGTTCACCAAGATTTCAGACTTTATAGTGAGATGCGCTATGCGGGAGGGGGTATCTAGAGTTATCAACTACCTAGATGACTTCTGCATAGTCAGTCCGAGCCTGGCCGAGGACTGTAGGGACCAAGAGAAGGTCATAGCCATCCTCAGGAGGGTCGGGTTCTTCGTAAGCTTCAGCAAGCTGACCTCCCCAACCACCACGGTCCGATTCCTTGGGATCATAATCGACTCGGTGGAGTTGGAGATGAGGCTCCCTGAGGATAAACTAGCCAGGCTAATCACGGTCCTCAATGACATAAGCGGACGGAGGAGGGTGTCTCGTAGGGAGCTTGAGAGCTTGGGCGGTTTGCTTGCCCACTGCAGCAAGGTGGTGAGGGGTGGGAGGACCTTCTGCCGCCGGATTTATGACGCGATTAACAGCGTGAGAGAGCCGCATTTCAAGGTCAGGCTCTCGAGGGGCTTCCGGGATGACATTGACTGGTGGTGTGGCTTTGCAGCCCGTTTCAATGGCAAGGCCAAAATGCTCGGCCCCTTCGCCGCTCACCTCTCCACCTATAGTGACGCCTCCAACTATGGCTATGGGGCTCTTCACGGCCAAGACTGGGTAGCAGGCGCTTTCGCCCCAAAGGATGATGAAGCTTTAAAGGTGAGCATTGGTACTCACCACGCCCCCCCTGATGACCACTGTTCCTCCGCACACATCAATGTACGGGAGATGTGGGCGGCCTATGCTGCCGCTCTCAGATGGGGGAGGCTTTGAAAAGACTGCTCAATTGTAATGGTTACAGACAGCACAACTGTGATGGCCGCTCTCAACTCTGGCCGCTCTAGGAGCCCCGACATAATGTTCTACCTCAGGCGCCTCTTCTGGTTAGCTTCGGAGGGGAATTTTGAGTTCTCTTCCGTATTTATTGGAAGCAGTGATAACATCATATGCGACGCTCTGAGCAGACTAGACGACCCCAACAGTGCTAGCCGCATCTCTAAAGCCGACCCGACGGGCAGGCTATGTTGCGCGGGACTATTCAGTAAAGTCTTCTCTTCCCCTTGCAGGGTTGGAAGAGCTGCAGAGGGAGAAAGTGACGTTCCAAAATCGGTCGTACGCCCCCAACTCAATCACAACACGGGGGGTTCAGGTGAGACGGTACCTGGAGTTTGTGGAAGGCTACTCGGAGTCACTCACCCCGTTGCCGTGCCCGCCGAGGCAAGTGGCACTCTATGCCACGTGGCTGGCTCGGACGATGAAGTACTCATCGATCCTGAATTATCTCAGTTGGCTGAACAACTTCCTGAAGCAGAGGGGCTCAGAGCCAATAGCCTACACCAACTTCGAGATTGCCTCCACTTTGAGGGGTATTCGGAGGGTGTGCTCCACGGCTCCAAAGCAAGCCATCCCTATCCTGCCCGATACACTACTGAGCATGTTCCACTTCCTGTCACCAAGACCGGGCCACGTCGCCTGGAGGGCTGCCCTGCTGTGCAGCTTCCGGGCACTGCTGAGGAAATGCCAGGTAACGGCATCTGACTCCTCGCTCCTGAGAAGGGACTTCCGTTTCTTCCCCTGGGGGATGATCATATCCATAAGACGATCAAAGACGATACAATTTAAGGAAAGGGTCTTAGAGATCCCAGTCGCTCGCTGTCCCAATACGCAGATCTGTGCAGTTCATTGGACAGAACTCCACTTTGAGCAGCTCCCGGCGACGATGTCGGACAATGCCTTCCGGATCCCTGGGCTGGGTCAGTACTCTATCCCTCTCCCTTATAAGATCTACCAAGCGACTCTTAAGATATTCGCTGAGAAGGCGGGGCTTGATCCCGCTTCCGTCTCCTCCCACTCCCTCAGGAGGGGCGGCTGTACCTTCCTCTCTCTGTGCGGCGCTACGAACGAGGAGCTCCGCACCAGGGGGGATTGGTGCACCGACACAGTCTTCACCTACTTGAAGACCCCGCTCTCTATCAGGATCATGAACGATATTAGGGTGGCGACGTCGCTTGCCACCACCCCCTTGCCTCACTACTAACCTAAGATATGGGTTGGGTATCTCCGATCTTGGCAAATATTCCCTATGCCAGAGAATATATATTATCTCATCCCATATCATTGTTTGTCTCCTTCTTGTACTGTAGCTTGTTTATGTGATGTATAAGCATTATGCGAGTATAAAGCTGCGTAAGGGATTATATATATATGTTATTACTCTGTACTACTTGATAACACACTATGTTATCGACCAATCGTCTCTCTGTATCTATTTGCCTCCTACCACAATGCACTTCGAGCCGCGCTTCCGCCGCCTCCACTGTCACTTGCGACCTGAATTTTCCTTTTAAGGCTAGGGCAAATATTCCCTATGCCAGAGAATATATATTATCTCATCCCATATCATTGTTTGTCTCCTTCTTGTACTGTAGCTTGTTTATATATATATAATACCAGTTGTAGAATTGGCGGATGTGATTGATGCGATTATTCGATAGATCTGTAGTAGTAGTCTGTACTGACCTCTCAGGCAAGTAGCCCACTTAGAAGGGCGGGTGTGGATAGGATGATGACATCAGTGAGCGAAGGTGTCATAATGGTTAGAACACTAGCCCCGAAATAGCAAGAGATGTGGGTTCGAAAAACCTGATCTAGGCGCAATATTTCACATTTTAATCGCCCCCACCCCCACACAACACTGGATACCACTATCTGGATCCCAATCAAGATATGTGTTGTGTAGTTGTTGAAGCTACACTGTGTATGTATAAATATAAGTGCTTTGCCTGTATGTTGTCACCAGCAGGGGTGAGAGTAAACTCCAAAAACAACAAAAATCCCAAAGCTGACTTTTGGTGTAGTGCATTTAAGGTTTGTTATAACATGTTTAATATCCTGACAACATCTAAGGTCATATCAGGACGCGTACCAACTTGTGACAGTGTGCACTTATGGCGACTTTATAATGCTGCCCCACTGAGAAACCAGGCCACTGGCACTATGACCTGACATGCCACACAGTCACATTATTCTAATACTGTGCTAACCAGTCCTCGTCCTATCCTATTAATGCCGAGCACTCAGCTAGGTAGTGATAAGTATCAATTTTGTACGTCATTGATTTGACTCGGTTGGGATTCGAAATCCCGACCTTCACCACAGGAAGCCTGCGCTCTACCGATTCAGTCACCTCGTCCGGTCGATAGAAGGAGAAATGACCCATATGACCAGGAAAAGAATCAGAAATTCGCCGAAAATGGAAAACTGTTATCTCTATCGTCTGTGTCAGCCTTATCCGCCCGCCCCCCCCCCCCCCACCCACCCCATTCCAGTTTGTAAGTCGTTTGGTTGTTGGAATTCTATGTCCTGGAAATATCTGAGGTCATATCAGGACGGGTATCGACTTGTGACAGTGCGCACTCATAGCAACTTTTATAATGCTGCCCCACTGGGATACCAGGCTGCAAGACCATGGTCCCACTCAGTCACATTATCCTGGCATCCTAATAATGCCAGTTTCTATATATGTTCTACTAACTTTTAGGGGCCGGGGATAATAGTGGGTGGGTGGGTAAATATAATATTAAAGGGATCCGGGTAGGGTCTCCATACCCATCGATCCCTCTTAGTGCGTTGTGCCTTCAGAACTCATGTGTTCCACTCATGTATCTGCCAGCCCCAAACCCAAATTCCAGGCTTCGGCTATGCTCACCATAGATCCAGTTGATGGTGGCCACCTCGACGAGCCCGACGACCAGGAGGGGGAAGCCCGAGATGCTGTAGTCGACCAGGTTCAGCAGGTAGATGCCGGCCCCGGACACCATTGGAAGGCCGAGTAGCAGCGAGCCCACGATGACACACACCCGGAAGAGCAGGTTGTGCCACTTGCTCCTCAGGTGCTCATTGAACTCGTCCGAGAAGGCGCTGAGCACGCACTCAACCAGCGAGAACTGGGGGAAAGAGGAGGCACAGCACAAATGAGAAGTGAGAATCACAATTGACCACAACCCCAAATCTAACATTCCAATTCGCTAAACACTTACCACCACAGATTAATCCACATTAACAAAGACAATGTACGACAAGGCATCTGAAGTACGAAGTTACTGCAAATAAAGACATTAAATGAATAATATATATATTGTTTGAATTATCTTTGATTGGTTTTAATCCCTAATTGTATTAAAATATAGCGCTTTCATATAAGAATTTCTTAAATAATCATGCAGTAGTGCCATCCCATGACAAACAATGTGCAGGCCAGTGCCTTGGTGATGAATATAGACTGTATTCAGATGAATAATAATGTTTATTAAAAAAAGGAAGAGATGACACGTGTCTATGGCTGTTAAAGTGTCATAGTCCGATGGTTTTGATTTTTCTATCATTTTTCTGAGATAAATGATGGGTCATTCATTCTCTGAAAACTGGGCACCAAAGTGTGACATGGAAACCTAAAGGTGAATATGTTCCAAATAATAGCAGAGAACATTCCAGATTTAGCAGAATCCATGAATCTGAGAAGCGACTTTATAGTGCTACCCCACTGGGAGACCAGGCCCGTGGCACCATGACCCAATACCCCACAGTCATATTATCCTGATACCATGCTAACAAGTCCATGTCCTATCCTATTAATGCCAAGTGCCAGATTAGGTAGTGACAAGTATCAATTTTGTAAGTCATAGGTTTGACTCGGCTGGGATTCGAACTCCCAACCTTCCGCATCACGTCCAGTCTCTCTAGGTAAATGTTTTGGTTTAGGGCGCACTATGGCAAGTTGATACCAGGCAGATGGTGCTAGGACCTGAAATCCCAATCAGGCCTAACAAAAAGAAAGTTTTTCTGGTTGTACGACTGACCCCACAAAAAGTTGCCAAACGTAATTTTGTTTTTGCTTCAATGAGAACTTTCTGACAAATTACCCTGTTGAACCTATCGCAGTCAAAGGATTCATGGTAAACAAACCGAAATTCCTACCTCCGCTACTTTTTTGCTTGAACTGGAAAAACAACATTTTCTGTTAGGCCTAAATAACCATAATTGTAGATATAAATAATTCTGCTGCTATCACACCTTAGCTACCGGTCTGATATCGTAGGCACAGAGCAGAGTGTTGCCAATGAGACTTGTAAGGCTTCCTGAGAAAAGTGGAATGGTGTAACTGTCACCTTTAGGGCTTCATGGCAAATGAGTAATAGTCACTGTCTCCTTGGGAACTTCATAATTAAAACGTATAGCCTTATCAACGTCACATCGCCAGTTCGAGAGCATCATATTCGAGGAGCTATGTCACCACTAGAATATTCCACACGAGAGTGATATTATGTCGCTTATATTGCTAATATAGAAACAGAAATTACAATTGACTGTTGGGGTACAATGATGATATTCTGGAGGGCAGGAATTTGATACTCACCTGGGAACCAAACCCAAGCGTAGCCATCATGAAAAAGAAGAATATTGCCCACATCTGTGGCACGGGCATGCGTGACAGGGCTTCTGGGTAGACAACGAAGGCCAACCCTGGTCCGCCAACTGCAACGTCCTGGACCTCGACACCCTTCTCCTGGGCCATGAAGCCGAGGATAGCAAAGATAACAAAGCCGGCAAAGATGGACGTGCCACAGTTAATCATGGACACGATGAGTGAATCTCGCAGGCAGTTGTTGTTGAACTTGCTGTAGGATGACATGCAGATCAGGCCGCCGCAGCATGCAGACAAGGAGTAGAAGATTTGGGTGGCGGCATCACACCATACGCGCGCATCACTGAGCCGGGTAAAGTCTGGCTTGAGGTAAAACTCAATTCCTTTGGCCGCGCCCGGAAGTGTGGCACCACGGATGAGCAGAATTGACAGCATGAGGTAAGGGAAGAGTGCGGTGAAGTAAACCACTTTGCCGAGGGACTGAATGCCACGGATGAGGCAGATGAGAACGATGCCCCAGGCAAGTAATAAGCAAAGTGCCAGCTTCCAGTTGAAGTAGCCAGCATCGTCGATGCCTGTTGACATCTGAAGTACGAAGTTACTGCAAATAAAGACATTAAATGAATAATATATATATTGTTTGAATTATCTTTGATTGGTTTTAATCCCTAATTGTATTAAAATATATTATTCGATTTCTAAAATGATAAAGAGGGGCTCTTGACCAGATGGGATGGCCGAATGAGTTAGAGCGTCCGTCTCCCGTGTTTGGTAGATCGTGGGTTCGAACCCTGGTCGAGTCAAACCAATGACTTAAAAATTGATACCTGTCGCTTCCTAGCCAGGCGCTCAGCATTATTAGGATAGAGCTTGGAGCAGTGGAATGAGGAAGACCAATCGTCCACGATTGAAATTTCCCTGCTTAAACAACTAATGGGGGGGGGGGGGAAGTCATATAATAATTTTTGTTAAAGAAGAATAATTACAATAATAATGTAAATTCAATAGCGTACTACCAACAGGCAATTCCAATTCACTGTAAATGAACCCATAATATGACAAGTATACATTTTTAAGTCATTGGTTTGACTCGACCAGGGTTCGAACCCCATGATCTACCAAAACGGTTTCTAATTGAAATTGCAAGGAAATTATCCTAGCAAAATGATAAAATATTCCTTTTTATTCACCACCCCCCGCACTCCCTCCGCCCCCTCACTTCCGTCGGGTAAGCCGAACCTGCAACTCAAAGAAGTTTGTTTTATTTAACAAAGTCTCTAGAGCGCATTGATTTTCATCATCGGCTATTGGACGTCAAACATTTGGTTATTATGACATATTTCTTTGGAGGAAACCTGCTGCCGCCACATAGGCTACTCTTTCCGATAAGCAGCAAGGGGTCTTTTATATGCACTTTCCCACAGACAGGACAGCACCTACCACAGCCTTTGATGAACCAGTTGTCAACCACTGGTTGTTGAAGCTGCGACCCAGCACGCCGGGTCGCAGCTTCTGTCATTCCTGATGAGGAACCCAGCGAAACTCAAAAACAAGATTCAACAAAACACCCTTCTTTCTGCCTGAGCCCTCCGACCCCGCTTACTTGTAATACTCCTCGGCGGGCGTCATGTCCTTTCCGGTTCCGTTCGGCAGATTGCTCCGCGAGAAGGCGCCGAGCAGCGCCCCAGCGGTGACATTGGGAACTACAGCTGGTAGGAGTGTGTCGTTGGCGGTGCTGTTGGCGCTGCCGTTGGACAGCCCGATGGTGGTGTAGACGGGCGCGATGCAGTCCTGGGTGTTCCAGTGGTTCGTGCACGTCACCCAGGGCAGCTGGCCCTGGCCTATCGAGGCGATGGAGGCGAACAGGTAGAGCAGCACGTGCGAGATGATGACGTTGTAGTACACGGCGATCAGCCACGAGATGGAAACCACGGCGTAGCCCAGTCCTGGAGCAGCACAGCAAAGAATGGGGCGCCACGTGGGTTTTAGTTTTTTGTTGTGTTTGGGGGGTATTATTTTCTTTTTTCTTTTACAAATTTTAGTAAATATATTTTCATCGGGTGTCACGTGGGTTTTAATAGTTTTATTTAGATTTGTGTGTGTGGTGTGCATAAATTTATTGTTATTCACGCGTTATCTTTTCAGTGACCAGATGCGGTAGCCGAATCAGTAGAGCACATGCTTCCCGTGTGGAAGGGGAATGTTGGGAGTTCGAATCCCAGCCGAGTCAAACCAATGACCTGAGAGGTCAGTGCAAACTACTACAGTACTACAATCCCCTTGGTGGCCTTTTATTATAATTATAATTATAATAATAATGGCATTTGAGAATTTGATACATATTTGTAATTAGGTGTGGTGTGGAGGCAATTTACCACAGCGGTATCACGAGATGAATTACCTTGTTCCATATAACCCCGACGAGTCTATACACAACCAGTCCGCCCACCTTTCAACAGACATCGTCCTACTAGTCTGGTCTGTTAGGGGGATTTTAAGGAGGGCTTGTGCAGATTTGTCTACAAGCATGAAATTTGGCACACTTGTAGTTTGTGACCTGCTGAATTCAAATCTGGCGGGAGCCAAAGCCAATTCTCAATGGTGTCGCCATATTGGACAATTCAAAATGGCCGCCACAAAAAAAATGATTTTTACATTACTTGCCAAGAAGAAGTCATACAGTTACAAATCAAAACACTTTGCTAGGGTTTTGAAACCTCAGGGATTCTAAATCTGATGTCTGTTTGACAGTAATCTTAATACTCGCCAAAATAAATTGTAATATTATAATGAATTTTGCATAAATTTGACACTTAAATTAATGGAATCATAAGTAAAATGTCTTTTCATAGGTATCCTTTATTGATCAACAAAATCAGTCTAATAACCATCAAGCAAACACTATCCAATGAAAAAGGCAGTAAATCAATCAATCAATAAATGTATCAATCATATCACATGTTGTGACTGGTGTGACACTGATTCATCAATCCTCATTGTTCACACATCCTCCTTCACATTTGCACAAACCTGTGCAACGAATGCCAGCTCTGCAGCACTTGCAGTTCCCTGTGCATGACTTCGCACAGCCACACTGCAAAAGGATGGAACAGGCCTTGCTGCTGTCCTCAAAGGTTGTCCAGAAGGGCAACCACCCACCAGTGCTGTCCTTGTGCCACCCCCAGTCATGGAAGTCAGGGATGTCCTGGTGGAAAGACGTTGCCTGACTCCAGAAGAAGCTTGCCTCCAGCATTGCTCTGCGGATGTGTTGATACAGAGCAGCTTGTGTTGGTGGTAAGGCCTCCAGTGTCTTCTTCCCACTTGTGAAGAGTCGAAGCCTAGCCTCATTGACTCTTTCCAGACCACAGCCCTTGCTGTACAGGACTACAACAAAGCGTTCTAGAGTGCGCATGTGCTGGGACTGTGGGTTGAACTCTTGGGGTTCACTGGTGAGGGCAACAAGGGTGTCTGTGAGTCCTGGTGTGCTCTGCCAGGCTGACTTCTTGCCACATCCCAGGAAGTGTGACACAGTCTCACAGCCTGTGACCGCGTGGAATAGTGGCAGTGCCAGGCACCTTGATGGTCCAAGCTGGGCAGAGAGAGTGTGGATAGGAATGTCACGCATCTTCTTCCCACTGCCGAGACAGACCCACAACTCGGACATCCCCAGTGATGAACAGATGTGAATGGCCAGGATGACCACATCACTGTCGACTTTGTGGACCAATGCAACCTGGTGGCATTGCTGTGATGCATGGGCAAGATGGAGCAGCATCCTGGTATCAGCCTCAATGTGGTTACATTGCTGAAGACCAGACACGTCATGTTGTTTGTTGGAGAGAAGACTCTCATTGTTGGTGCTGAGGAGAAGCCTCCCACCCAGATCCTGCTTCACAAGCTGTGCACTCAGGAAGGGGAACAGTTCCCTCTTGTTGTCAGTATTCCTGAGGAACCCAGTGTTCCAGTCCTGCTTTGGAATATGGGTCTGACCATCCCCAATCTTGGTACGTGGGCCTGAGCCACGACGATGTTGTGTCAGGGTTTTGAGGTTGTCCTCTGGGTAGGTGTCCCAGACAGCATCTACCCGTGTGACAGTTGGAGTTACCTGTGACTCCAGAAATGGCACCAAATGCTGTGACACATAATCAGTGAATGTGTGTACTGAGGTTGGCCACACCATGTGGACAACAGCTGCCATGTCAAGTACCACAACTGTGGCTGCTTTGGCTGCAGCTGAGCGACCAGTGGGTGCCTTTAGGTGCTCTAGAATGTCAGACTTTTTGCCAGACCTGAGTGATACTACCATCCTCACTATTTCCCAAATAGACAGTCAGTGGCACCACCTGGGAACAGGTATCCTCGCATGGAACTGTGGTGTGTGTGGACGTGTGTGTGCGGGGCGGGGGGGGCACAGAACCAACCGAGGCTACATTTCTTCGCCATTCATCCTTATTCGGTGACTTGTATAGATCTGTGAAGGCTATATTATGTATACCGGTACAGAAAACCTCTCTATTCGACCACATCCACATATCGACTACTCCACTATATCGATCGCTTTAAGCCTGCATTCCATATACACGTAATGCGTAATGCGAATGCGACAAAAAATCGAAACGCCTTGAAACCTATGAGCTACATTCCATACACGCGTAATGCGAATGTGAATGCGTCAGAAATCCATTATCCCGATCGATCCATGTAGCGATCGGTGCGTAATGCGTAAAGGCAGTGCGAATAGAAAAGCATCAGTCGCATTTGTCCATTGATATAAGGTTGGAGGAGGTGACTGATAATTACGGACAGCCGGACAAGGTGGTGCGAACAGAAAAGCATCAGTCGCATTTGTCCATTGATATAAGGCTGGAGGAGGCGACTGATAATTACGGTCTTCATGAGAAATATGAAGAATGGGATGGTGCAAACATGTAGGTTTATGCGCCGGACCTGTTAGGAAGCAGTCTTCAAGGTGGTGCGAATAGAAAATCATCAGTCGCATTTGTCCATTGATATAAGGCTGGAGGAGGCGACTGATAATTACGGTCTTCATGAGAAATATGAAGAATGGGACGGTGCAAACATGTAGGTTTATGCGGCGGACCTGGTAGGAAGCAGTCTTCAAGGTGGTGCGAATAGAAAATCATCAGTCGCATTTGTCCATTGATATAAGGCTGGAGGAGGCGACTGATAATTACGGACAGCCGGGACAAGGTGGTGCGAACAGAAAAGCATCAGTCGCATTTGTCCTTTGATATAAGGCTGGAGGAGGCGACTGATAATTACGGTCTTCATGAGAAATATGGGACGGTGCAAACATGGCTCAGTTTAGCTTGCTTTGAGGGATGTTAGGACTGTCCCAAATATGAAGACTGCTTCCTAACAGGTCCGCCGCATAAACCTACATGTTTGCACTGTCCCATTCTTCATATTTCTCATTGAAGACTGCTTCCTAACAGGTCCGCCGCATAAACCTATATGTTTGCACCGTCCCATTCTTCATCTTTCTCATGAAGACTGCTTCCTAACAGGTCCGCCGCATAAACCTACATGTTTGCACCGTCCCATTCTTCATATTTCTCATGAAGACTGCTTCCTAACAGGTCCGCCGCATAAACCTACATGTTTGCACCATCCCATTCTTCATATTTCTCATTTCTGTGTTTCTGTGTGTGTGTACTTTTTATATACTTCACTGCATAACGCATAATGCATAACGCAATACGCATTACGCGTATATGGAATGCTGGCATTCGCATAACGCATAATGCGTAATGCATAACGCATTACGCGTATATGGAATCCAGCCTTTAGTTGGGTCCCAACAATACCATTTTAACCATATTCTAACTCCCTAAACCGACCACCGACCTAAATGGACCACTTAAAAGTCGATTCCAGGGTCTGTCGATTTAGAGAGGCTTTACTGTATACATCATTACATGTATATATATATATATATATATATATATATATATATATATATATATATATATGTGTGTCTGTAGAGAAAGAGATGCCATCAGGCCTCTTCTGAAGTAAGGCCGGCCGGTTCTTGATGAAGGACTGAAGCCAAAGATTCTACTATGCATACACTATCCTGTATAGTTGCTGAAGCTGCCACTTGGCGTGTTTTCTTTGGGGGGGGGGGGGGGGGATTTTACGTCCTAGCGACATTATAAGGTCATATCAGGACGTGTACCGACTTGTGACAATGCACACTCATGGTAACCTTCATGGCGAAAGTCTGAGATATGCCAGGGAAATTATATATATATTAAAAATATAATATATAGTTTTTATACATTGCATACATTTTATATTATATTTCTTTATATTGTATGGATTATATGTATATGGATTATATTATATGGATTGTATTACCTATTAGTTATTATATACCTGCTAAGAAGCGACAAATATCAATTTTTAAGTTACTGCTTACCTTTGAAGAGTGGGTTTATCTTCCAGATGGCGATAGGCCCCAGGCTGGCGAATTGTCCGAAGGCGAGCTCCATGAAGAAGAGCGGCAGCCCGACAGCAGCCAGCATGATGACGTATGGGATTAGGAAGGCACCTGCAAGGGTGAGCAGACAGTGGGTCAGTTAAGGCTGCACAGTCAGAGGAAAAACATCAAAGCAGAGAGCAGGTCAGTTAAAGCGGCATAGTCCGAGGAAACTATTAAAGCAGACAGCCTGTCAGTTAAAGCTGCACAGTCCGATGGAAACATCAAATTTCCAAACCCAAAACAATTATCTAGATTTGATTCTACATATAGGTAGATTACTGGTGCATTTATTAAACATTTGTCACCATCAAATGTCCAAAACCACAACAATTATCTAGATTTGATTTGACTAATCTAACTTAGCTACTGATGCACTTATAAAACCTTTGTTGCCACATAGAAGGGAATATTGAGGCAATTTAAAAGAAGCTGTTACTACAGAAGCCCATGGTACCAGAGTTTGGGCAAGCTTGCCAAAATTAATTTGGCATATTTGCCCTTCAAATATCTCAAAAGTTAGTATTTTAAATTATAAGTTGCTTCAAACTAAAGTAAGTTACATAATAACAATCAATGTAATATATGTATCTAAGAAAATAACAGAAACTCAAAAGCATCTGATTGTGCAACTTTAACCAGTGTCTCCCTGACACCGACCTGTACGGCTGCAGACACCAGCTGACCAAACCCAACCGCACGTTGATTTCTGTCCTAGAACTCACTAATTAGCTTGTTGAACTCAAGCCGCACATAATGCCATAAGAAAGCAGGTATCAACTTGTGACAATGCGCACTCACTGTCACTTTATATTATTACTGCTTAACTGACCTTGAGGCACCCTGACTCGATATTCCACTCAGTCACATGCTCCTAGTGACTGAGCCAACCAGTCCTTACCCAATCCCGGTAATGTTGAGTATCAGACTAGATTGCAACACATATCAATTATATTATAATTAATTGGGTTTGACTCGGCCGGGGATCGAAACCACGATCTCCCGCACAGAAAGCCATCGCTCTACTGACTCGCCCATCTCGGCAGGTCAAAACTCTACCATTATGTGCCAGGCGTGTGAGACGATATCAAGGGTTAGGTACCCAGTAGAAACCCTTTCGTGATAGACTGTGAAGAAATCAATTGTGCTGGTATATTTATAAATGGCTTGTTACAAAGGGTTGGCTGCGTGCAAGCTGTCGACCCCCAGCTATTCAGACAGTGGATGTAGGCGGCGTGTCAATCGATAATTCGGTATTTGTATTTTTTAAGTAAATATATATTCGCAGTGGCCGAATTAGTGAGACAACACTATAAAGTCGCCATGAGTGTGCATGCTCACAAGTGGGTACCCGTCCTGATATTGCCTTAGATGCTGCCAGTAAGTAAAATCCCAACAAACAAACATGTACATATTACAGTGGTATAAATGAAAACAAGTCCATTCAGACTTATCCATGATAGGTGGTATATATCTTCAAGAAAAATTCACCCACTTATTTGATATACATGACATTTAATATATTATGCGAATACAACCATGCATTGACCTTGAGGCATGCCAGCATTGTAACCATCTACAAGAAAGATGATCGAACAGACTGTGGGAACTATAGAGGAATCTATCTTCTTTCCATAGCAGGCAAGATCTTCGCCAGGATCCTACTCAACAGACTATCTATTCACATAACACCTGATGAAGTTCCGGAGTCACACTGTGGTTTCTGAGGTAACCGGAGCACCGTAGATATGATATTCTGTCTCCAACAGCTACAAGAAAAGTGCATTGAGCAGGACCACTGTACATGGTATTTGTCGATTTCACTAAGGCATTTGATACAGTCGGGAGGACCGGACTATGGCAGCTACTGAGGAAGTACAGATGCCCAGAGAAGTTCACAACTATGATTGAGGCTCTACATACAGGAATGATGGCGAACGTTAGTGCTGGAGGGGAAGTCTCGGAATCGTTCGAGGTTACCAATGGGGTCAAGCAAGGTTGTGTACTGGCCCCCACACTCTTCTCCATCTTCCTATCAGCAATGCTCGACGAGGCTTTCCGAGAAATGGGAGATGGCATCTATACACAGTCCAGACAGAGCGCTGACCTATTCAATGTCGCACACTTCAGAGCGAAGACCAAGACTACTCAGATACTGGTGAGAGAGTTCCTATTCGCAGATCAGAGTGCACTGGTTGCCCACTCTGCTGACGAGATCCAGAAAATAGTGGATGCTTTCTGCGATGCACCAAAGAAGTTTGGCCTGAAGATTAACATCAAGAAGACGGAGGTGCTGTACCAACCCAACTCTACAAGTACCCGAGAGGAGGAGATCCTGGTTGAAGGAAACAAGCTGAACTCTGTTCCGGAATTCACCTATCTCGGAAGCACTATATCAAGTGATGGACGCATTGATGCTGAAATACAGAGGAGGATGGCCAAGGCTAGCGCATCTTTCAGCCGACTATGCCAGAGACTCTGGAACGACAGGTGAAAAAGCTGCATGCCTTCATGATGCGACATCTGCATTCAATCATGAGGCTAACCTGGAAGGACAGAGTGACAAATAAGGAAATACTCAAACGAACGGGGCTGCCCTCTATGGAAGATCTTCTGATCAAAAAGAATCTACCGTGGACTGGACACCTCATGAGGATGTCATCAGACAGTCTACCAAAGCAGATCCTCTATTCTCAACTGTCTTCTGGCTACAGAAAGAGAGGGCGCACTCGTCCCCGGTTCAAGGATACCATCAAAAGAAACCTGAAGCTGAGAGACATTAAGACCGACTCATGGATGCAACTCTCACAGCAGAGAGCTAAATAGAGAGCGGCAGTCAAGTAATGAAAGCAGTCTTTGTCACATTGCGACCGACATGATGATGATGATGATGACAACCATGCAACTACACAATAGTATTCCAACCATTTATTATATACATATATATACATATATATATATATATATATATATATATATATACACTAAATATACACATAGAAGTGGATGACGTCATAACTAGCCATCGTCATTACAATAAGCACAGATTGAATATCGGAGTATAAGAACACTTCTTTGTTTTGTTTAAAGATTTAGTAAATGTCAGTTCCATTTGTGAACAGATGCATAGCTGGAGGGCGGGGGGCTTAGTTATCAAAATGAGTATTTTAACAGAGCGATTTGGTTTAGGGAGTTAGAATATCCTGACAATGGTATTGTTGGGACTCAGATAAAGCGATCGGTATAGGGGAGTAGTCGATCTGTGGAGGTGGTCGGTTCAAGAGGCTGTACTGTATATATATATATCATCATCATCATCATCATGCTGTCGGTCGCAATGCGACAAAGACTGCTTTCATTACTTGACTGCCGCTCTCCATTTAGCTCTCTGCTGTGAGAGTTGCGTCCATGAGTCGGTCTTAATGTCTCTCAGCTTCAGGTTTCTCTTGATGGTATCCCTGAACCGGAGACGGGGGCGCCCTCTCTTTCTGTAGCCAGAAGACAGTTGAGAATGACATTTCATGAAAGCTGCCTGCAAAAGTGTTGAAGTGCTGCTGGCTTTTGCAAGTTACCAGCGGCACTCTCTCGGGGAGCAAGTAGAGGTTTCACACCGGCAAGAACATGTCAAGACAGGCGCAAAACTATTTCTCCCTGCAGTGGCTGGTCCGGAGATGTTGGGGGTTCCATACATCAACCGCCCTTAATGCTGCCACAGTGACATGGTTTTCTGTTTAGGGTTTGCTCCCTTAGCCTTCGGTTCTGTCAAGGACCTGTACCACAAGGCAGTGGTTTACAACTCTGCAAGGCAGGGGCGTCAAACTCCCTGAGGTATACCTATACCTACATATATATATATATCTAAATAAGAATCCAAACACTGTAGTAAATTGTGGTTGTTCGGACACAGTTGCATCGTGAGCCTCGTTTGCGAGTCACCCACGAGATGTCGTGTGTGCGCCTACCTGCCTGCCTACTTGCTCGGTCTATAGACCCTTTCAGTGTTTATAAACATTGTGTATGCACACGCAGCTTGGCTGCAGAACGAATGCACACTGCCATTGAGTTTGCTGGTATGCGCAAAGCAAAACGTCTATTTTATTCAAAATTAATAGAACTGCAGAACCCTAACTGTATCACTTTAATCTAATCTGTTTGGTAAACATGTTTTCTATATGTGTTCCAAACGGTTTGTTTCTAGGTGGTGTGGTTTTAGATATATTTTACTTTTTCTGTATGAAGATTGCTCACGGCAATTGACAATGCATTGAGTATTCTGTGATATGCACAGTTCAAAAACTATTTGAAATGCAGAACCTCAACCTTATAAATTTAAGTCATAGTTGAATATGTTTTCTATATGTATTCCAAGCAGTTTGTTTCTAGGTGTTGTGGTTTTAGAGATATTTCGCCTTTTCTCTATGATGATTGCTCATAGCCATTGGATTTGCAGTGTGACTGTGTCGTCCTGCAGCCAAACAGCGCGCGCACTGACCTAAATTCCTTTGCTGACGTCATATGAAACCTGTAGACCCAAAGACCCCGTGGCCGAACGGCCTCTCGGGTAACAATGAAGGGTGCCGGGGCGGGGAAGTGAGCGTGTTTGCCACCTCCCGTCGATGGCGCCACCTCTTGTCGACAGAATCAGACGGCGGAAATCTACACAGCACAACCTGGAGTTGCCAGTGCTGTCAATGTAGAAATAGAGTGCATGCGTATGGAGAGTGGCTGGCGAATACGTAGTAAAACGCCTACTTATTGACCGTACATTGAGTGACGTCACACGCAGCGTACACCTGTACCTGCGGCGTGCGTCTGTGGACAACATAATGCGCACATGGTCTTCATGTTCTGTCGGTGAGCACTGTTTAGTTTACACGCAATTCATGCCACCCATAATATCGAACATAAACAACAAATCGAATTATTCAACAGCGTCTCAAGTGCTGCATTTATGTGCGTGTTTACCTGGCGTACCCGCGTGGGTTCGTTTGTTTTGTTGGGGTTTTACATCTGGACAACATCCAAGGTCATATCTGGATGGGTACCAACTTGTCAGAATGGCGACTTTATACTGCTGATATACTTTATACTGGGAGACCAGGATGTTGGCACCATAACCTGATTTCCCACTCAGTCATTATCCTGACACTGAGCTAACCAGTCCTTGTCCTATCCTATTAATGGCAAGCTCTGGCTGGGCTAGGTAGCAACAAGTATCAATTTGATCAGTCATTGGTTTGACTCGGCTGGGATTCGAACTCCCGACCTTCCACACAGGAAGCCTGCGCTCTACTGATTCGGCCACCACGTCTGGTGCATAGTGTGGGTATATATAGTGTAACGTATTACAACAATACGAGAGAATAGGTCGATTATTGCATCCAACCAACCCCATTGTTACACACACGAAGCGGGTGGGTATCCTGACTTTATTGCTGCTTGCTTTATACGAGCAGCTCATGCCACATAACACACTGTACACATACAAGGACAGTCCGCACACATTCACAATCATCTCATCACACCACATACATAACATCGGCTATTATCACAGCAACTCCACCCACACCAGACTGGACAGGATGGCCTAGTGTGTATGGCACTAGATAAAGGATTCACCCGGTACTCGCAGTACACGGGTAAAGACCAGCCTTATATAAAAACGGTTGAAAAATCGGGCCAATGAAATGAGTCTTTACGAGAGCCTAATTTCACAATCTAAGAAGCAACATTTATTCTTTGTCTATGTCTTCATATTTCCCCGCTACCTTTGAGTTGAAAAATGTGATAAAATATCTAGTTTAATAAGATTTAAAAGTGAAATCGACGGCATTCTAGCGCCGCCATCTTGTCTTTTTGCATTCTCGCCCATTTCACCAACTCCTGTGCCTATATATGTAGCTATTTGATCCTGGAACCACAGTTTCTAGTTCCTGTCCCATACTAAAGCAATTTTCGCCCGTATTTACACTACGTCGTTGTTCACCTGTGTACTACAAGAGTGAATATTTTATCTAGTATGGCGCCTGTTTCCGGGTGCGGCATGTTGTGCGTTCAATCCCCGGCCGAGTCAAACCAAAGACATACCACATTGATACTTGTCACCACCTTGCCTTGCACAGAACTAGAACTGGTTGATTCAGCGTCAAGAAACAACATCATGGTGTTGGTGGAAATGTATTGCAGTGGCACAGCACTATAAAGTCGCCACAACTGCACACTGTCACAAGTCCCTGCCAGTGTGAGATAATATTCTGATTCCCGTAATAGAGTGACTCCCCAGTCACTTTATTGATATTATGCATAATAAAGTGACTATAAAATGTTGACTCTCCACCAATGGTTTTTGTAAATGTTTAATTCTTTTCTAATATGAATTGATTGTTACTTTTGGTTTAAAGAATAACAAAGACATATAAAGACTTAAGCATGTTCCATCTTCTATAATATACATACACATTTACACAAAAAGATACATGAATATGACTCAATATACATTTTTCTTGGAAGATTTATACTGCCTATCATGGATAAGTCTGAATAGACTTGTTTTCACCATTAGACAGTTTGTCGATAGAAAGCCTGAGTCTACACTTTTACCGACCCAAGTGATTTTTAACCTCCCACACCACATAGACATGGTATGAGAGCAACTGGCCTTTGATATCACTGTAAGTTATACACAGCGGTGGAAATCCAAATTGGCAGAGGTGGGGGCATGGGGAATCGAACCACCAACCTTCAGATTAGGAGTCCAACCTAGAAAAAAGTCAGACACTCTAACCACTTCGCCACAGAGAACACCACTACATAATATCCTGTCTTTGAAATAATGTTTTAAAAAGGCTGACATATCCCCTAACCTATCATCTCGACATATCCCCCCCCCCCTACCTGTCACAATATTATAGGAGAATTCGCTTTATTATCGCAGTCAGAAAATTATCTCACACCGGTCCTGATATGACATCTAATGTTGCTAAGGCATAAAACCCTAACCACCCACCCAGCCATCACCGGAAGCCGGATTCGTGTGTGTGGTACAGATATCCTGTTATTACATGTTTAGATAGTGCAACACCACAACAATAGCACATTGATGGCTACTCACTGCTCATGGCTAAATGCGCCCCCCCACCCACCCACCCACCCACCCACCCTCCCTGTGTTTCCCCAATCAGCACTAAATTGCATGCACACAAAATAGGCGGGAAGTACTCCGATGGCTCACATTGTCAGCTTTGACACGCGAAATTACTAACGATGTTGGTTTATTTATCTTAGTCGGTGTGCTTATACAAAACCAGTCAATTGATTTTAACCAAACAAATATTGAAAATATCTGATACCAACATAATATATTGATAATATTTGATACCAACAACTTTTTAGAATATTTTATACCAATAAATATTGAGAATATTCTATACCAACAAATAGAGGATATTTGATACCGACAATTATTTTCAATATTTGATACCAACATTTTTTTAAAGAATATTTGATGCCAACAATTTTTTTAGAATATTTGATGCCTACAAATATTGAGAATATTTGATACCAACACATATTGAGAATATTTGATATCAACAATTTTGTAGAATATTTTATACCAATATATATTGAGAATATTTGATCCCAACACATTTTGAGAATATTTCATGACAAAGCTAGTTTAGTTTTTCTGTCGTTATTCTTGAAACATTTATAATATATCATTATCAGCATTTCCTTGAAAATATATATCGCTAACCTAACCTAAACTAAGCAATGAGGGTATTCCATGAAAAGAAAACCTAGCTCTCTCTTCACTGAAGTTGATATAACATACCCAATATTTCTTTGCAAATACAGAATTTTGAACAGAAACTAAACCCTGTGAGTGCTTGCTGCAAACTCCACGGCCCGTATGCAGGAGTCAGTGCTAGCGAGGCAAAACAGCATTTGGCCGGAATTCCCAGTTAGCAGCAAAAAATGGCATGCACGACAAGTCAGTGATAGGCCTAACACCAGAAGCTTGAACTAGGTTAGGGTAAACCAGAAATTTAGCTAGTTTACAGCGGTGTAAGATATCAAATCTATTCAATGGTGTCATATTTAACAAAGTTACATAGCCAAATAGTGAACTTTTATTAAATTAACCCTAAAATCGAAGCGAGATTAACGCTGCCGCCGCAATGGCGGCGATATTAATATTAATATTTTCGAATCGACGAATGTAAAGTAAACAAATCGCCGCCGCCGCATCAACGTCGATATCCATACTGTCGCAAATCGCAGGTGCCGCTGCACGCCCAAATCTATAAATAACTTTACGTTTAGCTATAATGTAAGTGTTACGCACTCTTGCATACGACTTGACACAGTTCCCGACATCAGTGATAGCTAAACGGTAACAGGCTGTAACACCAAACCCTGCTAACACTGACTCCTGCATACGGGCCCAGCTCTCCCTTTTATTGCCGATATATTTGAAACTGACATCATTATCAACGTTTCTCTGCAGATTAAAAAAAAAAGTTGAATTCAAATTAAAAGATATACATCATCGCCACGCCTAATTTCAAATGAAGCAGCAAGGTGTGTCCTTGACCTTGGCGAATGAATGAGAGTGATGCGGATATTTTGAGACAGTGCTACACCAGTAACCCTCAGGATAGGAGACAAAGTAGGAGTGAAGCACACTACAGTAATCCAGTTCTTTGATGTAATGTACATATATGGTAGCAACTGAGCCTGGACATTTATCATCAATCAACCCCTACACCCAGCCCAAACAGAGAGGTCAGTGTGTCAGTTCACCAGTACACTTGTAGGGGAAACACTGGAACCTGCTGCAAACACCCATGGGTGGGGGTTTGTTGGGTGGGTGGGAGTTATTATGGTTAATAATCAGGCTGTGGATGACCAGAGCCTGAAGGTGTGAGAGGGTTGGGGTGGGAGCGGTCACTCCTTCAGCCCTGTCACAGGGCTGCTAAACAACCCAACAGAAAAAGTGTCAAAAAGCTGGGTTATGGACATAACCACATAAATTTGCAATCTAATAATATGCTAAATACATTATTCAACTATGTATCTACCACAGCCCATTACTTTTGATGAAATCATGTAGATTAATAATACTTTAAAAGTGTAACCGAGAGTATTCAGTGGCGACCATTTAAAAAAGAATTGCACTCTTTCCCATTTCGGCAAATCTATGCCAATATCGATAGACACTGCATGCTGGAATCAAGATCTCCACATCTTGTTTATACCGAAGCAGGTTTTACTCAGATTTAGACATGGTTGTCATTCACTCCTATGCCATACTTGTGGTTAAGGGGGTGATCATTTTATCTGGGGTGGGAGGAGAAGATGGTGAACACATATATTCGAAGTGGTATTTTTATAAATATAATCTAAACCTATTTGCGTGGGCAATTTCGCCGCAGTCCACTCTAGAAAGAAATAGAGGACACGAACCCTACCATATACAGTAATACCTGTCTTCAGCATGGGTTTCAATAGGTACAAGATTCACCCCGTAGTGCTGCAGTAGGGGTGCAAACCAACCCTATGTAAAAGGTGGCGAAAATGCGGGTAAAAGAATTGAGGGCCTAATTTAATAATCTAAGAAGCAACAATTATTCTTTACATCTGTTTTATTATTTACCCGCTACCTTTGAGTTGAAAAATATAATATAATATCTAGTTTAATAAGATTTAAAAGTGAAATCGACGGCGTTCTGCGGCCGCCATCTTGTCTTTTTTGCATTCTCTCCCATTTCACCAACTCTGTGCCTATATGCATAATACGGGTAGCCATTTGATACTGGAGCCACATACTGGAGCCTCACTTCCATACTAACCCTATTTTCGCCCGTATTTATATAAGGCTGGTCTTCACCCGTGTACTACAAGTACCGGGTGAATCTTTTATCTAGGGTTTCAAGTGAGTTTGAAGTATATGGCTTATACTATAGAGAAGGATATGTCTAGGACTACTAGGAGGGACATTAACCCCACTTCCGACTGTGTAGACACACCAGGTCCACAAGCTGGAATCAGTCCCTCCCCAGAACCAGCAGGCCAGCCCCAGAAGAGGCGTAATGGCGTGTTTGTATTGGTGCAACGTTGAACAAACACTGCCCGGATGTCCCCACGTGGTACTCACTGGTACCCGCCGGTCAGGCCTGTGGTCAGTTCAGACTGTCGCGGGAAAATGAGCGCCTGTTGCACATCACTGCTGACGATGATGGCGGCGGCGGGCAGTGATGGTTGTTTGGTTGTTTGAGTTTTACGTCCTGGCAACATCTAAGGTCATATCAGGACGGGTACCGACTTTTGACCGTGCACACTTATGGTGAGTTTATAGTGCTGCCCCACTGGAAAATCAGGTCATCAGCACTATGACCCAATATCCCACCCAGTCACATTATCCTGACACTGAACTAACCAGTCCTTGCCCTATCCTATTAATGCCGAGTGCCAGTCTAGGAAGCAACAAGTATCAATTTGGTACGTCATTGCTTTGACTCCACCGGGAATTAATCTCCCGATCTCCCTCATAGGATATATAATATCTGTGTGATGTATATGTATTATGCGAGTATATGGCTTATACTATATAGAAGGATATGTCTAGGAGGGACATTAACCCCACTTCCGACTGTGTAAACACACCAGGTCGACAAGCTGCAATCAACCCCCCCCCCCCCCCGGTGTTGCTTATTTACTTGCAGTGTTGCTTATTTACTTGCACTCAAGCAAAAATGAGAGACAAATAAGTGTTCACACTTCCTGTCTACCTTTCGTTATTTCGCCATTTCGTTATTATTATACCTATATATTATATACATAATATTTGTGTGTTGCATAGTTTAT
Source organism: Branchipolynoe longqiensis (assembly GCA_030323885.1). Lineage (NCBI taxonomy): Eukaryota > Metazoa > Annelida > Polychaeta > Phyllodocida > Polynoidae > Branchipolynoe > Branchipolynoe longqiensis. The sequence continues at coordinate 81,288,912 of CM059193.1, read as the reverse complement.
TGTGCGAATACAGTGAAACCTCTTTAACCGACCAGCTCCGCAGATCGACCACTCCCCTATATCGATTGCTTTATTTGGGTCCCAACAATATCACTGTGACGATATTCTAACTCCCTGAATCGACCACCTCCCTATTTGGACCATTTAAAGTCGGTCCCATGGTTAGTCGATTTATAAAGGTTTTACTGTATAACTAACGAATATGGCCCTTCCACTATTGTGTTTCCCCATCTCTGCAGGCTTACAACATCCCAACACTCCGTTGTGCAGTTTAATTCGACGCTATCGCCATCTATGGCAAGGTACTAGACTACAATCCACTATATGTGATATCACTCACCGCTACAAAAAATGATGATGCATTTTTTCACTATTCATATATTATATACACATGAATCGAGTCTATATATAACATACATATATATATATACATATATATATGTATATTCTGGGGCGCGAATGACAGTGTTGAGCGTCCGTGGTTAGGAAATATGGCGGGGGGTGGCACCAGTGGTCACGTGGGAGTGGGGTACTCCACACCAAATGATACAATGAATAGTGGTAAATAGAATAGTAATACTAATAACTCCCTTCCGCGCCTTTATACTCACAGTCACATAATGCTTATAAATACATCACATGTATTGTAAGCAGTGGATTAATTCATTATGCACGAGTTTCATAGCAACTGTATCGGATGACACGTGTGACTGACACATGTGACTGGTGGCGCCGCCACCGGCCCTTCCTATCCCTAACGAACGGGCCACACACTCAGTTTACACCGGAGGATATTTTGTCTGAGAGAGAGCTCCAGAGAGAAAGAGAGAGAGCCAGTCAAAGCAGAGAGTAACAGAAAGGTCAGTAACGCTTGGACCAGTGTGCCCGACAATGTATATATACAATGATGCCTCCCCTCCTGTAGCAATAACACACCCTGAGGGATATCCCCTATGGAAGAAGCATAATATCTGGCATCACATGCCTCCCCTCCATTCTTACCTGTGCCACTCACAGTTCACCCACAATTCTTAATCCGTAATCTCGAGCGCAGGCTTCCCATGCGGAAGATAGAGAGCTCGAATCCAGGCCGAGTCAAACCAATGACTTACAAAATTGTTACATATTGCTACCTAGCCTGGCGCTCAGCATTACTAGGATATGGCTGGTTAGTTCAGCATAAGAATACTTGTATGATTGAGTGGGAACTGGGGTCATCGTGCTGGCGGCCTGGTCCCCAGGTAAGGCAGCACTATACAGTTGCCACGAGTGCGCGCTGTCACAAGTCAGTACCCATTCTGATACGACCTTAGATGTTGCCAGGAAGTAAAGCCCAAACAAACCTTCATAATTAGGGACCTAATTATAGTCATTGCATGAGCAGGAATGACTGGGTTGATATATATAGGAGTAGGACCTAGCTCAGGCGGTAGAGTGTCCACCTGTGAAGGTGTGGGTCTTCCGATCGATCCTTCTCAGTGGACACATTTGCAGTTTGGACTAGTTTCCATTCCAACCAGTGGTCCACAACTGGTTCATCAAATGCTGTGGAAAGAGTAGCCTATGTGGCGGCAGTGGGTTTCCTCTAAAGAAATATCTCAGTTTGACATCCAATAACCGATGATAAAAATCAATGTGTTGTAGAGGCATTGTTAAATGAAAAAAACTTCCCTTTTCGGTTGATATATATTGTAGAGTGATTTCAGTAACGACAATCTTACTGTGTGCACGTGTGCTATTTGCGGCTTTGCTACTTATATAGATTATTCTACAATTATCGAACCGGAATCGTCAACATCTGTTTACATCTCAATATAATTTGAAACAACCCCGTATTGGTTTGTTTTTTGTTGTTTTACGTCCTAGCAACATCTAAGGTCATATCAGGACGGGCCCCCGAATTAGTAGTCGGAATCCTATGGTGGTGATACCTTAACTCGGACAGCCCAGCCCACATTTGCTTGACGACAAAAATATAACGTAGATGTCGAGGAATGCGGATTCTGATCACATCAACGGAAACAGATCCCACAAATAAACATAGCCAACTCCAAATTTGGTGGCAGGTCGGTGAAACCGCTTCTCGAAATAAGCGGAAGTAGAAACCGGCGCTATGAGTCTATTTACATCTACAATCTGGATGGAATCACACCCACATGGGTATCTGCCGTTTAGAGCGATAATGTGATAAACCTACTGAAATCAGCAAGCCACATTTTAGTTTACAGCTTGAGGCAGTCAAAATAAAAACATTTTCCGGCTGTGAAGGCCCTGTCACATTACGGCGTATGGCGGGAGCGTATTGAAAACCTATGTAAGTCCTGCGCGTGCCGGCCTATCATGACCTTTGGTGACCTCTCGGGTGGTTTTGAGCATATGTGGAACCTATGAGGAGAGTACGAGGAGCGTATGAGGAGCGTATGGGAGCGTACTGTGACATTTTTTTACAGTTTTGATTGGCATGTGGAGTGTATGAGGAGCATATGAGGAGCGTATGATTATTTTAGGAGCATATATTCCGAGACCATAGGTCGGGCATACACCGCCATATGCTACTCATAAGCTTTGCATACGCTACGAATACCCTCCCATATGCAACTCGTAGGTGCTGCATACGCCAGAGATACACCAGAGATACGCCCATGACGCAAGTTGAGTGTATGAGTAGTGTATGCCGGCGTACCCCTAGCATATGCCGGCGTACCCCCAGCATATGAGGAGCGTATGCCGGCGTATGAGTAGCGTATGAACCATACGCCCCCGTAGGTCGAGATTTTTTTGAGCATGCACAAACAAATTTGGACAGACGTACGGGAGAAAGCGTATGGCGGCGTACAGCGGCATAGGCCGGCATATGCTGGCACATGACGGCGTATGCGTAGCGTATGCATTGCGTATGGCGGCGTATGCCGACGTATATGACGTAACGCGCCTACGCCGCCGTACGCTCCCCCAAAAAACCCTAATGTGACAGCCCCTTTAATTATGAGCGTTAATGCGAATCGGCTGTGAGTGTGTTTGTGGTCGTGGCTGGAACAACATGAGCTCGATTAATTACAAGCACGCTTTGACGCTAATTAATTGAGTTTAATCTCAAGTTCTGACATGGTTGTTCTTCAGTTTTCTTCTGGTTGGATTTTGTTGTTCTTTTGGCAGTATTAAATTGTAGCACTGTATTGTCTAATTCTTACCTAGACGTATGTTGACAGTGTACTACTAATAATCTAACACTAGATAAATAAGCAATCAACGATGTTGCTAATCATTATGTATGGGTGCGGTGTATGAGAACTAATGTAAGTATGTCTAAGTATATATAAAAGTAAATAGAAGCATATATAAGTATATAACCAGACGTGGTGGCCGAATCGGTAGAGCGCAGGCCTCCCATGCGGGAGATAGGGCGTTCGATTCCCGGTCGAGTCAAACCAATGACTTATACTGTTATAGTACAATTGGTAATTGTCACTTCCTAGCTTGCCACTTGGCTTTAATATGATGGGACAAAGACTGATTAGCTCGGTGTCAGGATAATGTGACAGAGTGGGCTGTTGGGTCACGGTGCTGGTGGTCTGATTTCCCAGTGGGTCAGCACTATAATGTCAAAATGAGTGTGCACTGTCACAAGTCGGTACCGGTCCTGATATGACCTTAGATGTTGTCAGGATGTAAAATTCGAACATCCAATCCTGTAAGTATATCTAAAAATATATATGTATATATATATAATACACATAAGTATTTATAAGTATGTATATAAATATATGTATAGGTGTATATAAATATAGATAGTATTTACTCGTATATATAAATATAGATAGTATTTACTCGTGTATATAAGTATATATAAGTATACTTATATATAATGATATATTTATCTATGAACAAGTAATCCTTCCTCGGTGACACTGACGTCATGGGAATATATCACCTGTCGCTGATTATTTAACACAAAGGCTGAAAGAGATAAACCTAATGCCGTTGTATTCGTTTGATCCATGCCCATGTTATTTATATCTAAGGAACCATTATACATGTGAAGCGACAATGCTATTACAACAACACGCGCGCTTAAAGGTTTCCTAGCCCAATGTGTAGCCCTAGCTAAACTAGGTAAACATCCTCAGTCATAGCGAATATGCTCACATCCCCGCAGTAAGAAAGACAGAAACTCCGCATTAAGTAAACCTATGCATTAATACTAATCACAGCTCTGAACTAACCAAACTGATGACTCAATACTAACCAATAGGCCATTCAACCCTCCTTCATATATAACTGACAGACAGTAAACAGTGCACATATATATACATATGACACTCGATTTCGCAATAAGCGGGCCAGTTTGTTGCGCTCTTCCACCGCCACGTGGCTTTATTGACATGCGTAGACACGCGCCCCCTCTACCCACCCCCCCGCTGCGACCCTGTTGCGTGTGGGCGGTCACCTTGGAAGGCTATTCTCGGAAATTTCCAGACCCCATTCACTATCCTCTCAGTCTCCAAGCGCAGGCGGCGCCAAACGATAGCCTGCCCGTCCGTCCGCATCCGGGCCTCCGCTTGGAGAGCCAGTGTTGTGACGCGCCTTGGCGTAGCTGACGTCTGCAAAAATCGATAGGTGGCGCTCGGGTTCCTGGCAGCGTGCCAGCAGTGGGTGCCGTGAGGCCAGCTTCTGTCTTCAGGCATAGCACCTTTCTTGTGCTCTTGCTTTCCTGCTTTAGCTTGAGGTGGGTGTTTTTTACCCTCCCTATGTGAAGAGGTTCACGACATTATTGGACACAAATGCACATACATTAAGAATGGAAGTTTATTTGTGCAGTTTTGCAGTTAAAATCTAAACCTTGTCTATTATGGTTCCGGAAAGGAGTAGAGTACAGGGGTTTGTTGTCGTCTGGTAATTTGGTATTGCCGGTATAGCAATACCCCAGGGAGTTTGACGGCCCTGCCTTGCAGAGTTGTAAACCACTGCCTTGTGGTACAGGTTCTTGACAGAACCGAAGGCTAAGGGAGCAAACCCTAAACAGAAAACCATGTCACTGTGGCAGCATTAAGGGTGGTTGATGTATGGAACTCCCAACCAGTCACTGCAGGGACAAATAGTTTTGCGCCTGTCTTAACATGTTCTTGCCAGTGTGAAACCTCTATTTGCTCCCCGAGAGAGTGCCGCTGGTAACTTGCAAAAGCCAGCAGCACTTCAACACTTTTGCAGGCAGCTTTCATGAAATGTACTCAAATGGACGGGGCTGCCCTCTATGGAAGATCTTCTAATCAAAAAGAATCTCCAGTGGACTGGACACCTCATGAATATGTCATCAGACAAGCTACCAAAGCAGATCCTCTATTCTCAACTGTCTTCTGGCTACAGAAAGAGAGGGCACCCTCGTCTCCGGTTCAAGGATACCATCAAGAGAAACCTGAAGCTGAGAGACATTAAGACCGACTCATGGACGCAACTCTCACAGCAGAGAGCTAAATGGAGAGTGGCAGTCAAGTAATGAAAGCAGTCTTTGTCGCATCGCAACTGACAGCATGATAATGATGATGTCGTCTGTGACTGGCGTGTCCTTATTTGAACCCCATTGCCTTCACTGATCTCGGCTGCCAGGGCTGTAGCTAGCTGGGGAGGCGGCAGTTTCCCCTGGGGAAGTCGCCCCCCCCCCCCGGAATAAACCCCACAGTATGTAACCCCCTGAAATTGCTGGAAATGGCATTTCAGTACATCTAGATTAAAAAATGTCCATGAACCAGAAGCATACCTCCAAACCTCCCTTCATCCATTGCACCACAGCACTCGCCCATTCCAAGAACGTATCCATCCCGCCAAACAACAATTCGTAGCTACGGCTATGCCTGTATGCCCGAACTCAATGCCAATACTTGCAATGTTCCAGCCACTAATCCAGTCACTTAACATGAGCATGTTGTTGTGTTTGGTTTTTTAAATGGTTTTTTTTTCTGGCTGAAATTCTGGCAGCAGACGACATTTTACTGCTGCTCGTCGATCAATTATTAAAACTTTCACCGCTACGGAAGTCACGTCAATATAAACATCAGATGACACCCGTGATACTCCCAATACTGAAGGGGTGTTACTAGGGACCAGTGTAACTGCACTGAGAAGTCCGCCCAGCCAAAACCTCCCAGTCACCATTGACTGGTTGAGCGAAATGGCGGCAACAAGGTGGGTCATGCATCGACTAAATTGTCGTCTGCATTTAGACCCACGTGGTAATACATTACAGAGTAGGTGTCGACAACATTAGTCGTGGCAGGTTGTGACTAGCCTTATCTGTGCTGAGCATGGAATAGCAATATCTGTTTTCAATGGACAACTCTGCATTCATACCAATGGTGTCCTGACATGACATGTGTCAGATCATTGGAGGGACAGTGGAATTGAAACAACAACAGTTTGTACATTGAAAAGCTGTTCACCCATTTGGTTTGTTTGTTTGTTGTTGTTTTACGCCCTAGCAACATCTTAGGTCATATCAGGATGGGTACCAACTTGTGACAGTGCGCACTCATGGCAACTTTATAGTGCTGCCCCACTTGAAGAACAGGCCGCCAGCACCATGACCTGATATCCCATTCAGTCACATTATCCTCACACTGAGCCAACCAGTCCTTGCCCTATCCTAATAATGCCGTCACCCATTTGGAGATATTTAAAGTGCAAACATTCAAAATTAATGTTGGCAAGGATGGCAAAACTCTGACACCATAGCATTCTGCAGTAACGTGTTCTATTCAAGTCCCTCAGTATTCCCTTCTGTATGGCGACAAATGTTTAATAAGTGCACCAGTATCTAACTTAGATAGGTAGAATCAAATTCAGATAATTGCTTTGGTTTTGAAAATTTGATCTTTTCATCGAACTATGCAACTTTAAGCAAACGCTATCACAAGCGATTATTTCCTTCTTATTTTCCTCCACAACTTAGGGAAGTGTATTCAGTACACTTTTGCCTCCACGTGAGTACAGCTGAATACAAAAGCCTATCACACTTAATGAATGCACTTCTCTTGTCATAGTTAGACAAGAAAGACTGGGAAAGAAACTAGAAATAAACAAACAAAGCAAAATCCCAAATGGCAAGCTGTGGCGGCGAGGATCCACTCGAAGGTGATTAGCATATTAAATAGCATAACGCTGCCAATGGTGCTATTGGTGTTAAAATATAAATAAAAGCTTCCGAGCCTCCATCCCTAGCTTTGCACTTTGAGCACATTGAAAGGCGAGCTGTAATGGAAGTCCTCCAAATCCTCCCAGTTAATATATATATGAAGAGCTGACAAGTCCATCTTAGTTTGTTGTTCTCTGGAAAACAGAATTTGTTGCTGTGCTTTACAGGTAAAGTTGATCAATTTCATATATTGGGTAATGCATGATGTAGGGGATGCATTGGTTTCTGTGGAAAAAACTGATTTGATTGTCGGAATGTTGGCAGCTTCAGCTCAAATCTGGGAGTCAGAGTTTCATTTCGGCCCGAATGGCATTTATCGGTTTTTGTGCCTGAACCCATCATATATAACGCAAATGCGTGTATTGTTTTGGAATATTATCATTAAAGGATTTACCACTCCTGAAACTGAGCACAGTGTCATATCATTGCACCCCTGAGTTCCAGTTTTTATTCAATTAGCAAAATGATCAATATTTGTTTGCAGTAACACATTTTCGGTGTAATATATTAATTGTTTTATATTCAGAAATAGCTAATTATGACCACAACAAAACCTAATGCATTCTGTAACGCTTGTCATTCAGTAGTAGGCGTACATACTGATAGAGAGTTGTACTGCGAATTAAATAACATCCCTTTCTTCTCTTTCTTACTTCTGCTTCTTCTTTGTACGGCTTTTTTGGGGGTAAATATTTACATTCATGTGAATACAATCTTTCTTCAGTGCCGAGGTACTGGTCTTCTGGCCATGATGAAGTTCAGTCATTTATACTTCTTAATTACACAAACAATTTTAAGATAATAGAATATATATATACTTCTTCTTCCTCTTTTCCTTACCCCAGTAATCGATGTATATTTCTTTTTGCTGAGGGGATTGATAAACAAACAAATCTTGTTCTCCCTCTTTCTCATCATTATCATCATGAAAGTATATAGGGAATAAAGAGATTTTCCACTCGTTTTTCATGTGAAAGATTACTGATATAAATATCACTATTATTACTAGTAGTAGTATTATCATCCATCGTCTCCGGTTCAAGGATACCATCAAGAGAAACCTGAAGCTGAGAGACATTAAGACCGACTCATGCACATCACTCTCACAGCAGAGAGCTAAATGGAGAGCGACAGTCAAGTAATGAAAGCAGTCTTTGTCGCATCGCGACCGACAGCATGATGATGATGATCATCATTTTTAATTTGAAAACTCTGATACTGCGCTTTGGCATCCCACTTGTAGTGCGCAGAATGTTAACATCCCAGAATTTGCCTATACATTTATCATTTATAATTATGTCTGCCCTATATAATGTGTTTACACCAAGTCATGATTACAACTATCCCGAAGACACTGAACTAAAAATCAAATTGCTCCGCGTTCCCGCCGCATTATGCCGAGATGACTTTTATTATGAGCGAATTGCTCAACAGAGTGTCATGTACAGGCGATGCGAGGAAAGCCTTGCTACTTAAGGTATTATTTTTCTTTTGCCACCAGGTGCTGCTCACTTTTGCTCACAGAGCTGCTCAGTGATGTGGGATGCTGAGTGGGTCCGCTATGTCGGCTCACGGCTTCTGTGGAGACCCGAGACCAAGCACCTTCCCGCAATAGTAGGTCAGCTTCTGTTGTGTCAGAGTTTGCTCAGACTAGTCAGAATCACAGCATAAAAAACAAACAAGGACAAAACAAAAGAAGAAGCGCTGGTTATAATATGCAATCCATTAAACCACTCTTCCCATTTACAGGAGATTGCTACTGATTTTGTAGACAATTCCCAGTCAGTTCCATTAAAGAGAAGGAAAGCAATTTTACTAACGGATCAAAATGGGGATTTCAATCAGGGGAGGGAGGTGACTTTAATATGGGTATGTATTTTGGTAGTCCCTTGTAGAAAATTGTGAGTGGTCAGTTACATTCTACAAATCCTTTTTAGTTTTTCCAGCCTGTGATGTTCAAAATTCACACTGCCATGTTTTTGTCATTTTAACCGGAATTACTTTTTTTTGCTAATATATTCATGTTGATCTTTTTGATATGGTTCAATAATTCATACAACATAATTCTATTTTAGTTCATGAATCACGGAGGCTCAGTCCTTAATTTATTATACTCCAAATAAGTGATTTGATGCGTGTTTGACTCGAGCTTCTGAGACATTGTGTACCCTGTTGATTTATAATCATTGGTAAGGCATCAGTATAAAAAACCCACAGAGCACAAATATATAGCAAATAATCAGGTAAATAATAATTGACAAAACACTCAACTACGCACGCAATAATCCGTTATTATCTATTAAATCCGAAGCTTTTTCTGTGGGGCTGCTGTTAGTCTTACATATAGGGATAATTATAATTTGCTCGCAGAATAAGATTAACCACCGTTGTGTATGGTCGAGTTTAAGAAATAATATAAGTAATTAATATATATATATATGAAGAACCGGTGAGATTATGTGTAGAAAAACTTGTTGTGGCTTTCACATTTGAGCTTAAGTTCTCCGCAGGGACCAGCATATGGACTTAATAATCACTGCTCATTCTTCAATAGATATTCCTATTAAAACCAGTAAAGGATTAGGCTAGGGCATATACAGACTTGGAAAGTAGCGCAAACCCTGCTATCGCTTAAAGTAAATTTGAAGGTTTTTGAGTATGCTGTATAACCTATGTAAGTCCACCCTTCCTTTCCAGGTGGGATGTCACAGAACTGTGAATTATAGCCGTGGGGTACGCAGAAGCTAATGGTGCCCGGCAGACCATTTCCGACCTACTGCATTCTATCTCAAATAACCCATTCCAAAATGTCATCTTTCAATGTGATACCCAATCTAGTTATGTAATCCATAGGTAAAATCACGTGATCAGATGGTGCTCAATAGACCAATTCCGACTTACTGCGTTCAAGCTCCAAATAACCCATTCCAAAATGTGATCTTTCAATATGATACCCACTCTAGTTATGTGATACATAGGTCAAATCACCTGACTAGATGGCAGACCAATTCTGATCTATTGGGTTCTAGCTCAAATAACGCATTCCATAATGTCATCTTTCAATGTGATACATAATCTAGTTATGTAATCCATAGGTAAAATCACACGACCAGATATTTAAACAGGGGATCACTGCAGGCACGTGTAGTAGTCATTTTCGATGTTATAATGTTTCACATTAATATCAATACAATATGCCGACGATCTCAGAGACAATCTCCTAATGAAGTCAAGTGACCAGACGGGATGGCCAAATGAGTTAGAGAGTCCGTCTCCTGTACTGGTAGATCGTGAGGTCGTGGGTTCGAACCTTGGTCGAGTCAAACCAATGACTTAAAAATTGATACTTGTCGCTTCCTAGCCAGGCGCTCGGCATTATTAGGAGAGGGCAAGGACTGGTGTGCTCAGTGTCAGGATAATGTGACTGAGTGTGATACCAGGTCAAGGTGCCGGAGGCCTGGTTTCCCAGTGGGACAGCACTATAAAGTCGCCATGAGTGCACACTGTCAGAAGTCGGTTCCCGCCCTGATATGACCTTAGATGTTGCTAGGACGTAAAACAACAACACACAAACCTAATGAAGCTACTAAGGCGAATTATCGCTCTATCAATAGATCATACACATGGCTGTCACCTTTCAAAGACCACCCACTCCGTGTCCTCCACACCAATCCACATAACTGCCCCCACACACCCCACACACACGCACACATCCCCTTGCCCTCACACACCAATTCCCTCTTCTCCACCGTTAGGGGGCGCCTCTCTGATTACACTACCAGGTCTGCTATGATCATCGCACCGACCTGACATCTCAATTTTCTGAGAGCCAGGCCAAAGAGCCCATCACTGCGCCCATTGAGCTGCTCCAGTTGTGATCTGGCTGCGGCGAGCAGCTCAGGATCCAGTCGTCATTGTTGGTATATTATCCAGTCTTGTGTGCAGATCACTCAATTCCCAGGCCGCTCAGGGTGTTAGGTGCTTAGATACAAAATAAGCGCAGTAAGAAGGAGTACCGGTCATCATTGCAAACCAGGAAGTAGTAATACTGTCCAAATATTATTTATTATCAAATTATCCCATTTAATTGATATTACTGAGTTGAGTTTTATTTAGCCACAAATATGACCCGACTACATGTTTGTGATTAAATAAAACTCAGCTCAGTAATAGCACTTAAATAGGTTAACTTTCTGATGAATAATATTTGGATAACATTGTCGCGGGGGTAATGAAAATGGGAAATATTATGGCCAGTGCCGGATTTACATATTGGCTTGGTAAGCCTATGGCTTACAAATCTAGGGGACCTCTGGCCAAGGGGTATACTATTTTGACACTATCATAGGCCCTTGGGAGGAGCCTCACAAGTGGAATATACCAGCGCCTCTCTTACTTTAAATCCTGCATTGATCAAACCTAGACAGGATTAGAACCAACACGTCGGACAATTCTGGGAGTAGCGTGCTAACCATTCAAATTTCAATACACTACCTTAGCTCCCCTGAAAATAAGTAAACAATGCTCATGCTCAGCATTTCCATGTCCACGCCGAAATTAAATTTGTTTATTTCAACTTCCAATAATTCCAACTTAACCCTGTAACATAAAGGAAGCCAAACTAAAGTCGAATAGATTAGACCGATCAGCCTAATATATTTATATAATAAAATATAGCAAAGCCATTGGATTATGCAACTTCAATCAAACCAAGTGTAAGTTTCGAGCGGGTGTGATGGGCATTGCATTAACCATGGCATTGTGTAAAGTATTATGGTAGTTTAGACTTGGCTCTCTGGAGGGTGCTGCAAATTAGTGAGTGGGTGGTTGCAAAAGTGGCCTACTTCATGATTGTTCTCTAATCGCAAGTGGTGTTGGCCGACATTGCTAACCAGGTGCGCCCTCATGCGGATGACATTAGTCCGCTGGCCTGCCATGGCTGGCAGCTGTGACCTCATCCCTGACCCACTATCATCATGTAAGGGTCAATGCGCAAGGTCTAAATGACCAGATGGAGAATGGTGTGGTGAGTGTGTGCAGCTTCCACCATCAATAAGGATTGCTCTCACCCCGCCTCCCTCGGTTTCTACTGTAATTTATAGAAGGGCTTAGCAGCCGGGTGCAAGGAAGCCAAAGATATCAACACTCTAGAAGAACCTAAAGCCACCGAGGAAGCCACACCATATTATTTTTTTCAAAGTTGCATAATTTTATATTTTGATTTATCCCTTAAACAAAAGATAAATATATCGGTTTGATCCTTACAATGGGGAGGCTCCATTGGCATTAAGTGTTGCAGATGATTGCTTCCACCGGACGTGGTCGCATAATCAGTAGAGCGCAGGCTTCCTGTCGGGAGTTAAAAAACCTGGCAGAGTCAAACCAGCGATGTACAAAATTGATACGTGTCGCTAGCTAGCCTGGTGCTCGGCATTACTATGATAAGAACAGGACTGGTTACCAAAGTATCAGGATAATGTGACTGTGTGGGATATTGGGTCATGACCTGGTCTGTGAGTGGGGCAGCACTATAAAGTCGCCATGAGTGTGCACTGTCACAAGTCGGTGCCCATCCTGATATCCCTGCCCGATTTAGCTATGCACATACTAAAAAAAAAGCTAGGTGCATTTTATCTGACGTTGAGAATCACTGTCCGTTCTTAGAGGGTGGGGATTTTGTAGAATAGAGTGGGCAAGCTAATTTCGGATAGAGGCTAAAGAGGGACCACGTGTTTCTGAGAAAGTACTCTTAGCCCCCGAATACTGTGAGTGCGTGTCGGTGAAGGTGAATATTTTAGGGAGTATTTTATCGGCACTAATCAAACCAAATGGTCAGGTCGGCTCGACGTGTAAGGGCAACGTATCATCAGCTCCTAAATAACCAACTCTATTGGCGACACTAGACCACCGGTTGGTTTAGTTTGTTTGTTGTTTTACATCCTAGCAACATCTAAGGTCATATCAGGACTGGTACCGACTTGTGACAGTGCGCACTCATGGTGACTTGCTAGTGCTGCCCCACTGGGTGCCCAGACTGCAAACACCATGACCCGATACCCCACACGATCACTTATCCTGACGCTGTGTTAACCGGTCCTTATCCTATCCTATTAATGCAGAGTACCAAGCTAGGTAGTGACAAGTCTTAATTTGATAAATCATTGGTTTGACTCAGCTGGGATTCGAACTGCCGACTTTTCGAACGGGAAGCCTGCGCTCTAGCGATTCGGCCACCGCGTCCTGTAGGTTGGTACTATGGTAGGATATGTGCCGAGGGGTGGTTAGATTAGCACACGTGACCTTTCGTGAAGACAACGCCTACCCCTACCACAAAGCCGCCAGATTAAAATCCCAGAAAAGCTTGCGACTTCCGGCTGAACGGGAACAGCTCCAGACGAATCAAACTGCATTTAAATTTACACTGGAAATCGACAGAAAATTGAAGGTTTCAACATTTGAAAAATAAAACAAAAATCTACTTGAATTATTAAAGTTACGCTTGGGAATAATTAATTGGATATGCCCGAAATTTAAAGTAACTCGGTTCTTTGTTTTCCCGAATGTATTTGTCCTTTGTGTAATGTTGACAGAACCTTGTATAAAATGAGTATAAAACAATCATCCTGTCTGTGGGAAAGTCCATAAAAAAGACCCCTTGCTGCTTATCGGAAAGAGTAACCTATGTGGTGGGAGTGGGTTTCCTCCAAAGAAATATGTCAGAATGACCATACGTTTGGCGTCCAATAGCTGATGATAAAAATTAAGAGACGTCGTTAAATAAAACAAGTTTTACTTGTTTATAAAACAATCACTCCCGATCTATTATCTCTAGATAGTTGCGATGCCCTCAGTGTAATACTTGTGGGGGTTTTCTTACTGAATGGTGCCCCCTACTTCATCTCCGTTCTGTCTATGTGTAAAGAGAGGACTATTCATGAATTTGTCATTTAATTAAATTATTCAAATTATCAAATTTTAATGACGAAGGTATCAAAATGACCGTAAAAAACAAAAACATATGCAGTATTACATGTTTCTTTTTCATTGGTCTGAGGATAGGCATCAAATAAAGACAGGTACTACTGTACACACGCACACTATTTTCTAGGTCAGACTCCTAATCTGAAGGTCAGTGGTTCAATTCTCCATGCCATCACCTCTGCCAATTTGGATTTCCACCACTGTGTATAACTTACAGCGACGTCAAAGACCAGTTGCTCTCTTACCATGTCTATGTAGTGTGGAAGGTTAAAAATCCCTTGGATTGGTAAAAGTATAAGCTCAGGCTTTAAAGCCTAACCAACTGTCTAATGGTGAAAACAATTATATTCAGACTTATCGATGATAGGCATATGGCCTTCACGAAAAAAATGTAATTAAACAAATATACATCATGCCATCTTTATGCGAATTGCTTTATTGTGTGTGATTGTCCTAATGGTAAAATGGTATTTAGTTGTTCTCTTTTGTTTATATCTCCCATCATGGAGATAGGAAGCTGTGACTGTTATTATTATATATGCATATATGCATAAGTTAAATAAATATAATTGAATCTATAATTATAAATAAATAATATAAATTTATATATATATAATGTATATAAATATATATATAAATATATATATAAATGTATATATATATAGTGAGTTCTACTCACTACCCAGTTGAAATAGCACATGCAGAGCCTCGTATTATATCTATAACTTTATAAGCAATAGTCGAATGTGTTATCGGCGCACCGCCCTAGTTAAAGCAAAGCATTAGCCTCAAAGGCCACGATCAGCACTGGGAACAGCTGGGGTTCCCGCGGCACCCACTGCCCCTCAACTCCTCTCACCCTCCGCTCATCTCCTCCTCCCACACTACACCCTTCCTCATCTCCTCCTCCTCCCACACTACACCCTTCCTCATCTCCTCCTCCCACACTACACCCTCCGCTCATCTCCTCCTCCCACCCAATCCCCTTCCTCATCCCCTCCTCCTTATCCTCCGATACCCCCTTCCTCATCTCCTCCTCCTCCTCCCACCCAATCCCCTTCCTCATCTCCTCCTCCTCCCACCCAATCCCCTTCCTCATATCATCATCCTCCCCTACCCCTTCCTCATCTCCTCCCACCCAATCCCCTTCCTCATCTCCTCCTCCTTATCCTCCGATACCCCCTTCCTCATCTCCTCCTCCTCTCTCTACCTCCTCCCTCTTCCTCGTCCTCACACCCAATCCCCTTCCCAACTCCTCCTCCTCCCCCACCCTCCACCTCCTCCTCCCCGCCCCCAACACACCCGGTATCGGCCTGAAAAGAGAAGCTGACCGAAATCTATCCTTCACTCAAGCCTCCCTGAAACGCGCCGAGACCAGTTCCACACATGATGGATGCTGTGTGTGTGCATATGTGTGTGCATGTGTGTGTAAAGAGGGAGATATAGAGAGGGGAGGGAGAGAGAGAGAGAGAGTGGGGGGGGGGGGGGAGGGGGGGGGGTGGGGGGGGGGGGGGGGGGGGGGGGGGGGGAGGGGAGAGAGGAGAGAGAGAGAGAGAGAGAGAGAGAGGGGGGGGGGGGGCAGAGGGTGTGTGCTGGCAAGAACTGAGATCACGTCACGATTTGTTGCTGCAGCGCATGTTGTGTATTTAGGTCACACTAGCACGCACCCGTTCCGGCACGAAATAAACGCAATAATATAAATATATATAAACCAGAGTTTATTAGAGGCAGGAATAAGCGGGGTTTTCACGTGTGCTAAGTACATTTTTAGATTGGATTTCCACGAAATAAATCTGAGAAATTTTATAACTATTACTATCGAATAATGACACAGAATTCAGTGGTGTACACATATTTATAAAATTGAAGGTTTCTCTCTTCTGTTTCTCTCCTTTAAAAAAAGTGTGATTGAAAAGGATATATTGCATATATCTCTATGCAATTTGTATCCTATCTCAACGGGTGTGGTGGCCGAATCGGTAGAGCGCAGGCCTGGCGTGTGGGAGATCGGGAGTTCAGGAGTTTGGGTCCCGGTCGACTCAAACCAATGACATATAAAATTCCTACTGGTCACTTCCTAGCCTGGAGCTCAGCATTAATAGGATAGGACAAGTACTGGTTAGCTCAGTGTCAGAATAATGTGACTGAGTGGGATATTTGGCCATTGTGCTGGTGGCTTGATTTCCCATGGTGCAGCACTATAAAGTCGCCATGAGTGTGCACTGTCACAAGTCGGTACCTGTCCTGATATAACCTTAGATATTGCCAGAACATAAAACTCCAACAACCAACCAACCAAGCTATCCTGTCTGCTTTTTTATGTAGGCTATTAATATCAATATTTTGCAGACATGACTGATACATACTAATGAGATGGTATACAGCAAAGCCTGTATTAATAGGCAAATGATGGTATGCGAACTTAATTGACTAATTTACTCACATACTGAATTATACAGCATTTATATGAGATAATTATGTGGTACATACGTCATTATCAAAGTATGTACAGCGAACTAGAATCTGCTTAATCGTGTTTCTTATTTGTATTCTATGCTGTATTTGTGTGGGGTATTGTCGTGGCGGTGATGAAAATGGCAAAGATTGCACCTAGAACAGGATTTCGAACGCACACCTCTAGCCACGACATGGCTAGCATGCTAACCGTAACACTACCTTGGCTCCCTGATGCAATCACCCTATCCATGCTCACCTGTCTATGTCATGCCATACCTGAAAGGTCAGTGCAGATTACTACACTCAACCCCCCCCCCCCAGAATTGTAAGTCACTAGGAGATCAATCAAGCAGCCGGAACCGTGACCCAATATCTCACTCAGTCACATTATCCTGATAATATTAGCTAACCAGCCCGTGCCCAATCCTAGTAATGTTTAGCACCAGGCTGAGTAGCGACACGTATCAATTTTATCAGTCATTGATTTGATTCGACCAGGATTTGAACTCCAGACCTTCCGCGTGGGAAGCCTGCGCTCTACCGATTCGGGCACTTCGTCCGGTGTGCTAGCTATGTTCTGCAGGATAAATTTATATCTGGCGTCTCCGAATAACTATATTGTAAAAAAAAAAAAAGAGCTGCCTTAGGGAAAGCAGTGAGGCTCCTGGCTGAAAAATCAGGGGGGGGGGTGCGACACCCTGTTGGAAGAGCGGCCAGCGCACGCCTTCCCTGGTGTAGGAAGAGCCACTATGACTCCCTTCTTATTGCCCACAATAAGCGCCTTTTCACAATCCATATATAGTGCACATACATTGTATTAAATTACGTGTCTTTGTAGCTCTGAACATCAACACCTACCACATATCAGATTGACATCAGTATAGTGCCTCCCCAACCTCACATGTGTATTATATACATAATTATGTATATGGGTCATTCTCTGAAACTGTGCACCACATATTTGGTTTCCACATCACAATGGTGATTATTAATTATTTCTATTTTGGGTAGCAAGTCAAATAATTATTGTTGGTTCTGTGTGTTAAGTCGGTTAGCAATACTACATTTATTTAATCTATCCTACAGAATGTATCAAAAGTATGCCTACATGATTTTGTGCTAAACTGAAGATGTGCAAATATACACATCAACACCATGCATTTACGCAAACTTTAAAAAAACCTTTTATTTCAACTTTGTTGTTGTTGTCAGACATACTATTGCTTGCTTAACTCTAATAAATCAAATGTTTGAATATGTTGTGTATGTTAAAGTGATGTTCTGGATGGGTATTTAATGTCCATGTTCTATGAGTGATATCAATGTATTGCTCAATTTGTATAGGATCAAAATCAAAAAGTGAAATAGTCCCCACCCCCAAATCTGACATATGCACAACATGTAAACGTTCATATGAAAATGGATCTTGCTACTAATACTATTTGGAATGTTTTCTGTTATTTTTGGATTTTTTTGTATTATTTGGAATGTTTTCTTCTATTATTTGGAAGGTTTTCACTTTTAGTTTTGGTTTGGTTTCCATGTGACACCTTAGTGCCCAGCTTCAGAGAATGGCCCATACATAATCATATAGGCCTTCAGCCATCTCGATCATCGACTGATCCTGGCCAGGGGTAAATCTAGTATTTGTCTCACCATAACAAGACATCTGCTATTTCAGGACAACACTGGTCTGTATGCAGGGTTGTCCATTGAAGGCAGGCACTACTGTATTCCCATTCTCACCATCTGCCACCGTCACATAATCAACGGACGCGGTGGCCGAATCGGTAGAGCGCAGGCTTCCCATGCGAACGGTCGGGAGCTTGATTCCCAGTCGAGTCAAACCAATGATTTACTAAATTGATACTTGTCGCTTCCTAGCCAGGCGCTTGGCATTATTAGGATAGGACATGGACTGGTTAACTCAGTCTCAGGATAATGTCACTGAGTGGGCTATCAGGTCATGGAGCCGGCAGTTGGTCTTCTAGTGGGGTAGCATTATAACATCACCATGAGTGCACACTGTCACAAGTCAGTACCCATCCTGATATGACATTAAATGTTGCGAGGACTCCAACACACATCCCCAATGACATACATAATTTGATCAGAAGAAAGTGTAAAAGTAACTAAAACAGTTCACATGCAACATGTTACACACTGCCACACTGCTGTCCCTCTGATGAGCCATCACTACTTCAGTAAAGCCTGCATGTGTAAAGCCCTGAGCAACTAGGCGCCATACACATCAGGGCAAGGTGGGGTGTTAGCTTTATTGTTAAGCATCTTTACCCGGCGTGACTTAGAATTGTAAAGTCCGGTAAAAGTAATTTTTTAAAAGCAAAACACTTATCTAGATTTGAACCTACATACGCACCTTAGATATTGATACTCTTTAAGCATTTGGTGCTAGATAGAAGAGCATACTATTACAAAATCAATATAATAAACCCTGTTACTGCTGACGCCTATGGGGTCAGAGATTTGACAAGCACACCAACAATTCAACATGGTTTCACTTCAAATATCCCCATAGCTAGGAATTTTAAATGCAAAGTTACTTCAAATTAAGGTAAGGTCGATTATAACGATCAACCTAATATATTTATCTCAGAAAATGACAGAAACTTAAAACCATCGCACAAGACAACTTTAGGAAGTCACCCGGGGAGAGATAATGTACGAACACACATGTACGATGTCCACCACCAACCCGCCCTCTGACATTAGTGGAGGAACTACAGTAAAACCTGTCTAAATCGACCGGCTCTGAGACTGACTTTATGTGGTCCATTTAGAGAGGTGGTCGGATTAGGGAGTTATAATATGGTCACAAAAGTACTGTTGGGACCCAGATAAAGCGATTGATATAGGGGATTGGTCGATATGTGGAGGTGGTCGGTTAGAGAGGTTTTACTGTACTGTTGTGAGTAGCAGCGCACATTAAGGCCGTTGACGCTATTCACACCTTGCACACGTCATATTCCCTAACACACAGCCACCCACGCGGTGATCACCCATAAAACCGGAAGTCACTTATTGCCACAAATCGTATCCCCTAACATAAAGCCACACACACGGTGACCACCCACAAATGCGGAAGTCACTAATCGCCACAAAATCATACCCCCTAACCCACACAGCGATTACCCGTAAAAACCAGAAGTCACTTACTGCCACAAATCACACTCCGTAACACACAGCCACACACACACAGCGCGACCACCCATGAAACCAAAAATCACGTCTCGCCACAAATCGTACCCCCAAAACCAAAAATCACTTTGCGCCACAAATCACACCAACTAACACAGATACACACACTCGCGGTGATCACCCATAAAACCGGAAGTCACTTACCGCCGCCATTCTTGTAGCACAGGTAGGGGAAGCGCCACACGTTGCCCAGTCCGACGGCATAGCCTATACAGGTGAAGATGAACTCCATCTTGGAGCCCCACGCCCCGCGGTCTTCTGAAGACAGCTCGGTGTTCTCAGACTCGTCAGGACTCGCCTTCTTCGCCACATCCATGTTACTCGTGCTGATCTTGCCGTCAATGTCGATCTTTAGCGAGACCTGCTTCTGGAACTTCTTCTTTTTGTTCTCCTGTAGGTCAGATCAGATTAAGGGAGGGGTTAATTACGTTACGTAGTTATTCTCGATATTATTATTCTTGTTATTATTATCCTTGTAATTATTATTCTTGTTATTAATGTTGTTATTATTATTTTCGTTATTATTATTATTATTATTATTGTTATTATCGTTGTTATTGTTATTACTGTTATTGTTATTATTATTGCACAAGACGAGATGGCCGAATGAGTTGAGCATCCGTATCCCATTTTGGTTCGAACCGTGGTCGAGTCAAACTATTGACTTAACAATTTACACTTGTCGCTTCCTAGCCAGGCGCTCAGCATTATTAGGATAATGCAAAGACTGATTGGCCCAGTGTCAGGATAATGTGACTGAGTGGGACATCAGGCCATGGTGCTGGTGGCTTGGTCTCCCAGTGGGACATCACTATAAAGTAGCCATGAGTGCGCACTGTCACAAGTCGGTACCCGTCATGATATGACCTTAGATGTTGCCAGGATGTAAAACTCAAAACAACCAACCACTAACCTTAAATATAACTGCTGAACTCAGGCTTTTAAAAAAACGATTCAACCCAATGGAAACAAAGCTCATGAAATCTCCAATAAGAACAAGTTCGTCAGCATTTCTTTGATTAGAGTTATATAGTCTGATGCTTTTGAATTTCTGCCATTTTCTAAGGTAAATACATTACCTTAATCATTATAATCGACCTTACTTTTAGCTTAAAGTACCTTATATTTTAAATGGCAACTGTGGAGATATTTGGAGTGAAAATATGCCAATTTAACTTTGTCAAGCACATCAAAAGTCTGATATGACCTTAGATGTTGCTAGGACGTAAAACAACAACAAACAACAACATCAAAAGTCTGAGACCAGAGGCTTCAGCAGTAACAGGTTCTATCAAATTGTCTTAGTATGCCCTTCTCTGCAGCAACAAATGCTTAAAAAGTGCATAAGTATCTAAATTTGATATATAGGTAAGTGTTTTGGCTTTTGAAAATTTGATGTTTTCATCGGACTATGCAGTTTTATGTGCATTCGGGGTAACATTCGAATCGGCCTAAACAAGAGATGTTTCAGTTAAATATAGTTATTTCCACGTAGCAATCAGTTCGTGTGTATAGCCACGTGCATGCTTTATGTCAGATAAATAGATATACAAATATTTAGTCATATAAATAAATGAATATAATGGAGTCTTACTTCATAAATAAACTAGGTAGCTATTAGCTATGGTTCGGTGACAGCTATCGGCCCTACTACTAGTACTATACTAGGAGGTCAAATGGGCTTCTAACTCTAAGTGAATAAATAAGTGACACAACATATCCACATTCCTCTAATCATGGCGAATGTATATATTTGTACATATCATCAATAAAACATGTCTAGTCATAATTTGTACATTTTGAAAGAAACATATTGTCTTATTAGTTATTGAGTGTCCAACCATGGGTCAGGGTCTCTGTAACAAACTGTGAGGATTTATTAGTGTTATTTAACCCTAATGACCGTCCTTAGCTGCTAAGAGTGACGTAGCTGCTAAGAGTACTTACACAGTTGTATCTGATTTTATTTTCATTAAATAAAATTACAATATGTATAAACTCATTTGTCACTAATGATAGAGAATGGCTATACACAAGTTGCTCACTGCAATAGAAGATCTAGAGGCAAATATCACAATCTATCACTACTTTTGGAGCTATTTGAGTATGCCTTATAAGCTATCTAATTTCACATATATCCATTCCCTGTGTGACGTCACAGAACTACTAAGCGTACCCATAGACCCCTTTCAATGTTTATAAACATTGTGTATGCGCGCGCACCTTGGCCTCAGAACGAATGCACACTGCCATTGGGTTTGCCGGTACACGCCGTGCAAAACTTCTATTTTATTTAAAATTAATAGAAATGCAGAAGCCTAACCTCATAACTTTAATATAATCTGTGCCTCGAATATGTTTTCTATAAGTGTTCCAAGCGGTTTGTTTCTAGGTGGTGTGCTTTTCGAGATATTTAACTTTTTCTGTATGAAGATTGCTCAAGGCCATTGACAATGCATTGAGTTTTCCAGTATGTGCAGTGCAAAACGTCTATTTTATTCAAAATTAATAGAAATGCAGAACCCATAACCTTATAAATTTAATATAATCTGTTCGTTCAATATCTTTTCTATATGTGTTCCAAGTGGTTTGTTTCTAGATTGTGTGGTTTTAGAGATATTTAACTTTTTCTGTATGAAGATAATTCAAGATTGCTCACAGCCATTGACAATGCATTGAGTTTGCCGGTATGCGCAGTAAAAAACGTCAATTTTATTCAAAATTAATAGAAATACGGAACCCTAACCATATAAATTTAATAGAATCTGTTCATTGAATATGTTTTCTATATGTGTTCCAAGCGATTTGTTTCTAGGTGGTGTGGTTCTAAAGATATTTCACTTTTTCTGTATGAAGATTGCTCATGGCCATTGACAATGCATTGAGTTTGCCGGTACGTGCAGTGCAAAATATCAATTATATTCAAAATTAATAGAAATACAGAAACCTAACCTTATGAATTTAATATAATCTGTTCGGTGAATATGTTTTCTATATGTGTTCCAATCGGTTTGTTTCTAGGTGGTGTGGTTTTAGAGATATTTCACTTTTTCTGTATCAAGATTGCTCACGGCCATTGACAAAGTATTGAGTTTGCCGGTACGCGCAGTGCAAAAGGTCTATTTTATTCAAAATTAATAGAAATGCAGAACCCTAACTTTATAAATTTAATATAATCTGTTTCTTGAATATGTTTTCTATAACTGTTCAAAGTGGTTTGTTTCTAGCTGGTGTTTTTTAAAGAGATATTATACTTTTTCTCTATGAAGATTGCTCATAACCATTAAGTTTGCAGTGTGACAGTCTGTCGTCCTGCAACCAAGCAGCGCGCGCGCTGACCTAAATACCTATGCTGATGTCATATGAAATAACTCTATGGGGAACTCCCTCTAATGGTGCGGGGCACATTATTTTGTTAATATATATTGAATATGCATGCAAGAAAATATTCATGTAAGAATTACGTAGCGAATTTAAGTGACCAAGTGTCTTTTGAAATAAAATATAATCTTCAGCTTATTTAATTTGACCAGTGTAACAACTGAAACAAGTGAAGAAAATTATTACTTTTTTTTTGCTGCCGATTTGCCAGCAATGATGACTAGAATACGCTGGTAATATGCATAGTAAAAACATCACGTATCGGCGTCCAGGAATAGTCCTACATAGTACCTAAAGTGCTGTACTTTATGTGCCGTGATATATTAGCCACTTATTTAGGAGCCAGCCCGGTGTGTTTTATTTTCTATGGGAGACTGATTACACCTGCACAAAGAACTGCATACTATATATAGTATATATAGCATATATAGTATACGTAGCATATATAGTATATATGCTATGCTACATATATATATATATATATATATATATATATTATATATATATATATATACATGCTACATATATATATATATATATATATATATATATATATATATATATATATATATATATATATGTAGCATGTAAGCTCACACAGTTGATGGTTGATACATAGTTCTTTATTGAATACACAACGACAAAGCATCGGGCTGGGCACA
Organism: Branchipolynoe longqiensis; assembly: GCA_030323885.1. NCBI lineage: Eukaryota > Metazoa > Annelida > Polychaeta > Phyllodocida > Polynoidae > Branchipolynoe > Branchipolynoe longqiensis. The sequence goes on along the minus strand of CM059193.1, from coordinate 81,265,026 downwards.
CACACGCCCTACCAAAAATAGAAAAGAAAATATAGTATATATATAGTATATATAGTATACATAGTATATGTATACCGGGCGCGGTGGCCGAATTGGTAGAGCGCAGGCCTCGCGTGCGGGAAATCGCAAGTTCTGTTCCCGATCACTTCCTAGCATGTCGCTCAGCATTAATAGGATATGGTAAGGACTGGTTAGCTTAGTGTTGTGATAATGTGACTGAGTGGGATATCAGGTCATGGTGCCTGCGGCCTGATGTCCGAGGGGGCAGCACTATAAAGTCTCCATAAGTGCACAGTCACAATTCGGTACCCGTCCTGATATTACCTTAGATGTTGCCGGGATGTAAAACTCCAACAACCTATATATATATATGAAGCTTCGTCATAATATACCTTAGATGTTGCGAGGATGTAAAACTCCAAGTCCAACAACCTATATATATATATGTGTATATATACATATAGATTAGTTAGACGAATCTTACCTGGGTATAGATGATGGATAACTATTGTTTTACCGAGGTAGAAGCCTCGGTTAGACGTGGGCGAGGGAGAAGGAAGCACATCCGGGTCCAGCAATCTTTACCTACTAATTCAGGATAAAAATGATTCTAAAAAACAACCTAAGGTCAAGTGACCTCATGCTAAATTGAGTGATTGACTAGACGTGGCAGGGCGTGGTGGGTGGGCCCTCGCCCACGTCTAACCGAGGCTTCTACCTCGGTAAAACAATAGTTATCCATCATCTATACCCAGGTAAGATTCGTCTAACTAATCTATTTTACCTCGGTATGCCGCCTCTGGCTAGCCGTAGGCTAGGGAGACCTTTACGTAAAATAATTTTTATCCTGATATTCTTGTTTTGTTATTATTCTTTAGTGATTATGTCTTATGTATGCAACAATGGAAAAGCGATTTGTATGGCAAAAAAGAGGAAAAACCAATGTTTTTCTTACCTCTCTCTTTCAGTTGGTGAGTAGCCTGTGCGCTATCGGCTGAGGCTTCTCTAGTCGTTTGTGGTAATGTCTAGCAAACGAAGTAGCGGTTTTCCATCCCGCGTGAGCTAGGATCCGTTTAACGGAGATGCCTAGCAATCTTGCCTTGGACACCATTGCACCACGTGTAGAGTGCGATGAGTACCTGTCTGTATTTACTCCCGCCAGTTTTAACACATTCATTGTCCATCGGGCGAGGGTATCCCTGGAAATGGCCTTGTGTGGCTTAATAAAGCTGACCAATAGCTGTCTTGAGTTTCTTATTAATCTTGTCTTGGATATATAATTTCGTATCGCAGATACGACACATAACTTGCGATCCTGAGTGAAACTGGACACCCCTATCGTAGAAAGGGGGTCACCTAATCGGTTTGATTTTAATAAAGTTGATAAATCAAACGTGGCCTCTTTACTGTCAATTTCTAGACCATTCAGCGACAGGGCAACTATAGTTTGGCCTCTGTGTCCAGTGACCAGGAGAAGCAAAACTGCGACTTTGAAACCTAAAAGTTTAACGTCCAGAAACTTATTTTCTGGCCATTTCTTGAAGAGGTTGAACACTAGAGAAACATCCCAAAACCTATTATATTTGGGTTTAGGCGGATTCCTCTGATAAATTGATCGTATGATCCAACAAATAACATGGTGTTTACCCATTGTTTGTCCATTAACCCGCGGTAGGATTATCGACAGAGCACATCTGGCAGCGTTAATAGCGCCATATCCTAGGCCTTCGTCCTCTAGGTAACGTAGGAAGAGTCCTACCTGGGATACTGTGGGAGTCATTGGCTTGACTTTCTTAAGCAGGCAATAAATACCCCATTTCTTTAAATACGTAGTATACATTTTCACCGTTCCTTTTCTCCACGCATCATCAACCAAACGCTGTTGTGTAATTTTGTCTAAGCCAAACTGTTCTAAATATTTATTTAAAAAAGGAATGCCACTAACGGAGTTGTCGACACGTTTCCGTGGCGTTCTAGTGGTCCCTGATGTTTGAGGTTTCCTCGGAATCTTGGGAAGCGAAGGCTGCTTTTGGCTGTGGCTAGTAACGTCGGTAGCCACGGTTGCGTGTGCCACTCGGGGACGATGAGTATGGCGTGTGTCCCCTCCATTTGAATCTTTCTGGCGACTTTGCTAATGATAGTAAAGGGGGGGAAAATGTAAAAGAAATGATGTCGCCACTTTAGGGAGAAGGCATCAATGTGCCAAGCATTGGGTTCCGGGTGCCACGAAACATATTTTGGAATTTTAAAGTTATTACGCGAAGCGAACAAATCGATCTGAGGTGAACCCCATGTGTGACAAATGTGTTTGAAAATGGATGGATTAAGTGACCACTCTAAGTGATCATGGAACTGGCGACTCATCTTGTCAGCTAGACAATTTTGTGTGCCTGGAATGTGATTAACAGTTAACCAGACATCAAAGGTTTGAGCCCAGTTCCAAATGAGAAGTGCCATTGCATTACATTTAATCGATTTTGTACCTCCCATATTTCTGACATAAGCCATAGCTGTGGTGTTATCCGTGAGGATACGTACATTATTTTTGGGTATTTTTACTAGACTGGTTAATCCCAAGTAAATGGCCCTTAGTTCTAGAACGTTAATATGATCGGGGAGTTCCGATTCTAGCCATCTTCCTCCCGTTGCTACATCATTTTGATGTGCTCCCCACCCTTGGAGAGACGCGTCAGTGGTAACGGTAGTGTCAGGCTCTCCCATTCTAATGGGATTGGGGGAATGGTCAAAGTGGTTTAGCCACCAATCAATGTCGGCTAGGCCGTTCTCCGAAATAAACATGGTCTTTTCAAAGTTTCCCTTTGCGCGGGCCAGCGCCAAATTTTTATCAATTTCGAGGGATTTTATGTGTGCCGCTCCGTATAGAATAGCTGGACTATACGAAACCATGACCCCGATAAGGACCGCGACCTGTCTAATCTTTGGCCTAGAAGTGTCTAACAGCTGTATCGCTGTGCGGTAAAGCTTATCTTTCTTTTGGCGTGTAAGCGAAACGGTCATAGCCGTGGTGTTCAGAATGAACCCGAGACACTTAAGCTCCTGAGTAGGAGAAAAAACTGATTTCTTGTTATGTATGAAGAAACCCAATTTGGTGAAAATTTTGCATAAATCTTTAACAGCGAGTTCACATTGCGTGAAAGATTGGCCCATAATAAAAGAATCATCTATGTATGGAAACATACAATGCCCCAATTTTGCCATGTGTGCAAAAATTGGTTTCAACAACTTAGTAAACAGACGCGGTGCGCAGGCCAAACCATTAGGTAAACATGTAAATTCAAAAAGTTGGCCATTCCAGAGAAAACGTAGGTATTTCCGATCTGTCTGGTGAATAGGAACGGTGTAGTACGCATCCCTTAAATCAACACTCGCTAGCCAACACCCTGGGGTAATTAAATCACGAGCTGTTTCTAAAGAAAACATTTTGAAATGTTTGTATTCAATGATTTCATTCAACTGAGTTAAATCTAAAATCATTCGGATTGAACCATCAGGTTTAGGAGTAGAGAAGATATTGGAAATATATTCCCCTTCAGTATGTTCAACTCTGTTGACAATGCCCTTAGACTCAAACAGTAGAACCTGGTGATCTAGCTGAGATTTTTCTAGTGAATTAAACTGATACGGAAAAGGCGCTCTCTTTTGTATAGGCAATTGTGTGAAAGGGATGTGAATGCCTTTAACAATATTCAGGACCTCTGGATTAGTGGTTAACTGTTGCCATTGATGTAAACAATTAGAAACATTCCCTGCTTGAAAAAGGCTTACTTCAGTTTGAGTTTCCTCCGTGACCATTGTAGGGTCAGGAGGCTGCACTGTTTGTGTGGAAATCTCTACTTGTTCCCTTGTTTCGGGAACTGGGGCTTGGGAACGAAATCCCTCTTGTAGCCGCGGTTGTCGTTCCAGTTTGAGGCCGGCCTGTCGCCTCGGCCCCTTCCTCGCTGGTTGAACTGGAAGGACGGTCCGCCCCTGAACGGCCTTCCTCCTCTGCGGAATCGAAAATCCGTCCTAGACTTTCTGAACCCTGCTGGGTTTTGGAAGCGACGACTCTTTGCTTCAGTGTTTTTAGCACTCTTGTAGTCGACCTCTACCTGTTTGTACAGGTAAGCTAGCTGACCCCCAAACATCTTGGATTTATCAAGCGGTTTGCTCTTGATAGGGGTAGGTCCGGAATACACGGTGTATTCCTTACCATCATGGTCCGTTACCTTGTTAGAGCGGGCAACCTCTTTTCCGGCATCTGTGGTGACCGATTTGAAAACGTTTTCAAATCTCCGATGGGTCATGTAGTTACTAGCGGCTGCTAACAAAGCTATGCCCCGGTCCATAACCCGCGCCAAAGACGAGAACTTGTTCTCTGTCTGCATCCTGTTAGCCACAGGGATAACAGACGTCAAGGCACCCAAAACTGCCTTATGGATCAGGCAGAGGGAAGTTTCATAACGACGGCGTTCGTCGGAAAGATGAATGCCGGAATCCATCTCTTTGAAAACCGAAGCAGGAATGCCCTTAACTCCTGAAATCTGCTCAGTCAACTTGTTGATGACTTCGATCGGTTTAAACGTAGTGAAATGGCTATTCACCGTTTTGCGCATCATGGTAGTGGTGCGCACTTTCTGAGCTTTCTTTTTGACAATCTTCTTGCCAGCTTTAACGCCTATTTTGGCGTAGACCCCGCTCGTTCCGTGTCGGAATCCGACTCGGTGGAAGAAGAGTCGGACGACGAGTCTGAAGAGGAGTCCTTCTTCTTCTTCTTCTTCTTTTTGGACTTTTTGGAGCGCTTAGAGTTCGCTTTCTTTGTGAACTCGTCACCAGAACTGCTCACTGGGCGGCGTTTCTTGCCCCGCGCTTTCGGTTTCGGAACCTCAGGTGCCGAAAGCGTGTCCTCTTCGTCCTCAGAAAAGTCTTCCCAATCCTCATCAGGGATTTGGGAAGGATCTGGAAAGGTCTGCGCCTGGAAAAGGCGCATCTTCTCCTCCATCATCTCCGCCATTTTCGCCTCCCACCCCACTGGTTGAGGGGCGTGATCACTGTCTTGATCCGAGGCATGAGCCCCAGGATGTGGGGACGGCGGAGCCGTAGCCGGTGGAGACGAATCGTAATCCGTAGGGGGGACACCCACCGCTGCAGCGGGCGGCTTATTCCGGCGAGTGGCCATCGGGAACTGTAACGAAACCAAAGCGTTACTAACCCGGAATCATCTCAACTACACAAGTGTAAGCCAGTAAACTGGGTTGAGGAACATGGTACAGAGAACGTGTTTTGCAACGTGTCAGTACAGGCGTGAAGCTAAATTTGCCGTAGGTGTGTGGTAACGAAACCAACCAAACGGAGGGCATCGATCGTGAGATCGGCCCCTCTCTCTGTTCCGTACACTTCTCCCACCTGTGGCTACAGCGCCAACAAGTTGGAGAAAATATTACGAAACTCGGAGGTTCGCCTTAAACCGGTCAGGGGTGTTTATAAAAAACACCCAGAAGCATCCCCAACATCATCCTCTATTAGGATCCGGGAGACTTTTCTTAGGAAATGAGCAACTCGGGTTGCCATTTCTCCCTGTCTGAAAAACAGGTGTCGATAGAACTCAGTATCGGTTTCGTTTGTGCCAGCGGCACGCAATGTTCTATCCGTAAGTTAAAAAACGTACAAAGTCCAAACAGGACTGAAGAAAGTTCTGAACTTTCATAAAAAGATGCTATAGAGCATGATAAACAAAGTTATCGAAGAAAACAGTACTTACTTTTGGATAAAAGCAGTAGTAGTAGATAAATCCTGTGGAGCAACTCACAAACGTCCTCCCGTTGTGAGTTACTTATGCTAATTGCTGGACCCGGATGTGCTTCCTTCTCCCTAGCCTGCGGCTAGCCAGAGGCGGCATACCGAGGTAAAATATATATATATATGTGCTCTATAATCTATTATGGGAATATAAACAAGGACACTATCTATCTTCAGTCCCCTATGTAATAGTATATTCACTGTATCCTAATCCTATCTAACTGACTCTGTGTAGTACGGCATGGGCCACACTGGCGCCACCTGTGAGGGGCTCTAAGCACTGTATGCCAGCTGCTTCTGGCTGTTATCGTCTATACACCCGTCGGGACGGTAAAATATGTAGCTTCGTCATAATATGACACATAAAATTGATATTCAAGTATTATGCGCCAGGCCAGGAGTAAGAAGTGAATAACGTGCTGAGGTTGAATAGTTGGACTGTTGTAACCTCACTGTCAGATTTAAGCTCCAAATGTATCTATAAATATTAATATATGTATGTAGAAATATATATATATATACCATTGTATGTGTATAAGTATATATATATATATATATATATATATATATAAATGTATCCATATGTGTGTGAAAAACAAAACCAGCTTCACACCACGCTATTAAATCTATTGTAACTCAGTGTTTTATTTCTTTGTTTCATCCTAGCAACATCTGTGGTAATATCAAGACGGGTACCGACTTGCAACAGTGTCCAATCATGACGACTTTATAGTGCTGCCCCACTGGGAGATCAGGTCGGCGGCACCATGATCAAATATCCCACTCAGCATATTATCCTGATACTGACCTAACCAGTCCTTGCCCTATCCTAGTAATGCTGAGTACCAGGCTAGGTGGTGAGAAGTACCAATTTTGTTAGTCACTGGTTTGACTCTGCCAGGATTCCAATTCCCAACCTTCCGCACAGGAAGCCTGTGCTCTATCGATTCGGCCACCGCGTCAGTGATCGGGAAAATAACTCCACTACACATAATCTTAGACCACAAACAACCTAGCAGATTCACAAATCAGTGGAGCATCATTTTATTTTTGCAAGTTTAATGGGCTTACAGAATATCGTGAACCTTTTTGGTGTATTGTAAATCCGTTACACGGTACATAATCATCCGTCTGAGAAAGTGTACAGCCCACATTTCAACCCACATACAGGATGCATGATGGGAGAATCCATCGAAACCTGACCTCCACCCTTCCCCCTACGTATATTTGATTATACAATAAAACCTCTCTAAATCGACCGACCTTGGAACCGATTTTAAGTAGTTCATTTGAGGAGGTGGTTGATTTAGGGAGTTAGAATATGGTTACGATGGTGTTGTTGGGACCCAAATAAAGCGATCGATATATGGGAGTGGTCGATCTGTGGAGGTGGTCGGTTAGAGAGGTTTTACTGTACTTCATAGCCTAGGTGATTTATCAACGCGGCTAATGAGTACTCTAGGTGGAATCAGCGATCTAGACCTCAGAACTCCCAATCCCCGACCAATGGAATTCAAAGGACATTATCGTGTAGAGTGAGGCGGACTTAATAGCTGCTCTCCATGTACCAGGGTGGAGCTCCTGAATGGCCGGGACACAGGAGAAGGCCCTATTGTGCTTCAAGTTCAAAATGCACCGTTTTCCTGCGTTATTTATGTATCTAAGCAGAGCGATCTAACATAATTAGACGAAGGTTACTGGGCACCGAACTATTGGGAATGGAGAGTGGCAGGTGTTTACCCTTAGAACTGTTAAAGGGCTGTCACGCACAAATTCACACACACATATATATATAGTTATTATATTTAAAATACATATAACTATTATTAACCCGCTACCTGTCTTACACACATATTTATACACATAAATATATATATATATATTTTGTGTGATGGAATTTATTTACCCTGCTGATAACGGATAACTGTATTAACACTTGTGTTCACCACTGAGCAGCACTAATTTACATTTTTTGAATTTTGTTTTTAGTAATAACTTCGGTTTTCTTGCTTCTTGTTTATGGCTTTAACTGTTTATAGATTGCAAACAGTCCAACATCCAGCTTTTACTATACTTTGTGTTAGTCCATTTAAACATCATCTGTTTTTCTAGGTTGCATTATTTTTTAGTAGTTTCTTAAACACTGCTATGTGTTCTGCATTTCGTGTTTAGTTTTTTTTGGTGAAGTATTTATTCATCTGAATATGACATTTGTCAGCGCCGGAGAACTGGTCTTCCAGCCATCTTACTATTGGAATTGACATTCTAAATAATCTAAGTTTGGTCAGTGCTGTATTAGTCACAGCAGTGTTGCAGCTGGCAGTTTATTCAAAATAGTTGCACTCATGTTAGCTACACTGTGATCATATGCACTGCATTTTGATTTTACCATTGCTAGTAATGGACCATTGTTGCTTCTTATGCACCTTGTTTGTAACCTGTTTGTTTCGCTTCGAGATTTATTGTATACATACATGCTTACCTTGGAAATAACAAAAACGTGAGTAACTTCATTTAGCATTGACATTATGTTAGTGAGATTTATTGCGATAGGCAAATAAAGCTATTTTTATACATACACACAAGGTTTTAACTGGTGCTGGGTAACAATAACAAGACAATGGCGCCTCCATGCCCCTATGCGCCAAGACAGCTTATAAGCAAAGAGAGTAAGGGTATTCAAGGCTGTAGAAGTCCTTATAAAGGACACTGGCTCCTTTATTCCTACCCCCTGTTACTATTGCTACAGCTGGCCGAGTGGCGGAATGAGGGTTTTTTTTTGTGTTTTTTTAAAAATTGAGGCTGTATTTATACTGTCCATAGCATATAAGGCCGGATAGATTGCTACTTCCGGATAGAGAATGTTAGGTTACACTATTCACTGTGAATATCTACACTGCCCTCTGCGCTGCCTATATAACACTTAACAGTGATGAGAACAGGTCAGACATAAAAAGTCGGGTCATTGCCCAAAAGTCGGAAAACTGCTGATCGACGGATCTGGACAAGTGTCAAAATCAATCCTCAAAGTTTGGAAGCTCCCGATCGGCGGGAAATTGGCTTGCAGTTGAGCCAATTTCATATATATATATAATTATATAGATATGATCATATATATGATCATATATATAATGATCATATATATATGCGACCAGACACCGCGGCTGAAACGGTAGAGCACAGACTTCCCATGCGAAATGTCGGGAGTTTGAATCCCGTTCAGTCAAGCCAACGACTTACAGAATTCATACTTGCCGCTTCCTATCCTCGCACTCGGTGTTACTATGATAGATCAAGGACTGGTCAACGCAGAATCACGATAATGTGACTGTGTTGGATATTGCGTCATGATTCTGGTGGCCTGGTCTCCAAGTGGGACAGAACTATAAAGTTACCATGAGTGCGCACTGTCACAAGTTGGTTCCCATCCTGATATGACCTTAGATGTTGCTAGGATGCAAAACCCAAACAAACTACGATCATCTATATCATATATATGAACACACGTATGTAGTAATATAGTATGAGTATTTGCTATATATACATGTGTATGCATATATGGTATATATGGTACATATGGTGTGTATCTGTGTATACATAGATGGAGGGGACATGAATATGAACATATACATCAGTCATATTAAGACCCCGCTAGAGTTTTCTATACAAATATATCCCCCCCCCCCCCTAAGCCTGTGCAGGGAGAGTGGATCATATGGCATGTGGATGGAGAGCGTATGTGTATCATTCTGAGGCTTCATATTCGTGATTGTGATTACTATCATTGGCCAGCATATTAGTTATGCTCTGGAGATGTCGTGTCAACCCAATCACTAGGTAGTAGGTGGCGCAACGGGTCTTGTACAATTGACGTGAAAGTAGTTCTTTGCCCTAGGGACCCCCCCCCCCCCCACCCCCCGCCTGCCCTTCCCAACCCACAGCATGCTAGGAATATATGCTAGGTGAAATGTAATACTAATAGGAATTAACCCATTGCATATAACCCTGGTAGTGTATGGTTGGTTTGTTGGTTGTTGGAGTTTTATGTCCTGGCAACATCTAAGGTCATATCAGGATGGGTACCGACCTGTGACAGTGTGCACTCATGGCGACTTTATAGTGCTGCCCCACTGGGAGACTAGGCCACTAACATCATGACCTGATATCCCACTCAGTCACCTTATCCTAACACTGAGCCAACTAGTCCTTGCCCTTTCCTAATAATGCCGAGGGCCTGGCTAGGAAGCGACAAGTATACATTTTTAAGTCATTAGTTTGAGTCGACCAGAGTTCGAACCTGTGGCTTTGAATCCCACAATCTACCAAAATGGGAGACGGAGGCTCAACTAATTCGGCCATCCCGTATGGTAGTGTAATATAGCTAGGTATATTATATACTCATTTCGTCTCCCTTTTGGGCTGTATATAGTTAGTATATAAATATACGGGTATAAATCATCGGTATGAGGTTTTCCTATTACTATTACCATTCTTCTAATATTATATTTAAGGTCCAATAACGGACGAATGTTGATTAACTGCGGCATACTGGCTTACGGTGGCGCCACCACCGGCAGTTCTTGTCACTTATCTCTCTCGCCGTATTGATCATCCTGCTGTAAAAAACTTGTATATATCTATATAACGACTCATGGACATCATGGACATCACTCTCACAGCAGAGAGCTAAATGGAGAGCGGCAGTCAAGTAATGAAAGCAGTCTTTGTTGCATCGCGACTGACAGCATGATGATGATGATGATATATATATAATTATAAAGATATTTATATATATAATTATATATATATATTTATATATACATAGTTATATACACATTCAGGCTAAAAGGGAGACGGAATGAGTCATATATATTTGCATGTGCACATATATATATATATATATATATATATATATCATATATAGTTAGTTTAAGTTGTATGTATGTGAATAACTTCTCAGTACTGACGCATTGGTCTTCCAGCCGTAATGACAAATGCACTACACATTTTATTACACACTAGAGAAAATGATAAAATAGATATAAGAAAATAAGCATATGTATATATGTATAATGACATGAACCATATATCAAATAGTACAGTAACAAGTAATATAAATAAGTCGCATAAAGCCTACTTAGCGAGTATTTCTCCATAGGTAAGGACTACCCTTAATTATGCCCCGTTCTAAATCTATAAATGGCTTGACATAAACAGTAATCACGTGATGTACCAGCAACGATTGCCACAATAGACGATTTCCACCACAAACCTGCCATCTGACGGAAGTTTAAATACACAGTTATCCCATTATGTACCAGCAACGATTTCTCCAATAGACGATTTACACCACCAACCTGCCCTCTGGCGGTAGTTTAAAAACAGCTAATAATGCTGGTAACAAACAGCTCAGAGTGCAGCATGTTATGTAGAAAAGGGATTATAGAGGAACGCCACCACCAGCCTGCTCTCTGGTTGGAAGCATGACGAATCTATATTGTGGGTAAAAGTTTGCGCATGCTCTCATTGCCAGCGGAGTTGTTACTAATGTTAGGCATGGAATGACTTCTCAAGTAAACCGCGCTGAGGACCACTCATCACTGTGTGACTGTGTCATCAACAATTACAGAAGGTCCCCATTAGCCTACTAGAGTCAGATGAACTCACTGACAGTAGTAGTATAGTAGGGTTCATAAAAACTGTCATTGGGGTAGTTTCTTTTTATGCTCTCTACTCTGGAAGTATAGAGCTATTATCCTCATAATGAACCCTACTAAGTACTATACTAGTTACTACTACTGGCATCAGAAGAGATGTTGCAACAAACCGAAGAATCGTGTCTAGGCAGGGACGCAAACCCACAGTTCTACCATTCCAGGGTATGCTTCTTAACCATTAGCGTATCTCGGCTCCCTGATGCAATCCCCCTACCCATGTCTACCTGTATATGTGTCATTTCACCTTGGGGAGGTGAGTGCAACCCACTATGCATTTCGTCTCTTGGGAATTGTAAGTCTCGTACTTACATATCATACAATGACAAATATCTTCTAGCACATTTCCGTTTCCACACACACCCCATGTTCAACACAATGCAATCCTCATCATGTACAAAATCCTGGTCACTGCATCAGCATCGTTTGAGGGGGTGCAACAAATGGGAACATCGGGCCTAGAGTGGGATTCGAACCCACATGTATGACACTCTGAGGCAAGTGTCCTATTTAAGTTCCCTGATGTAACCCACCTTCCCACGCCTATATATGTGATCCCCATTCCGTGTTTTGCACTCTCCCCCCCCCCCCGACACGCATAAGATATTTGTCTGATTGTTGTTGTGATGCCATTCTCATTAATGTGTCCTTTTCTTTCTAAAGTTACAAAGTCCGATGGTTTTAAGTTTCTGTCATTTTCTGAGAAAAATACATTAGGTTGGTGATCATAATCTACTTACTTTAGCTTGATGTAACTTTGATTCAAAATGACTAATATATGTGATATTTGAAGTGTAAAACATCCCAAATTAATTTGGGTGCGCTTGTCAAAACTCTGACCATATATGCTTAAGCAGTAATATGTTTTTCTTTATATTAAAGTTGAATAGTCCGATGGTTTTGAATTTCTGTATTCTTTTCTGAGATAAATATATTAGATCGATCACTAGTGTCTAATTTACATTAGTTCAAAGTTACTTTTATTTTAAATATTAAACTTTTGAGATATTTTGAGTGCAAACATGGAAAATTAGTTTTGGCAAGCTTGTCAAAACTCTGACACCATAGACTTCTGCAGTAACAGGTTCTATTAAATTGACTCAGTATTGCCTTCTACCCAGAAACAAATGCTTAATAAGTGCATCAGTATCTAAGTTAAATATGTAAAATCAAATCTAGATAATTGGTTTGGTTTTGAAAATTTGATATTTCATCAGACTATGCAGCTTTAAATAAATATACTTAGTGTGTCTTTCTATATATTAATACATACTTGTCTTGAAGATTTATACTGCCTATCGTGGATAAGTCTGAATAGACTTGTTTTCACCATTAGACAGTTTGTCGATAGAAAGCCTGAGTCTACACTTTTACCGACCCAAGGGATTTTTAACCTCCCATGCCACATAGACATGATATGAGAGCAACTGGCCTTTGATGTCACTGTAAGTTAGACACAGCAGTGGAAATCCAAATTAGAAGAGGTGGGGGCACAGGGAATCGAACCACCGACCTTCAGATTAGGAGTCCGACCTAGAGAAAAGTCTGACACTCTAACCACTCCGCCAGAGAACACCACACTTCAGAAATGTGCCAATATCTAAATTGGATGTGTAGGCTTAAATCTGGATATTTGTTTTGCTTTTAACAAGTTGGTGTTTTTATCGGACTATGCAACTCTAAACAAAGAGTTGCATAGCAATGAGGCATACCAATATTAGTATAAGGAAGGAGAAACAACCACATTCAAAGAACTAATCAGGGAATGCAGTGAGTTCCTTGGTTTTACTGACTGTTTAAATGTTGATATTATTTAATCCTACCCCACGATTTTGGTTCGATGCTGAGCCTTACTAGCCCTTAGGCAGCTAACATAGTCCACGTTTGAACTGAGTAGGGTGAGTGATTTGTAGAATGAAGCTAACGCAACTAGTGGTTCTAGTTTTAGTATATATATATATCGTTTTGATCATGTGGTTTGGCTCTGTAGTCTTCATTTTAAACTTTGCAATGGTGGCAGTGAAGCAATGAATTAGTAACACACGTCTATGTATATATGCATATAATATTTATACACACACCCAATGTACACACTGATTGTCCCTTCAATGATAGGACACTGGCTATGTCAGGACAACATTGGTTTGGATGCAAAGTTGGCCGTTAAAGACGGGTAGGGCCTACTATATTGAAGGTTTTTGTACTATTGTGCACACGCACATATATGTGTGTGCATGCAGTATGTAGCCACTGCACTGGGACATCTTTGTATTAGTGTGTAAATATGCATACACATATTTACACAAATAATTATGTGTGTGTGCACACTACTAATACTATAAAAACCTTCAATATAGTAAGTAACCAAGATAGTACCCATATTCAGTGGATAACTTTGCATTCAGACTAATGTTGTACTCACATAGTCAGTGTCCTATCATCGGAGGGACAATCGATTGAACAATGAACGATTTGTACATTTGGAGGGGGGGGGGTGTCCGTTCATAGCAGCTATACTTTCACGACCCACATGCGTCATTGAAGATCTGGGCCCGTATGCATGAATAATTATTTATCGCCCCCGGTGGTAAGGACCGAGTTCGGGGTAGCTATCGCCGGTGGTAAGAAATGGGTCACGGGGTATGCATGAAGCCAAATCGGCAAGGAGGTAGCTACCCTTGTAGTTATTTATAGATTTGGGAAATCCCTCTGCATTTGTAGCCATATCTGAGGCTCAAATCTATTAAATGCTATCATATTTAACAGAATTACATACGCAATAAGTGATATTTCATGAAATTAACCCTAAATTCGAAGCAATATTAATGCTGCCGCTGCAATGGCGGCGATATTAATATTTTCGAATCGACGAATGCAAGCAACCGCCGCGGCCGTCAGTATGGAAAGCGATGTCAATGCGGCGGCGGCGATTTCTTTACTTTACATTCGTTGATTCGACACTATTAATATCGCCACCAATGCGACGGTAGCCTTAATAACGGTTCGAATTTAGGGTTAAATTGATAAAATTTCACTTATTGCGTATGTAATTCTGTTAAATATGATCGCATTCAATATATTTGGCCTGAGTCGGTCCCTACCCCAGCCCTTATACCTGCTACTGAGTGGGGGTAGCTTACCCTACTTTTACCCCCCGGGGTTTGCCTACCCCGGTCACATGCATAGTGACTTTTCGCCGCTACCCCGGATATCCGGCTACCACCGCCCCATGCATATGGGCCCAGTACTCTGTAGTCATTCATGCACGATAGAGCTGAGCTATACATTTCACCACAGCACGATAGAGCTGAGCTATAGCTTTCATCACAGCACGCATGCGCGCCCTCCATGAAGGAAGCATCCCTTCTCCTCCACCCCCACCCAACCCCCCTCTCCCCCAGCGGACATACTCCACGCCATCTATATAGCCCAATCCAACTCAAACCCAAAGCATCACCTACCACGGGAACAAGCGGTATGGCCTCGCCCTCCTTCTTGCCCATGGACGGTGCCTTGTTGTTGCCCTGCTTGTCTCCGGTCGGCGATGTGGTCTGGTCGAAGGGGTCCTCCATTTTCTCCACGTCGGCGCTGTTTGGCAGGCCCTGCGGCTTCATCAGCGGGTCCATGTCGCCGACGGTCGGGCTGGGGCTGCCGTCTGCCGGCATGCTCATTGAGCGGGACGTCAGTGACAGCTTGCCTCCATGCTCCATGCTGCCCGTGTACAGATAGAGACAGTCCTACAGACAACAGCGATGCAATGCGCTCAGTTCCACAATGTCCAGCCTCCCGCTTCGATCCTGTAGCTGTAGATTTCCACGTTTGATTTCAAGTGTTTATTTATATGCGACGGTGTGTCTGCGCGCGTGTGTGATAGTTAGTTGAACTCAGTGTTTATATGCACGATGTGCTAACTCAGTGTGTGTGGGTTGCGCTCGCAGATTCGATGCTGCTGTTTGGCAACAAGGCGTCTATGGTCTGAAGTCTCGGCAAACACCACGGAGGTATTTACAGCGAGCCTCCCCCCCCCCCTCCCCCTCCCCCTTCCCCTCCCACTCTGTATGCAGAACGCATGCCCGGGGGCAATAGTAGAAGGAACTCTACCGCCGGTCATACTATTAGGAGCAATTTACTCCATTCCCCCATTTGCACGCAGCTTGCATGTGGGTTCGAACCCTTGCCGAGTGAAACCATTGACTTACCAAATTTGTTCTTATCACTACCTAGCTTGGTTCTCGACGTTAATGGGATAGGGCCAGGACTGGTTATCAGGATATTATGATTGAGTGGAGTATCTGATTATGGTGCTAGTAGCACCTACAGTGATACATCACTAAAAAGTCGACATCAGCGTACCCTGTCAGAAGTCGGTATTCATCCTGACATGCCCTTAAATGTGGCTAAGACGTAAAACCACAACAAACAAACGCACATTATTTGCATCAGTGTCTGTGGTGTCATTCGGACGAGACTGTTAGAATTGTTATGCAGACCGGCTGAAGTTATAGTGGGAATATTGACGTTGTGTCATTTTCATCGCTGTATTCAAAATGCGTCAGTTAAAAAAATGACATATTTAGGGCGGGTCAAACGTATTAAGTCATGTTACCAGGTTATGGTGAGTACGTACGGGGTCACACTGTAATAACACCGAAACTGGACGGAAGTGCTACACATCCAGGAATGTTTCTCGATCATTTGGATATATATATATATCAGTGCCAGGTTGCAATAGATTCAAATGGGCCTGCATCATGTAGTTTCTAAAAGACTTGAGTCAGTGATCATTTAAATAAAATGCAATGTCAGAACGCACACAGAAACCCCTTTCTACCACAGTACGTGTGCACATGCAAATATACAACGCCACACACACCAAGCCATATACACAAACCGACATATGCAAAGCCACATATGCAAAGGCACATACACAAAGCCACACAGACAAAGCCACATACACAAACCGGCATATGCAAAGCCACATATGCAAAGCCACATATGCAAAACCACATAATGCAAAACCACATAA
Source organism: Branchipolynoe longqiensis (assembly GCA_030323885.1). Taxonomy (NCBI): domain Eukaryota; kingdom Metazoa; phylum Annelida; class Polychaeta; order Phyllodocida; family Polynoidae; genus Branchipolynoe; species Branchipolynoe longqiensis. Next base: position 81,248,490 of record CM059193.1, on the reverse strand, counting down.
TGCAAAGCCACATACACAAAGCCACATGTGCAAATCCGCATACACAAAGCTACATCTGCAAATCCACATACACAAAGCTACATGTGCAAAGCCACATACATAAAGCCACACACACAAAGAAATATAAATATACACAATATGCACAAAGAGACATACACAAAGACACATGTACACCAAGCCACATACATAAAGACATACACACAGAGACATACACAAAGACACATACACAAATATACCTACACAAAAACTTATGCACAACATACACAAAAACACATACCAAAAGACATACGCAAAGCCACATGAACAAAGCAGCATATGCAAAGCCACATACGCAAAGCCACATACACAAAGCCATATACACACACACCAAATAATCGCTCAACTGTGCGATTCTATTCCGGCATTATTTCTGGCAGAGACAAGTCTGCCACAGTGTTTACAGAGTGAATGAATCCTCCGTTCTATATCAGCGTTCTGACGCGCCGACATGGCGCTCTCCGCCAATCACAGGCGGCCAGTCAAAAGGCTCGGCTTGGAATTATTCACAGATGCCGCCTTCTGATTGGCTGCAGCGCTCTTCATTCATGAAAGTGGAAAACTACTACGCTGCATCCCAAGGCCATGCTTCTTGATCGATGTATGTCTTTGAGAGTTGACACGGTAATGGGGGTCAAGACGGTAGGGCGCTTCCTCGTCGAAGATTACGACAGTTGCTACGCAGAATCACGCGCATTACTCATACACGAAGGGAAATTTACGCGAGGTGGGACTGGCGAGAAGTCTGACGCATGAAGGGTGCGGGGTTGACAGCTTCTTAATCTTAGTTCAACAAGTTTTACTGCGCCTTCCGCCTCGTAGCGCCAAAACATTGTAATGCCAACGATCGCTTAGTTTAAACAAATATATTTGAGGTTTTACATCCTGGCAACATTCAAGGTCGTTCATGGATGTGACATTAAGGTCGGTCCCTCTCCGAATTGTGTCTAACCGGATGCATCTCTGATGGTTATGTTATTCTTTTCCCGCATTTTCTTTCAATGACACCAATAGAAACGGCCTTGATTCGGGATAATTTGAGATATTATTAACGAGACTGCGCAAGTAGATCTAACCTCTATGAATTGTACCTATGGAAGCAATCCACATAAAACTGCTAATTTAGTAATAAACACACCCACCCATATATATATATATATATATATATATATATATATATATATATATATATATATATATATATATGTAAGCGGAAGGGAGGCAACAAGGTGAATAAGTATGGGCGATATCATTTTATTGCTCAGAGTAACAGTAAGCAATGAATAAGATAACAAGTACATATATACTGCGATATCATACGTTGACAATAGGCAATATCAACAACCAGTCAATAGTAGATCAGTAATATAATGACATCTGGCTGGGCAACTGCCCTACTGGAAAGAAAAAAAAAAGGAGGTGTGTCGCTCTTGGATGGTGGCAGCGCTGTGCCGTATCAAGGCCAAGAATGTCAGTGCGCGCACCCCGGTGCTGTGACACTGGCGCTGCACGTGTGCCTATCGTCGAACCCACGAACCGCTAATGGTAGCCCAGAATAGAATCGGTTGCCGGAGCCCCTTCGCCCTACACCTGCATACAGTGGCTGTATACAAGGATATATATATATATATATATATATATATATATATATATATATATACAGTCAAACCTCTCTAAGTCGACTGACCATGGGACGGAATGTATGTGGTCCATTTAGGGAGGTGGTCGGTTTAGAGAGTTAGAATAGTGGTCGATCTGTGGAGGTGGTCGGTTAGGGAGGTTTTACTGTATATATATATATCGTTCTATTTACTGCATTATTTTTGGGTCCCAACAATACCATTGTAACCATATTTTAAGTCTCTAAACCGACCACCTCCCTAAATGGACCACTTAAAGTCGGTCCCAAGGTCGGCCGATTTAGAGAGGTTTTACTGTCTATATATAATTATATATATACACACATATATAATTATAAGGGGGAGTGTGACGTAGCTCAGGCGGTAGTGTGTACACCCATGAGGTGTCGATCTTCCTATCGATCCTGCTCAGTGGACACATTTGCAGTTTGGGGTATTTTCCATTCCAGCCAGTGGTCCACAACTTGTTCATCAAAGGCTGTGGTATGTGCTATCCTGTCTGTGGGAAAGTGTGTATAAAATACCCCTTGCTGCTTATTTGAAAGAGTATCCCATGTGGCGGCAGCAGGTTTCCTCCAAAGAAATATGTCAGAATGACCATATGTTTGATGTCCAATAGCCGATGATGAAAATCAATGTGCTCTAGAGTCGTTGTTAAATAAAACAAACTTTTTTTCGAGACACACTTATATATATATATATATATATATATATATATATATATATATAGTAGGTCCTAGTCTGCACTGAGGGTGATTGCATTGGGGATCCTAGGTGGTGTAATGGTTAGGACGTTAGCACTGGAAAGGCAAGAAGTTTGTGTTCAAATCCTGCTCTAGCTAGACACACTATATTTCCCATTTTCATATATACATATATGTGCGTGTGTATGTGTATATACACGTGTATATATATATATATATATATATATATATATATATAGATTCATTCACACACACGCCTGTGTGTATATATTTTCAAAGTAGCGGTTTATAATGTGTAGCCCTAATTTACATTAATTAATTAAGTAGGTCCTATTCATTGTGTAATATTATGCAGTCATATTTAACATGATGTTGCCATTGTTGACAATGACATAAGAACGGTAAGATCCTGCCCTTGGTGACATTACAGCACATAATACTGATACAGTTGTTGTCTTGTTGATGTAATAAGTTCGAGTTGTTTCTACTGTCAACATATACAAGTTCTGCCCTTGCTGACAAAAACACGACGAAAAGCTTATTGTCCTTGTTGACAATAACTTAACAATGGTGAAGTTGTTTCCCTTGCCAACAATAATATAATAGCAATACAGGTGTTTCCCTCATTGAGAATACCATAACAATTGTACAGTTAATGCCCTTGTCAACAATACTGTATTAGCAATACAGTTGGTACCCCCTTGGACACTAACAAACCCGGTGCTCTTGTTTCCCCGACAATAGCAATAGCAAGACAGTTGTTTCCCGTGCTGACAATAACGTAATAGTTGTTTAATTCTTTCCCTATCAGTTCTAGATAAACGTTTACCAACAGGCTTCAGCCAGTCATGTTATACAGTAAAACCTCTCTATACCGACCCCTCCACAGAGCGACCACTCCCCTATATCGATCGCTATATTTGGGTCCCAAAATTACCATTGTAAGGATATTCTAACTCTCTAAACAGACCCCCTCCCTAAATGTACCACTTAAAGTCGGTCCCATGGTCGGTCGATTTAGCGAGGTTTTACTGTATATTAGCATCATCTGTGGTGATAATTCTGCACTACATATCGGTTAGCTTTCAGTAGTCCAAACTGATCCTCACAACCATACAGAATGGCCTAGTTCCTGGACAACCACCACCATGTTTTTTCATCTTGCATGTTGTTACATGCAGGTAGCTTTTAAAAAGTACCAAGCAAAGACAACAAAAAAACACCCAAAATACTTGTATCCACTTTCTGTACTCAAGACCTTCAGATATCCTCTAAGAAGAGCACACGCCTCTTCACCCAGACAGAGGAGGTGTATATATGGAGGTAGCTGGGTAGTCCAGCCATTGCCATAGATACACCACAAGCCGTACACTGCACATAAATCTAACCACATGTCAGTTAACGCCTACACGACTAGTTCTTATGAGCTGCCTACTACAGTAAAACCTCTCCAACTGACCACCTCAACGGATCGACCACTCATCTATATCGATCGCTTAATTTGGGTCCTACCAATACCATTGTAACCATATGGTAACTCCCTTAGCCGACCACCTCCCTAAATGGACCACTTATAGGCTGTCCCAAGGTCGGTCGATTTAGAGAGGTTTTTACTGTACTTGGAGATCATCCAAAGTTTCCAACATTCGTACAAAGCATATGATAAGGGGAGGGGGGTGTCAGTCAAGTATGACTTTTATTGTTGAACAAAATGTTGATATTTTTTTGGTGAACATTTGTTTGTTTGTACATTAGTTGATTAATCAAGAGAATTTGTCAATCGGGGACAATCGGTTTTCCTCGTTCTCTGTGGCGGAGTGGTTAGAGTGTCTGACTTTTTTCTAGGTCAGACTGCTAATCTGAGGGTCAGCAGTTCGATTCCCCATGCCCCCAGCTCTGCCAATTTGGATTTCCACCGCTGTGTATAACTTACAGCGTCATCAAAGGCCGGTTACTCTCATACCATGTCTATGTGGTGGGGGAGGTTAAAAATCCCTTGGGTCGGTAAAAGTGTAGGCTCAGGCTTTCCATCGACCAGCAGTGGAATGAGGAAGACCAGTCGTATATGACTGAAATTTCCCCTGCTTAAACAACTAATGGACCAAAAAAAACACACAAAAAACTGTTCCTTGCCCTATCCTAGTGTTAATGCCAAAAACCAGGCTGGGCAGTGACAAGTATGGTTGTTGGAGTCATTGGTTTGACTCAACCAGGGCTTAACCTGGGGGTCTGAATCCCATGTTGTACTAAAATGGGAGGTGGGCACGCAACTCATTTGGCCACACCATTTGGGTCTGTAGTGAAATGTTGATGTGTACTACTTTTAGGTGGGGGACAGGAGGGCGGGAGGTCTGGAAAAGTAGTACTCTTTGTACTACTGTGAAAATGTTGAAAACTTTGGATGACCCCTTATATTATACTTTGCGTAAGCTTCATGGTAGCAGCTATCTTGGCAAGGTAGAGAGGAACTGCAAAACAACAACCAAAATAGCACCCACAAAAACCAACATAAACCAACCAAGAAGCAATTCACCAAAGTTAAACAACATTGAGCTTCAAGAGCGTTTTGATGGATAAAAGAAACTTGGAAAAACTGGATGCTTTTGATATCCTGATACAGGCATATACATCCTGCGAAATCAGTAGTGGGTAAATAATAAGGTGTAGCATGCAATCATGAAAGTGTCCCTCGTAGATTGTCCACTGTCCACTCCGGGACCATTTCTTTCCAAGAACTCGTGTAGATAAGGCCTTATAGACACGATTCATGTGATACATTACTAAATGCAATTTAAAAACTATTCAAATTGTAATAGAAATATCAGAAAATAAAATAGATTGGAGCTATCTCAATGAGAACTAAATTTTCTGATTGAACACTAGACAGGAAAATTGCCTATATAGAAAGATATTTGGACGTATATATACTGTATGCATAGTGAGGTTTTAGACAAGTAAGTCAAAGATTGTCGGGGGAGATGGGGAGTAGTACCAAACGGGACACTGTGCCTAGAGCGAGATTCAAACCCACACTTCTTCCATTCTGGGCCCATATGTCTGAGCCAATTTTTAACCGGACCAGGTAGAAGGAGGGTGCCGGGTTAGCTAACCCCAGGTTTCCAAATGTGTCACGGGGGATGTATGTGACCAAAATGCACCCGAGTTAGCTAACGTTTCAGTTATTTATAGATTTGGGAAATCCCTCTGCATTTGTAGCCATATATTAGGCTTAAATATATTAAATGCTATCATATTTAACAGAATTACATACGCAATAAGTGAAATTTGATCAATTTAACCCTAAATTCGAACCCTCCTTAAGGCTACTGCCGCATTGGCGGCGATATTAATAGTTATATTTTCGAATCGACGAATGTAAAGTAAACAAATCGCCGCCGCCGCCGCATTGACGTCGCTTTCCATACTGGCGGCGGCAACGGTTTGTTTACTTTACGTTCGTCGATTCGAAAATATAACTATTAATATCACCGCCAATGCAGCGGTAGCCTTAAGGAGGGTTCGAATTTAGGGTTAAATTGATCAAATTTCACTTATTGCGTATGTAATTCTGTTAAATATGATCGCATTGAATAGATTTGGCCATAATCGGTGCCTAACCCCACCTTTAACCCTCCTTTCGCATGGGGTTAGTGCAGGCGACTTTAAACTCACCGAGTTAGTTTAACTCTGACACATACATACGCATTTTTCGCCGCTAACCCGGGAAATCCGCACAACGCCGGGTTACGACCGCTAACCCGGGCTCATACATATGGGCCCTGGGGCGAATGTCTTAAAGTTAAAGCTGCATTTTTTTTAATGAAACCATCAAATTGCCAAAACCAAAACAATTATCTATATTTAAATCTACATATCAAACTTAGGAACTGGTGCACTTATTAAACATGTGTTGTTGCATAGTAGGGAATACTGATTTAATTTAACAGAGCATGTCACTGCTGAAGCCCATGATGGCAGAGTTTTGGCATGCACGTCAACATTAATTTGCCATGTTTGCTCTTCAAATATCTCATATGTTAGGCATTCAAACAAATGTACTTCAACCTAATGTCAAATAGATTCTATCGATAAATCTAATTATGTTTTTTAATAGCAAAAACTCAAAACCATCGGACTATCCAACTTTAACCAAGTGTCTGTCTATGTTGCCTGATACAATCAACCTAGCAACACATTCTTACCTGTGTGGCATTTGACACGGGGAGTTGAATGGAACTCACTGCAATATCAATATACAGTGTGACTTAAGAGACCATTTGCAAAAAAAAAGCGCAAAACACACACACACAAAAAACACCACCATTGTGGTTATCACGTGGTTTATTTCTGACATATACAAAACTGACTCGGTGGCCGAATCGGTAGAGCGCAGGCTTCCCATGCGGAAGGTCGGGAGTTCAATTCCCAGTCGAGTCAAACCAATGACTTACAAAATTGATACTTGTCGCTTCCTAGCCAGGCACTCGGCATTATTAGGATAGGTCACTACCGACTCGACTGCTCCTTTTTTCCGCTGCCCCCAACAAACACTCATTGTTAAAGGGTTGCAAAGGCAGGTAATGCTCTACATCCTGTGAGTAATGGGTCGGTTCGTTTCCTAATGTCTAAAGGGGCTGGGACATTATGACGTATGTGATTTTTGGCCGCTACATCGGGATACGTCGTTATGCGTTATGCATGCATTAGGTGCTCGTTGGTATACGTCAATGTACGTTGACATTCATTGAGATATGGTGTCACGCGTCAAGGAGTCGGGAAAGTTTTGTGCATGCACAAAATTGTCGACGTACGACAATGTTCGACAATGTGTGGATTTTACATTTGCCGTACATTATGTATACATTAGGCATACGTCGATGTACATTAGATGTACATTAGACAAACATTGTTCACTATGTTGCACTACATTAAAGGCAGTGGGAACATACAGTCTGCATACTGAAAATGTATGGATAACATATGTCTAACATACGTTTAGCATTTCTCCAGCGGGTCTTGATATATGTAACGTATGAGGCATAGTTCTGGCGATCGAATAACGTATATAATGTTCACCAGCATTCTGTGAACGTTAGCCATACGTTGGTCATAAGCTATGTATACAGTATATATACGTCCAACTTTGCTCCCCGCGCCGAAAGGTTTGACGCTTCTCGACGTAAAAAAGTGATTTTACATGTTGCGAGATGCGTCATAATGTGACAGGGCCTTAAAAGCCACTGCTTCATATTCTGCCCACACTAATATGGCACGGGCCATGAACCTGGTCGAGTCAAACCGATGACATTCAAAATTATACTTGTCGCTTTCTAGACAGGCACTTGGCAGTATTAGGATAGGGAAAAGACTGGTTGGCTCAGTGTCAGGATAATGTGACTGAGTGGGATATTAGGTCATGGTGCTGCCAGCCTGGTCTCCCAGTGGGGCAGCACTATTAATATCAAGTCGCGATGAATGCACAGTCAAAAGTTGGTACCCGTCCTGATATGAGCATAGATGTTGCTAGGACATAAAACAACAATAAATAAACAACAATCTTGTTGTCTGACATTTGCTTCTGAATTGGGTTGCAGTGAAATATATATGTGATGCATAAGCATTATACAAGTATAATTAATTGGAAGCTTTCACTCCTTATTATATTCTAAGTCATGTACAGTACTGATCTAATAATAATTGTTCATCTACTATGCAACCGGGCTGATTGTGTCGTCCACTGTCTGCAAACGCGGTATCTTGTCTGGCCAAGCTCAGTCACTGTGCCCGTGATATATGTGTGTGTGTACCAAAGGCCTAGCTTGGGATTTTCAGGTGGTATCCAGACTTTTTCAGCGATGGAATAAAACATTATTGGAATAAAATGCGATGGAATAAATTGCTATAAAACATCATATATTTTAATAATGAGAAAGATACTTGTAATCTCAGGTGGTACACAGCTGCGTACCTGTGTATATGGAAGCTAGGCCCCTGCGCGTGTCTTCCGGTCAGACCTGCCTATTCCCTGCACCGCTCTCCGAAGGCACTCCCCCACCACAACATCGGCGTATTCGTGTAGGGAACTGGTCACCTATTTATACTCAACCAACAGGCAGCCAGGGCCATGTTCAAGGTACGCTTCCGAGACGTCTCGGGGAAATCCCTGACTTCATGCTATTCTGAACGGCAAAAGCAGTTGGTCGCCTTGAAAATGGCTGCCCTCATAGGCAGCCATTTGCAATGAAAAAGAAGTGCTCTGATTGGCTGAAACCACTGAATATGGTGGCCATTTTCGAGGCGCCTTTTGTCTCCTATCTGAAAAGGGAGACATCTTGGAGACGCCTCGGGGATGCACCCTGAATGGAAATAAGCCAAAAAGCATCACGGAGACGTCTCGGAGACATACCCTGAACGCGGCCCAGCCCTCCCTGCTATGACCGGGTATTTACTACCCTGCGACACATGCTTCGGGGTCAATCTATTACAATTCGCTGCACTCGGCTCAGAGAAACGAGCAAAAGGATCAGTAAGAGAAGCAACAGAGTCAGGAACCTTTGTAGAGTTTAATCCAGAAACATATCAGGGCCTGGCATGCAGGCTAGCAAGTGGGTGACTCGGAACCTAAATCATAACAGTATCATAACAGGATCGTAACATGAGTGTATAACTTGAACAGGAGCAGGCGTCATCATTATCGAAGGCAGGCAGAAGACGTCAGCGCTCACCCCCGAACAGAGGGTGGGAGGGTGGGGAAGCGAAGTGACCAGGTCGGAGGTGGAAAAGAAGTGAGTTGGAAAAGTGGAAACAGGAAGCGAGGAAAGGAGGTGAGAAAGTTGCCTCGTTAGCAAATTAGACATGTTAGCCTCCGCCAACATGCTCCATTACCTGACCTCTCAGGGGGAATAAAAGGTTGTACCGACATACTGATGTTCATATCTTTCTTTCCTTTTTTTGGTTCTGAGGTTTGAGTAGGGAGAACCAACTTCATCACACACACACATATATATATATATATATATATATATATATATATATTTGTCAAACTTGAAGAAACTCACCAATAATTTACATTCTATTGTCGATGCTGTGATAATGTCCTGTTACTCACCCATCCTGTGTATAAATATAATATGGTACCTCTACACTATTAGGAAATGATTGGGTTGATCCAATTCCTGCGATTTATTTGTGCATCTTCTCATAATTATATGCCAGGCAGGATATGAATCATTAACATATACTATAGACTAAATGGCAATTGGTTGGTTGTTGGAGTTTTACGTCCTGGCAACATTTAAGGTCATATGAGGACGGGTAAATGGTAATAAATGCGTAGTGTCCCCTGCTCTGGGTAAGGGTGTTTTGTGTGCTAGTGCTTGCATATTGTAGGTATGTAGAGTTATGGGTGGGGTGAAAGGTGATAGGAGGCTTTTTTTGTGGTAAATATTTATTCTGCTGAATAAGTTTTTTTACCAGCGCCGAAGCACTGGTCTTCCAGCCATTTTTTATTTCGGGATTATTTATACAAAAATGATATATAGAGTGTTTGTTTGTTGTTGTTTTACATTCAAGCAACATCTATGGTTGCCGGTCGAGTCAAACCAATGATATAAAGATTTATACTTATCACTTCCTAGCCTGGTGCTCGGCATTAATAGGATAGGGTAAGGACTGGTTAGCTCAGTGTCAGTATAATGTGACTGAGTGGACTATTGGGTCATGGTGCCAGTGGCCTGATTTCCCAGTGGGGCAGCACTATAAAGTTAGCATGAGTGTGCACTGTTACAAGTCGGTACTCGTCCTGATATGACCTTAGATGTTGCTAGGACGTCATATCATTACGGGTATATAGAGTGTCTATATATATTAAAGAGAGCTAACATGACTCATGGCTTAAAGTTGCAGTCCGATAAAAGAATCAACATTTTAAAAGCGAAGCACTCATTTAGAATTGAGTGTTGACAAATATACCAAAATTAGTTATGCGTATTTACACTTCCAATATCTTTTAAGCTAGTCATGCTAAAGCAAAGTGACTTCAAATTAAAGTACGATAGATTACACCGATCAACCTAATATATTTATCTTAGAAAATGACAGAAACTCAAAACCATCGGACTATGCAACTTTAAATTAGGGGAGAGGGTGGTTGCTAGAATTTGTTTGTTTGTTGTTGCTTTACGTCCTAGCAACATCTAAGGTCATCTCATGACAGGGTTTGTAGAAGAATGGATAGCGAGGGGATGGTGGGCTATGGAGACGAAGGTGATGTAACTATGGCAACAAGTGAGTGCTAGAAATAGATATAGAATGCTGATGATGTGGCTAATTAGAGGATGCATTGGTCGTAATGCTCGCATTGCGTTTGATTCGTGGCGGGGAAGGAGGACCCCCCCCCCTCTCCTTCCTCTCCCCTGCCGCGACCGTTGGGTCGCTGACATAACTCTCCCCCCCCCCCCATCTCCCTCGGCCCTTATAACCGGCCGCCCTAGCTGCTCCTAGCCACTCGCCTCTCTTCACCCTCCAGGCCCGGACCCTATTTTCTACTTTGGCTCTCACACGCGGGCCGTCACACTCCGCCGCCTCACGCGACGCCGCCTCACACGACGCCTCCCGCCTCACGCCACCTCGCCTCCCGGGCCCACGCTCACACTATCACCGTCATGCCAGTCGGATCACGCCCCCGGGGCCGCCCCCCGGGCCGCCGCGGACCGCACCGAGGCCGGAGCACCTCGACCACCTCACACGACGCCGCCGCCTCACAGGACGCCGCCTCCGTGACCTCCGCCGCCCCCAGCCTCCAGTCGGAGGCCACCTCCTGGGCCAGCGCCGTCGACGCCCGGATGGACGCCCAGGCCGCCGCCATGCAATGCCAGGCCGGCGCCATCGACCACCTCACAGCCCTGGTCGAGTCGATCGCCCTCGCCCCCCCTCGGGCCTCAACCTACGCCGGCCCTGCCGCCCCGCCTCCACCTCGGGCCCCGGCCGCCTCGCCCCCATCCATAGCCGACTGCAACGCAGACATGCTACAGGAACTCGCCGCCGGGACTGGAGGGGGTGCCCCCCCGACCACGCACCCTCGCCTCCTCGCCGCCCCCGCCTCTCCGACGCCCGCCTACGCCTCTGCGACGCCCGCCAGCGACGTCCACCCCACATACCAGCCATACCTCAGGCGAGGTCTCTACACCACACAGCAGGCTGCCTCCGCCGCCCCCCGCCCCGCCTCCATCCACCCAGCCCCCGACCGCTCCCCCGCATCCGCGGCCGACACGGTCAGGGAGATATTGGAGTCCGCCGAGGCGCAGGGAAGCGGGCGGCGAAAAGGTATACTCCCAGGTTACCTTTTCCCTCACGACCTCATTGAGAGAGGCCCCGAGGGGAAGGCTCTGAAGCGAGGTGAGGCGACCATGGAGGAGTACAACCTCGCCCTCCGCATGCTCGAGTCCCACCCCTCCTTCCCCACCGACGCCCTCTCCGGATTACTCCACCACAACATCACCGTCCTCAGAGATGCCGTCACACATCCCTGGCCTACCGTCCGGCGATACTCGGAAACCATCTTCGCATGGGTTGCCGACGGCCGCCTCCCCAATGGGTGGCGCGACCCAGTCGCTATAAACACCGTGAGGATGGACGTGATCACCGCCCCTGCGACTGCCTCCGGGGGCGGGGCCAGACTACTTCCCCCCCCCACCCGCGCCCGCCCCACCCCTCCCCCCACACACTCCCGCCCCTCCTCCAACGCCGACCCACGCACACTATACCCGAGAGGCTTACGGGATACCCTGCCCTGCCTGGAACAGAGACCCCGCCTCGTGCGATCTCGCCCCCCCCGGTGAAGCCCACGGTGACCAAGGCGCGAGGAGGAGGCACGCATGCGCGTACTGCGCGAATGTGCGCCGCATCCTCACCGTCCACAGCGAGGCGGTCTGCTACACCAAGCGCACCCGAGACCGTGCCTCAGCCGCCCCCGCGATCACCTCGCCGGATTTTTAGCCCGGCGGCGGCGACGCGGCCCCACCCCCACAACACACCCCACACACGCCGCACACACCCCCCCCCCCGCACCCACGCCCGCCAACACACACCCCCGCGGAGACGTAAACCGCCTGCCAACACCCGATACCGCCACCGCCCTCAGATCTCAAGCCGACACAGACCGCCCGCCAACACCCGATACCTCCCGCCGCCTCCCTAAGCACCCCCGCTATGCCCGCGCCAACCGCCGCCCCGCCAACCGCCACCACCCTATCCTCACATCTCACGCCGACCCCCCCCCCCCCACCCCCCCCATCACCCGCCGAACCGCTCCCGCCATGCGCCTCCCCTCACATCTCCGCCGCAACCCCCCCCTCAAACCCCCCACACACCCCCCCCCCGCCCCGCCAACCCGCCACCACCCTGTCCTCACATCTCACGCCCACCCCCCCCCACCCCCCCCCATCAGCCGCCGAACCGCTCCCGCCAGGCGCCTCCCCTCACATCTCCGCTGCAACCCCCCCTCACATCCCAACCCCCCACACCACACCCCCCCCAACCCCGCCAAACCTCTCCCGCCAGGCGTCCCCCCTCACATCCCCGCCGCAACGCTCCCCTCACATCTCCACCCCCCCGAACGCACCCACCCCCCCACCCCCTCCACCCGTACCAACCACCCCCCTACCCCCCGCCCCGTCGACACTGCCTACATAGGCCGCCTCCCCGGCCTCCGCGCCCCCCGCTCGCCCCCGGACCCGCCGCCCCCCCCTCCCCCCGCGCCTTCGCACTGCCCCTCTCCAACCCCGCCCGCACCTCCTCCCCCCAACCCCCCCTCCCCCTCATCCACCCCCCCACCCCCCCGCCCCACCCCTCCCCCACCCCCCCACCCCCCCCCCGCCCCACCCCTCCCCCACCCCCTCCCCCCCACCCCCCTCCACCCCCTCCACCCCCAGGGACCTCAGCGAGACCGTCGCAGAGGTCGTCAACCCCAGCATTCAGGACACCCTCCCCGCCGCCCTCGCCTGCGGCCCCACTCCTACCGCCTACCGCCCCACCCTCCTCTCCATATGGCCCCACCTATCCGGTGCCGCCTGGAGCCGCCACCCCACCTTCTCCCGAGCCTACCATACCCTCCGCGATACGGGCCTCCCTAATTTTTTGGCCGCCCGCATCCCCCTTCCCTCAGGCCTCCACATCCCCGCCTGGCGTGCCCGCCTCCGAGACCACCCCGACAAGGACCTAGTAGACCTCCTCGAGTATGGCTTCCCCGCCAACTACTCCGCCAGCACCCCCCCCCCGGCCCACATACACCAACCATCGGGAGGCCCCCGAGCACCAAGTCCACCTCCGCGACTTCATTACCACCGAGCTTGCCCATGGTGCCCTCGCCGGCCCCTTCACCACCCCCCCCTTTACCCCCTGGGCCCAGGTCTCCCCCATGATGACCCGCCCCAAGTCCGACCCGGGTAAGAGGCGGGTCATCGTCGACCTCTCCTACCCTCCTGGCCACAGCGTTAACGCTGGGATACCCCGCCGCGAGTACCTGGGTAGGCCCCACGCCTACCGGCTCCCGTCCGTGGCCGACGTGGGCCGCCGCCTCATCCGACTAGGCACCGGGGCCTACACCTGGACCGCGGACATATCCAGGGCCTACCGCCAGCTACGGGCCGACCCCCTCTCCTGCCCCTTATATGGGATCGCCTTTGAGGGCGCGACCTATGTCGACCTCGCCCTCCCCTTCGGCTGCCGCTCCTCGGGCGCCGCCTGTGTCAGGGTGACCGCCGCGGTGGCCTGGATCCTCCAGCGCGAGGGCTTCCACGCCCTCGTGTACGTGGACGACTTTGTCGGGTGTGAGCTCACCTACCTCAGGGCCCGCAAGGCGTTCGACGGCTTCATTGCCCTCGTCGGCGCCCTCGGCCTGGAGGTCGCCCCCGGGAAGTGCCACCCTCCGGCGGTGCGACGAGCTCGTCACCGACTGCGAGGCCCGGGCCGCCCGGCCTACCCTCGGGCGCCAGGAACTCCAGAGCATCCTCGGCCGCCTCAACCACGTCGGCAGCTGCGTGCTTCCCGCGAGGAAGTTCATGGCGCGGCTCCTCGCGGCCCTCCGCAGTTGCCGCGGGTTCGCCGCCATCACCCTCAGGGACGACGCCCTCCGGGACCTGGCATGGTTTGCGGCCGATGGGGACCCGGAGGATCGTCATCGAGTGCGACTCCTGCCTCACCGGAGGCGGGGCCTACTCCCCCAGGCGCTACTACGCCTGAGGGTACTCGAGGGCCTTCTGGGCCCGCTTCCCTGCAATCCACGAGGTGGAGGCGGTCAACCTGGTCGTGGCCCTCCGCACCCTCCTTCCTGCGGACGTCGCGGGGGCCAACGTGGTCATTAACACAGACAAAATGGCCTCCGTGGCCTCCCTCGACTCGGGACAGGCCCGCGACCTCACCCTCGGGACGTGCGCCCGGGAACTCTGGCTCATGGCGGCCGAGGCGTGCTTTGAACTAACCATCCTCCACAAGCCCAGCGTCGACCTCGTCCTGGCCGACGCCCTGAGCCGCGCCCACCTCCCTGGTCGGTGGGCGGGCGTTGCCCGAGACGAGGTCGCCCGCCTCGGGCTTGAACGCGCCGATGCCGACCATGATGACTTCCCCTACAATCCTACCCTCTAATGCAGGGTACTCCGCCACTGAGGTCGCTGCCGTGGACGGCCTCCGCATCGCCGCCTTCGCCCCCTCCACCTGGAGGAACCGACGTCGGCAGGCCCGAGGCTACGTCCAGTTCGCCTCGGGCCACCACTGGGACCCTCTCGCCCCGACGCCCTTCGATGTCGCCGCCTACACCGCCTCGCTCTACGCCCGCCCTCTGGCGCCGGCCTCCGCCCGGAACGCCCTCTCCGGGGCGCGCTCCTGGCTGGAGGCAGCCGGGGGCGACCCGAGCGCCTTCACCTCGCGCCTCGCCACAGACGTCTGTCGCGGCGGGGAGCGGGCCTCCGGCCACGTGGCCCGCCCCGCTCCGCCTCTGACGCCTACCATCCTCGCCGCCGTCGCCCACCATCTCGCCCTCGCCGAGCCCTCGGGCGTCGTCCCCCGGGCCGCCCTCCTCCTCGGGTACTACGGGATGCTCCGGCAGTCTAGCCTCCTCTCCCCCAGCCCCGAGGTGTGGGGCGGCCCGCACACCATCACACGCGGCGATGTCGCCCCCGCCCCCGGCGGGCTGCGCGTTACCCTCCGGACCACCAAGACCATCGCGCTGCCCTCGGGGGCGGTTGCCCTCTTCATCCCGGCCTCGCCCGGGCGCCCTCTCTGCCCCGTCGCCGCCTGGAACGCCTCGGTGGCCCTCGCCCCTGCCTGCCCCGCCGATCCAGCCTTTATCCTGCCCTCCGGCCGCCCCCTCGACCCTCGGACGCTCACTGCCCTCCTCCGAGGCGCCCTCGCGGCCCTCGGGGTGCCCGCCCCCGACGGTTACACTCTCCACAGCCTCCGCCGGGGGGCGGCCCAGGCTTGTCAGCGTGCCGGGGTTCCCCTCTCGGAGATTATGGAGCAGGGGACCTGGACCTCCGCCTCCGTCCACGCCTACGTCCCGCGGATCGCCGCCTCGGGCGCCCCTCGAGCCCTCTCCTCAGTTTTGGTGGAGGGCTCCTCGGGCCACCTCCCTCCCCTCTGAGTTCATGCCCCGGATAAACATTAACCTCGGGCATGGCCCCTGGACACACTGACTTTTCATTTTTACTTATGACATTTATGTTCAGTGATTGAGGTTACACCATTCACCCTCTTTGTACTCATATTGCTTATTGCCTTCTCACCTGAATAAAATGTCTTTATTCCAACTCCCCGTTTCTCTCCTTCCTTGTCACGTATCGGTCGTAATGCTCGCATTGCGTTTGATTCGTGGCGGGGAAGGAGGACCCCCCCCCCCTCTCCTTCCTCTCCCCTGCCGCGACCGTTGGGTCGCTGACATAACTCTCCCCCCCCCCCTTCTCCCTCGGCCCTTATAACCGGCCGCCCTAGCTGCTCCTAGCCACTCGCCTCTCTTCACCCTCCAGGCCCGGACCCTATTTTCTCCACCCTACTCTCCCTTCCTTTCTTTCTTTTCTCCTCCTAGGTGGAGGGCTCCTCGGGCCACCTCCCTCCCCTCTGAGTTCATGCCCCGGATAAACATTAACCTCGGGCATGGCCCCTGGACACACTGACTTTTCATTTTTATTTATGACATTTATGTTCAGTGATTGAGGTTACACCATTCACCCTCTTTGTACTCATATTGCTTATTGCCTTCTCACCTGAATAAAATGTCTTTATTCCAACTCCCCGTTTCTCTCCTTCCTTGTCACGTATCATGTTAGAATAATGCTACAACTATGATGCAGCTGGGGATGTGATTCAACCCTGTCAAATAAAAAAACTCACAGAAGTTAATCCTTGTTTTCTCCCTGCGCTGACGCGTCGCACTCCAAGCAGTGGAATGAGGGAAAACCAATTGTCCAGAATTGAAATCGCTCTTTAATTAAAGCTGCATAGTCCGTTGAAGCAAACCAAAACAATTATCTAGATTTGATTGTACATATCTAACTTAAGCCCCAGTCACACCTACCCGGATCAGAGGCCGGATGAGCCTCGGACCATCATCCGGGGTGGTCCGGCGTGGCCCGGCGTGATCCGTGGCTGGTCCGGGGTCCACCCCAGATGTTTTTAAATGTTTAAAACATCCGGGGCGGTCCGGAGAATTTGGCAATCCGAGCTCGATCCGGCATGATACGGGGGTGATCCGGGTAGTCCAGGGGTAGATCGGGGGTGAACCGGGGCCGGTCCGGGCTGTCTGGGGGTGGTCCGGGGGTGGTCCGGGGCTGTTTCGCCCCGGATAAGCCACGTTTCAGCCACGGTTTAACCCAGACTTTTCCGGACTACCCCCGGCATAGCCACGGACCACTCCCGGACTGCCCAGATAAGACCCGGATGCACCGGATCACCAAGGATCACCACAGGTCGCCCTGGACTGCCCGGTTTACCCCAGATCACTCGTCCGGGACTAGTGCTTGGCTACACCGGGGAGTCCAGGGGTGGTCCGGGGTGGTCCAGGGCGATCCGACCTCTGGTCGGGGGCTCGTCCGGGAAGGTGTGACTGCGATGCAAAAAACGATGAAAAGAGCGATTTTATCCAGGGTGGTCCGGGCGACTGGTCCGGGGGTGGTCTGGCTCAAAATCCGGGGCTCGTCCGGGTAGGGGTGACTGGGGCCCTAGGCCCTAATGATGTACTTATTAAACATGTGTGCCAAATAGAAGGAAATACTGACTGAATCCATTTAATAGAACCTGTTAGTGTTACTGCAGAAACCTATTTTTTCAGAGGTTTGCCATGCTTGCCAAAACTAAGTACACATATTCACACTTCAAATATCTAAAAAAATAAAAAGTTAGCTATTTAAAACAAAAGTTACCTTAAACTAAAGTAAGGTAGATTATAACAATCAAATTAATAATATTAATCTCAGGAAAATGACAGAAACTCAAAACTACCGGACTATGCAACGTTAATAAATGTAGCAATAAACGTAGTAATGGAGATAGGTGATATTATATGTGGAGTAGAACCCTTGCTGCCGATTTAGCTTGTAGGTGAAAACAATGATCTTTCTTTACATACACAATAACAATGAGGTCCATTGGTGGCAGATATGGAATCATTAATTTTTTTCACAGATTTGATCTAAATTGTTGTTTCCGTATCGATAATGGGCAAGTTCAATATTCAGGAGACAGAGAATGGTTTTGATAGAGATTGCCAATCACAGAGATGTATAAGGTTTGAACTCAGACTTACTCTCGATTCGATATAGGTTCAAGAATTTAAATTGTTGTGCAATGGGTAACGGTCTTTAAGGCTACCTACCTCAGCCTCGACATTATTGAATAGGTTAATTGGTAATGGACGTGCAAGGGTAAGGGACACCCAAGAAGGGAGAAGTCTGTAAACCCCATGCATAGGTTAATGAGCAACCTCTCCATGGGACAAGCATAATTAATACATGTTTTCCACCACCATCCTGCCTTCTGGTGGCAATGGCAAGAACTCATGTAATGGTTGGAGTTCAGAACTAATGCATGAAGATAGTATCCAAAACGGCACAAAAACCAGCATAACACTACCCAAAAAATAGAGTAGACATACCAAATATAATAACACATAAAAGGCAAGGTATTCCATTCAGTACCAATTTAATAAAGGCATTAGGGTTTGGTAAGTTCCTCTCAACACATCTGACTTTTGCATTCAGATCTAGAAAAGTCTATATTTAGACCTATAGTAATAACTAACTACAGTACAACCCCGTTAAACCAAGCTCGGTTAAACCAAATGATCGGTTAATCAAAACTTTTTTCGGCGGCCCGGCAAAATACTACCATTTATCATATAAAAAAAGTTGGTTAAACCAAAGTTGGTTAATCCAAAGTATCGGTTAAGCCAAACAAAATTGTCGCCCCCATGCCACTTCCGGTACAGTTAAACCAAACTTTCATGTGGTTTTAAGGTCATCTGAGACTTTGTTATATGATAAATGGTAGTATTTCGCCAGGTCGCCGAAAAAAGTTTGGATTAACCGATCGTTTGATTTAACCGAGGTTGGTTTAATGGGGTTAAACTGTATATACATAAAAAAACAATAATCATAGTGTCCACATACATTGTACATTTATAATGCCACCCCGTTTTTGCCAAAGCCAAGTCAAAGTCAAAGCTCGGTTAAACCAATGATCGGTTAATCCAAACAAATTTCTAGGGTCCCTTCAATTTTGGTTTAACGGGGTTATACTGTACCTTGATGGTCAGTTTTTTTCTTCTTTTATTACCAAATTCGGGAGTCGAATTGCTAAGAGTGCAGACTTCCCATGTGTTAGGTCCGGCGTTCGAATCCCGGCCGAGTCAAACTAATTACGACAAAATTGATACTTGTTGCTACCTAGTCTTGTGCTCGGCATTACTAGGATAAGGCAAGGACTGGTTAGCTCAGTGTCAGGATAATGTGACTCAGTGGGACAGCACTATAAAGTCACCATGAGTGCGCATTGTCACAAGTTGGTACCGTCCTGATATGATCTTGGATGTTGCCCTACACATGATTGTGTGTGTCCTTTCTTTCCACACCATTCGGGACACTCTTCACAATGCATTCAGTAGAAAGGGGCGGATGGTGGGCGGAGGGGCTGTCGCAATAAACTACTAGTTTGTCATTCCAGCTGCGCAGTGCATTGTGGGATGCGTGGAAGAAAAGCAAACCCACACGAAGCACATGCTAATATACTGGGTGCATGCTAATATACTGGGTGCAGTTATGAAATGTGCTAGTTTCAGCTCATCTCACCTCTTGTTTGGAACATAGAATACCAACTAAAAATATATATATATAATAAATTAAGATATTAATCTTTTATCCAGCATTGTATTTACATCAATCTTATCAGCACATCTTATGCCATCTGCATTTAGATTTAGACAAAGTCAGTTTTACTTATTTTATTCATGTTTTTATTCATATCCTATGGTTAATGACATGTAGAACTAGGAAATGGTTAGGATTATGCAGGCATTGGTTATATATTTCTTTGAAACAAGTTTCTGTTCACACATTTGACATTTTAATATTTAGAACAAGAATTTAAAATGGTCAACCTGTAAAGTTACTGATTGTTTTCTGGAGAATTGTATGTTTCTTAGCTCCAAATGCTTAATTAATTATATCTGTGTCTTAAATATATTCATTGTGTCATTATATTATTATATTGTAAGCGTGAATCCATGTTTACGCTAAATTGTTCGGTATTTCCATTAATTTGGAATAAAATCGAAGTTTTTCCCTACGTCTATCGGCAAACTCAATGGCCGTACGCCTTTGTTTTGCTCTCGACGCCGTTTTCAGCACATGCGCAGTCAGAATGACGATCTCGTCTATACTAATATGGCAAGATGGCGCGGGGGAGGGTCACAACACTGAATCACGGAGTGCTGGGTACAGCAGGTTTATATATCTATATTTTTACATATGAATGCTTTTTTTTAAAGGAGAATACCGCATGTGTGTAAAAACACCCCCACACCCTCCCGATATATAAGTCCTTGTTTTTAAAGAGGAACATACCACATCAGTATGCAACTATTCCCGCACTCGGCCGCCCATATACATAATGCCAGGTTTTTAATCCATATGAACTTTATACAGTAAAACCTCTCTAAATGGACCGACCACGGGACCGACTATAATAGGCCCATTTAGGGAGGTGGTCGGTTTAGGGAGTTAGAATATCCTCACAATAGTACTGTTGGGACTCAAATAAAGCGATCGATATATGAGAGTGGTCGATCTGTGTAGGTGGTCGGTTAGAGAGGTTTTACTCTATATATATTATCCACATATACATAATGCCAGGTTTGTAATCCATATGAACTGCATCCAGTATTCACCCATACACACATTCATCCGCATGCCATCGCACCCACGTCACCAACCTCAACAGTCCTGTAATGTCTAAAACACGACATTGTAAACCACATCTCGCGCCCTTAAACTTCAGCTATAGTGACAGACAAACCATGGCACTGACCTTTCGGATGCTTGCTGAATGTAGCAAAAAATACCCCCCACCCACAATTATAAAATATATATATTCGCAGATCCTTTCTTTTCAAATATAACATTATGTGTTTTTACGCCAATTAATTACAGGGAAGCCTGCGCTCCAACCGATTCGGACAGCGCGTCCTGTTGTACTCGGAAGTAGATTAATCAATATGTTGTTTGCTGGTTAATTCGGGGGAGAACTGGTAGTGTGTGTTAGTAAGAATGCCCCCTCCACTCTCCCCGCCCCCCGTCCCCTCCCCGTCGCCCTCCCATCCCCCCTACCCCTCCCTCTCCTTTCACCCTCCCCCCTACCTCCCCACCCTCCTTTCCTCCCCCCCCCCCTGCTCCCTCCCCTCCCTGGTGTACCTTGAAGTAGTTTCATCATTATGTTGTTTGCTGGCTAATTCGGGGGAGAACGGGTAGTGGTGTGTTAGTAAGAAGGCTCTCCCCTCCCCCTCCCCCTCCCCCTCCTCCCTCTTCCCTTCCTACTGCCCCTCCCTCCCCTCCCCCTACCCTCTCCCCCTTGGTGTACTCTGAAGTAGTTTCATCATTATATTGTTTGCTGGCTAATTCGGGGGAGAACGGGTAGTGGTGTGTTAGTAAGAAGGCTCCCCCTCCCCCTCCTCCTCCTCCCCCTCCCCTCTTCCCCCTTCCACCACCCCCCCCCCCCCCCATGGCATTAACCGGGCATCCTGGTGACGACACTTTTTTCCCACGGGGCAAGCCAGGTTTGTAATCCATATGAACTGCATCCGGTATTCACCCATACACACATTCATCCCCATGCCATCGCACCCACGTCACCAACCGCAACAGTCCTGTAATGTCTAAAACCCAACATTGTAAACCACATCGTGCACCCTTAAACTTCAGCTATAGTGACAGACAAACCATGGTACTGACCTTTAGGATGCTTGCTGAATGTAGCAAAAAATACCCCCCACCCACAATTACAAAATATATATATTCGCAGATCCTTTCTTTTCAAATATAACATTATGTATTTTTACACCAATTAATTACAGGGAAGCCTGCACTCCAACCGATTCGGACAGCGCGTCCCGTTGTACTCGGAAGTAGATTAATCAATATGTTGTTTGCTGGCTAATTCGGGGGAGAACTGGTAGTGTGTGTTAGTAAGAATGCCGCCTCCACTCTCCCCGCCCCCCGTCCCCTCCCCGTCGCCCTCCCATTCCCCCTACCCCTCCCTCTCCTTTCACCCTCCCCCTCCCTCTCCTTTCACCCTGCGCCCCCCCCCCCTCCGCCCCCACCTCATTTCCTCCCCCCTACTCCCTCCCCTCCCTGGTGTACCTTGAAGTAGTTTCATCATTATGTTGTTTGCTGGCTAATTCGGGGGAAAAGGGTAGTGGTGTGTTAGTAAGAAGGCTCCCCCTCCCCCTCCCCCTCGTTCCCCCCTCCCTTCCCCCTCCACCCTCCCTCCCGCTCCCCTACCCTCCCACCCTGGTGTACTCTGAAGTAGTTTCATCATTATATTGTTTGCTGGCTAATTCGGGAGAGAACAGGTAGTGGTGTGTTAGTAAGAAGGCTCCCCCTCCTCCTCCTCCCCCCTCCCCCCTCCCCTCTTCCCCCTTCCACCCCCTCCCCCATTTCCCCTCCCCCCGCGGCATTTAACCGGGCATCCTGGTGACGACACTTTCTTCCCACCGGGCATGTCCGCCCACCCTCCAACCTTCCTGTGGTGTTCACGTGACCAGCCCGGCCCCCATGTTCAGTGGTTCACCTGTGTAGAGGCCGGCGAATGGTTGGTTGTTGGAGCTTTTCGTCCTGACAACATCTAAGGTCATATCAGGATGGGTACCGACTTGAGACAGTGGGCACTCATGGCGAGTTTATAATGCTGTCCCACTTGGAGATCAGGTCACGAGCACCATAACCTGATATCATGACATTGAGCTAACCAGTCCTATCCTATTAATGCCCAGCGCCAGGATTGTGTTTGTTTGGTGTTGATTTACGTCCTAGCAACATCTAAGGTCATATCAGGATGGGTACCGACTTGTGACAGTGCACACTCATGGCGACTTTATAATGCTGTCTCACTTGGAGACCAGGCCATGAGAACCATAACTATCCCATTCAGTCACATTAACCTAACCCTGAGCTAACCAGTCCTTGCCCTATCCTATTAATGCCGAGTGCCAGGCTAGGAAGCGACAAGTATCAATTTTATAAGTCATAACTCATCCGGCGAATGGACTTGAGTTCCAGATCGCCATTTTAAAGCCGCTTAATCTGACAAACGCATCAAATTGTCTAAACTGAAACCCTTAACCTATATTGGATCTTACCCACCGGACCAGTTACACCTTAGACTTTCCATGAGGAAGGTGGGGAGTTTGAGTCGCGGCCGATTCAAAACAATGACTTACAAAATTGATATTTGTCGCTACCTAGCCTGACGCTTGGTACTAGTGGGATAGGGCAAGGACCGGGTAGCTCAGTATCACGATAATGTGACTGAGTGGGAAATTGGGCCATGGTGCCAGCAGTCTGGTCTCCCAGTGGGACAGCACTATAAATTCACCATGAGTGCGCACTGTCACAAGTCGGTGCCTGCCTGATTTGACCATAGATGTTGCCAGGATGTAAAACTCCAAACAAACAAGATTGGATCTGTTTGGGTTTAGAAAATGTTATGCTGTCATCCACTATGCAGCTTTAATGTTTTGTCAGTTGCTTTTGTTTGCTTATATTCTTTTATTTTTATTCTTGAAGATTTTGAAGATTTATACTGCCTATCATGGATAAGTCTAAACAGACTTGTTTTCACCATTAGACAGTTTGTCAATAGAAAGCCCGAGCCTACACTTTTACCGACCCAAGGGATTTTTAACCTCCCACACCACATAGACATGGTATGAGAGCAACCGGCCTTTGATGCCGCTGTAAGTTATTCACAGCGGTGGAAATCCAAATTGGCAGATGTTTGGGGGGCACAGGGAATCGAACCACCGACCTTCAGATTAGGAGTCTGACCTAGAAAAAAGTCAGACCCTCTAACGACTCTGCCACAGAGAACAAACATATCTTAGATTGAACAAACCCGTTGTGTCATCACTGTCATAGACTCCAGTAATAATCTTATTGTATAAATTTCCCTTATTTTAAGGTGCTATTTTGTTTGTTGCACATTTTGGGTTCATTTGTTTGTTTTGGTGGGGATTCTTTTGGGACTTTGGGGGCGGGAAATTAAGGATATCCAAGGGTATTGAATTATCCATATTATTCGTTTAAGTACTACAAGGCACTAAACACATAGGTGTACAGTACGTGCGGGTGGGTCTTGTTATTAAGGGATCTATATTAATTCAGTATTATTCCGTTTAACCTCCACCTTGCTGTGAATATTGCCTTTGGTGCTGACACAGCGTAAAAAAAACCACTACCAATAATTAATCAATCCTAACCTCCACCAGATAAGGCCACTGGATAATTTCCACCCATGGCCATTCAAGCCTCTGACATCAGTGGAAAAAAACTATACTATAAACACTATGCTATAGTTTATGTTTGTGGAATAATGTAAGGAAATTGTGAATAAAAAATATCTAAATGTCTAAATGTCTAATTTTGTGCTAAATATAAAATGTAAAATATTAACATCGATACCATGCATTTACCAAAGCTTGTTTTCAATCCTTTTTTTCTACTTTTTTCTTGTAAGATATGATCTTATACTGCTGGTCTCTGGTGTTGCTGTCAATTCTTTGATTGAACAAACCCGTTGTGTCATCACTGTCATAGACTCCAGTAATAATCTTATAAGTCTCTATCATATCTCCCCTGAGATGTTGATATGACAATGTTGGTAGCTTCCGTCTCCTCAGGCAATCTTCATATGTCATCTCTCCAAATCCTGGAATAATTCTTGTTGCACAACATTTTACATTTTCCAGAGTTACAATGTTATCGTACATATATATATATGGGTCATTCTTTTAAACTGGGCACGAAAGTGTGACATGGAAACCAAAAGTGAAAACCTTCCAAATAATAGCAAAAAACCTTCCAAATAATAGCCTAATGCAATGTCCTATGAAGATTTGCATGTTGTGCATATGTCACAGTTGAAAAATAAATTCACTTTTTGAATTAGATCTTATACAAATTGAGCAATACATTAATATCACTTGTGTGACATGAAAATCAAAGACACACCCAGAATCTCATCTTACCATATATAACATAGTCAAACAAGGTTTTATTAATTACTCTTAAGCAGACAAGGTTATGACTTACAACATTACAACTGGCCAGCATTGAAAACAAGCCTGGGTACCCGGGCTTATATGCTATGGACAGTATAAATACAGCCTCAATAAAAATAAATAAATAAAAAATAAAAAATAAAAATGACCCATATATATATATTGTTTAGATGGCAACATCTAAGGTCATATCAGAATGGGTAGCGACTTGTGACAGTGCACAACATTCAACGCGACTTTATAGTGGGAGACCGAATTTCCCACTCAATCACTCAGCTAACCAGTCCTTGCCCTATTCTTGTAATGCTGAGCGCCAAGCTATGTAGCGACAAGTATAAATTTAGTAAGTAGTGACAAGTATCAATTTAGTTAGTAGCGACAAGTATCAATTTAGTAAGTGGTGACAAGTATCAATTTAGTAAGTAGTGACAAGTATCAATTTAGTAAGTAGCGACAAGTATCAATTTAGTAAGTACTGACAAGTATCAATTTAGTAAGTATTGACACGTATCAATTTAGTAAGTAGTGACAAGTATCGATTTAGTAAGTAGTGACAAGTATCAATTTAGTAAGTAGTGACACGTATCAATTTAGTAAGTAGTGATAAGTATCAATTTAGTAAGTTATTGGTTTGAATCGGCCTGGATTCAAACTCCTGACCTTCTGCACGGGAAACATGCGCTCTACCGATTTAGCCACCGCGCCCGATATATATATATATATATATATATATATATATATATATAGTACAAAATAAGAAAATCCTCCAGTGTGACTGACACTGGTCTACATCCGGTGGAGGTGAGGAGGCCGAAGGTGGAGTCACCAGTACAGTGTTGGGTCATACGGAGTATAACAATAATGATAATAATTCCCTTACGTATCTTTATACTCGCATAATTCGTTTTACATCACATAATATGATATATATGTGTGCATGGCTCTAGTAAATCTGAGTGGATGAAGCTCAATAACTCCGTCGTGTGATCTGAAGCCCAACAGAAATAGGAGGTAATACTGGAATCGCTCCAATAGAAAAAGGGTAGTAGAAGCAACCAATACTAGAGCTAACTGCTGGTGTCACTATGATCAAATAAAGACTTTTAAATTACAAGAAAGAAAAACATCTCCAGAGTTTCCCTGTAAGAATATTTCCATGGGGGTGGTGTAAACGGGAAATATTGTAAATATAGCAGGATTCGAACCCACACTTCTTTCCATTCCGGGGCTGGTGTGCTAAATATTACACTACCTAGGCTCCCTGATGCAATCACACTATCCATGCTGACCTGTTTATGTGGTTCCTTGCTTGAAATATCAGTGCAGGCTACTGCAGGATGTATAGTATATTGATAGTGATCTTATGTAATAATTCACCGATCAGATGTGCAAAATATTATCGCTACTAATAATAATGCAATACGAATATATGTTGGATTGTTTAACAACGTACGAATTTACAGTTTATATTGATGACTCGCACAAATCGTACACTGAATTAATCTGTGCATTTCAGCCTATTTTCTAACCATTCGTTTATCATTATTTAGCAATAAGATATGATAAAAGTACTTTCAGTGTGAATGTTTTCATGCTCATGTTTTCAGAAGAAATAAATGCCAATGTTAATTTACAACTTCGTGTAATATCACACGAAGTGATAAATTGATTGGTCCCTCCCAAATAGCCGATGTTTACTTTTTTTTGTGCTGGGGGGGGGGGGGGCGTTGAACAAACAAACAAACAAACAAACAAGTAAATTGGTTGGTGATTGTATGTTAGGTTTCATAAGTTGAGGCTGAATGATACTATTGATAGTTGTTTTGAAATAATAGTTGTCTGCAGAAATCATATAACCCGGTATGCTGGGTTTTGGCGGTAGGCCTATTTTGTACCCGGATATTTGAACAAATATCCGGGTCCAAAGGTTAAATCACACGGACACTGGGCTGAGATAAGAAACCCCGCCCCCCCAACACCCACATTGATAGTATATCTAACGCATGGGTGCGGGTTATTGACACGATAACTGCTTGTGTGTGTTTACTGTTGTGTTGTGAACAACAATGTTTACACACATATCTTTATAATCTACACACGAAGCCAAAGTTCTATTCATTTACATAGCATTTACACATAGTTATTTCCATGTCACACAGCGAGTGGGCACACATTGCATCACTATTACATAACAATGGTCCCCAACTCCATCGACCCAGGGACCAGATGGGATGGCTGAATGAGTTAGAGCGTCCGTCTCCCGTTCTGGTAGATCGTGGGTTCGAACCCTGGTCGAGTCAAACCAATGACTTAAAAATTGATACTTGTTGCTTCCTAGCCTGGCACTCGGCATTATTAGAATAGGATAAGGACTGGTTGGCTCAGTGTCAGGATAATGTGACTGAGTGGGATATCGGGTCATGGTGCCGACGGCCTGGTTTCCTGGTGGGACAGCACTATAAAGTCGCCATGAGTGCGCACTGTCACAAGTTGGTACCCGTCCTGATATGACCTTAGATGTTGCTAGGATGTAAAACAACAAACAAACCATCGCCCGAGATATTGATATGATTCCAAGCTTGGCTCTCACGACCGAAAGACCGTATATTATAAAAACTGTTTGGAACGAAAAATAGCACAAACTGAGAATGGGTTCACCAAGCATGATCGAGATGATGACCGACAGCTTCACAGGTGGACACTCTACCACCTGAGATACGTCCCCTCCCACTATACACCTTAGAGCACAGAAAGAAAATGAACCCAACTATTCTCTATTGCTGAGATGCAGCATTTAATTCTTGCATCAAATTACTTTTGTATGGAACTTATAAATGTCTTTTTCCAGCAAACTAATTTCTGTAAGTGTATTAACGTAATACTTAAATCTGCATTGTCCGATAAAAGCATTTCATTTTCACAGCCAAAACATTTACATATACATGTATGTGATCCTACATTATGCAAATTGCCTAGTGGTGCACTTAGTAAGTATTTGTTGAAGAATAGACGGGGATACGAAGTCAAGTTAAAGCTGCATAGTAAGATGAAAACATCAAATTAGTCCTTTCCATCAAAACCAAATCAATTATCAGGATCTGATTCTACATATCTAAATTAGATACTGATGCACTTATCAAACATTTGTGGCCTCATAGAAGGGAACCAACCCTGAGGCAATTTAATAAAACCAGTTTCTGCAGAAACCTATGATGTCAGAGTTTTGGCGTGCTTGCCAAAATTAATTTCACAGAATGACAGAAACTTAAAACCATCGGACTATGCAGCTTTAATGGGACCTGTTACTACTGAATCCTATGTGCTTGCCAACATTAATTTCACATGTTTTCACGTCATATATTTCAAAATTAGCAATTTAAAATAAAAGTTACTTCAAACAAAAATAAAGTGGATTATATCGACCTTATCGATTCGGCCACCGTATGTTCTGATAACGGTCGACTTAGTGTGTTAGCTGCATTACCGAGGTGGTCGTTAGGTGGGGTGAGGCTTCATTGAACAGTGTGTGTAAAATACATGGCTTATATTATGGACTACCCAATATACATTTTTTTTGGCAGAGCAGATCCAGTGAGTTTACTACTACCTGCAACATTAGTTCTTGCCCCTGCTCTCAGAGGGCGGGTAGGTGGTTGGAATCTTTTTTTTCCACAGCGCATGATGAATGGTGAGTTGCTACACACATTAGTTCAGAGGGTTTTGGTGGCAGAAATCCTCTACAGGACCTTTTACACAGAGTATATTGCATAGTGAAGTGCTACCAACGGTATTAGTCATTTCCATTAACGCCAAGTGGCGCGTTGGTAGTGGAAATCGTCTATAAATATAAGATAACAACATTTGCATGGGGCTCTATTTACTTTTGGTCAGACTGAGTACTAGGCTCAACTGGCGGTGTCATCCCAACATATATATATATATATATATATATATATATATATATATATATATATATATATATAAACAAGCTACAGTACAAGAAGGAGACAAACAATGATATGGGATGAGATAATATATATTCTCTGGCATAGGGAATATTTGCCCTAGCCTTAAAAGGAAAATTCAGGTCGCAAGTGACAGTGGAGGCGGCGGAAGCGCGGCTCGAAGTTCATTGTGGTAGGAGGTAAATAGATACAGAGAGACGATTGGTCGATAACATAGTGTGTTATCAAGTAGTACAGAGTAATAACATATATATATAATCCCTTACGCAGCTTTATACTCGCATAATGCTTATACATCACATAAACAAGCTACAGTACAAGAAGGAGACAAACAATGATATGGGATGAGATAATATATATTCTCTGGCATAGGGAATATTTGCCAAGATCGGAGATACCCAACCCATATCTTAGGTTAGTAGTGAGGCAAGGGGGTGGTGGCAAGCGACGTCGCCACCCTAATATCGTTCATGATCCTGATAGAGAGGGGGGTCTTCAAGTAGGTGAAGACTGTGTCGGTGCACCAATCCCCCCTGGTGCGGAGCTCCTCGATCGTAGCGCCGCACAGAGAGAGGAAGGTACAGCCGCCCCTCCTGAGGGAGTGGGAGGAGACGGAAGCGGGATCAAGCCCCGCCTTCTCAGCGAATATCTTAAGAGTCGCTTGGTAGATCTTATAAGGAAGAGGGATAGAGTACTGACCCAGCCCAGGGATCCGGAAGGCATTGTCCGACATAGTCGCCGGGAGCTGCTCAAAGTGGAGTTCTGTCCAATGAACTGCACAGATCTGCGTATTGGGACCGCGAGCGACTGGGATCTCTAAGACCCTTTCGTTAAATTGTATCGTCTTTGATCGTCTTATGGATATGATCATCCCCCAGGGGAAGAAACGGAAGTCCCCTCTCAGGAGCGAGGAGTCAGATGCCGTTACCTGGCATTTCCTCAGCAGTGCCCGGAAGCTGCACAGCAGGGCAGCCCTCCAGGCGACGTGGCCCGGTCTTGGTGACAGGAAGCGGAACATGCTCAGTAGGGTATCGGGCAGGATAGGGATGGCTTGCTTTGGAGCCGTGGAGCACACCCTCCGAATACCCCTCAAAGTGGAGGCAATCTCGAAGTTGGTGTAGGCTATTGGCTCTGAGCCCCTCTGCTTCAGGAAGTTGTTCAGCCCACTGAGATAATTCAGGATCGATGAGTACTTCATCGTCCGAGCCAGCCACGTGGCATAGAGTGCCACTTGCCTCGGCGGGCACGGCAACGGGGTGAGTGACTCCGAGTAGCCTTCCACAAACTCCAGGTACCGTCTCACCTGAACCCCCCCGTGTTGTGATCGAGTTGGGGGCGTACGACCGATTTTGGAACGTCACTTTCTCCCTCTGCAGCTCTTCCAACCCTGCAAGGGGAAGAGAAGACTTTACTGAATAGTCCCGCGCAACATAGCCTGCCCGTCGGGTCGGCTTTAGAGATGCGGCTAGCACTGCTGGGGTCGTCTAGTCTGCTCAGAGCGTCGCATATGATGTTATCACTGATTCCAATAAATACGGAAGAGAACTCAAAATTCCCCTCCGAAGCTAACCAGAAGAGGCGCCTGAGGTAGAACATTATGTCGGGGCTCCTAGAGCGGCCAGAGTTGAGAGCGGCCATAACAGTTGTGCTGTCTGTAACCATTACAATTGAGCAGTCTTTCCAAAGCCTCCCCCATCTGAGAGCGGCAGCATAGGCCGCCCACATCTCCCGTACATTGATGTGTGCGGAGGAACAGTGGTCATCAGGGGGGCGTGGTGAGTACCAATGCTCACCTTTAAAGCTTCATCATCCTTTGGGGCGAAAGCGCCTGCTACCCAGTCTTGGCCGTGAAGAGCCCCATAGCCATAGTTGGAGGCGTCACTATAGGTGGAGAGGTGAGCGGCGAAGGGGCCGAGCATTTTGGCCTTGCCATTGAAACGGGCTGCAAAGCCACACCACCAGTCAATGTCATCCCGGAAGCCCCTCGAGAGCCTGACCTTGAAATGCGGCTCTCTCACGCTGTTAATCGCGTCATAAATCTGGCGGCAGAAGGTCCTCCCACCCCTCACCACCTTGCTGCAGTGGGCAAGCAAACCGCCCAAGCTCTCAAGCTCCCTACGAGACACCCTCCTCCGTCCGCTTATGTCATTGAGGACCGTGATTAGCCTGGCTAGTTTATCCTCAGGGAGCCTCATCTCCAACTCCACCGAGTCGATTATGATCCTAAGGAATCGGACCGTGGTGGTTGGGGAGGTCAGCTTGCTGAAGCTTACGAAGAACCCGACCCTCCTGAGGATGGCTATGACCTTCTCTTGGTCCCTACAGCCCTCGGCCAGGCTCGGACTGACTATGCAGAAGTCATCTAGGTAGTTGATAACTCTAGATACCCCTCCCGCATAGCGCATCTCACTATAAAGTCTGAAATCTTGGTGAACACATAAGGGCTGGAGGAAAGTCCCATGCATAGCCTGTTGTCTTTCATGTAGGTGCATCTCGTGTCACCCTCCGTACCAAAGTGCCAGTGTAGACCTTGTCTTTCACGATCCCTGGGGTGTATAGATACTGCGCGGTAAGCATCCTTAATGTCGACTGTCGACATAAAATCACCCCTCTCCATAACCTCAATTACCGAGTCGACACTCCTATATGAAAATTTCGCGCAAACTTCGTTCGTGCACGAGTTAACCGAGCACCCGCTTGGGCGGCTACAATCGACAATCGTCCGAGATCCCCCCCCATCCTTTGGTATGCAAAATAAAGTGTGTATACATGCGGGGGGTTCATTTACCACGGAAATGCCACCCTTGTTTATTTCGCTGGCAAGCTTCTCCGAAATCGTAGATCTGTCACATGTGTCTTTGGGAACCCTACAGTTAGTCGTGTATTTTAAGTCGCAATCGGGATTACATACATTGAATCCGAAGACCGCCCCGGTTAGGATATACTGGTCGTCAGGATCAGAGTCTCCCCTTAAAAATAATTCACTGAACACCCTGCAAGGCCGGAGTTGGGTAGTACAGTCCGCTATAGTGTGTATGCAGGAGCAAGTGCCCTGGGCACAACTATCATAAACGCGAAAGGAAAATTGATCTGATACCTCGCGAACCGTCACTGACAAGGCGTGATTTTCATAGACTACTGACAACCAGCCACCGCCCTCATGTCCCTCGGGCTCAGCCCAACCGGTTATACCGTCACCACTAATCCGGTGCGGGCTTTCACGCCCCTTAGGAGAGGCCTTGGCGTCAATCCCCCTGTGGGTGTTATCGAGATCTGAGGCTGTGGCGGCGCTGGGTGTGTGGGTGTCGCCCTTGTCCCCCCTCCCGCCCTGCCTACTGGCACTGTCACTATTCTGGGCGGTCGAGCCATCCCAGCTACTGTGTGCACAGACATTAGCGCAGTCTTTATTGTTTACAGCGAGATGGGGGTCTTCTTTCCCGCCAAATTCGGGGCTGCTACTTCTTAGAGCGTCACCCCCCCCCTGCTGGGAATCAAAATTGAGGCGGCCCCGACTATTATGGGTACCCTTAACCATTGCGGCCGTCCTGTCGGCGTCCCCCCTCCTTACTTTGGAGTCCCATATGGGGGCGGCCTCTACTAGTACATCAATAAAGCCACCTTTATTTTCAACGGCGTCCCCCCCCTACCCCCGGCGGGCCAGGTTGGGGGCGATCCTGGCCGGTACCTTTTACTTGGCTGGATGTAATTTGATCGCCTACATTAAAGACCCCACAACTTAGATTTGAAATGGCGTCTGAATCTTCGTTATTCTGGTCATGGCCAGTACCTGTGGTCAGATCATTGTTAGTATTAGCTTGTAGCAACATAGTATCAAGAACAACAGTGTCAGCTTCAACCTTAGCAACATTCATCGTAATCACGATATCTTCAGTGCCACCGCTCCTGAAACATTTTTTAACAGCGGCGGCGCCTATCTCAACTTTATTAGAACAATGGTCATCAGGTGTGACAAGGACGTGTGAAACATTTACAGAAGATGTGTCGGCACCGATATCTGCCTTAATAACGAGATTAGGCCTCTCCAAAGTCTGAAACACAGTCCCCCCGGATAGACGGTGCTCAACGGTTCGTCAATCCCTATTGCATTTGAATTGTTTGTGGGAGCGGCTACCGCACTTCCCACAGCTGTGAGCGAAGTGGCAGCTCTCCTCTGACCGGGGGCACCCGGCTTCCTTGTTCCACTGGTAGCAGGATTTCTTAACACCCCCCGCGCTACTCCGCTTGCTACTGTAAGTGGTCCCACGCTTAGTTTTCATCT
This sequence comes from Branchipolynoe longqiensis, assembly GCA_030323885.1. Lineage (NCBI taxonomy): Eukaryota > Metazoa > Annelida > Polychaeta > Phyllodocida > Polynoidae > Branchipolynoe > Branchipolynoe longqiensis. Next base: position 81,215,050 of record CM059193.1, on the reverse strand, counting down.
GTTGCGCACCATAATGTATCACGCTAGCACCCTGGAATGCCTCGGCAAATGCGGCGAAGCCATGCTCCTCTGCCCTCTTTCTAATCGCCGAGTCATAAGCGACATGTGCTGCATCTTTGAAATCATCAGTTATGGCTCTTACGGACAGAAAATGAATATGCTCAAGGAAGGTACGATAGTCCTTCTTTGAAAGAGAGTCCATGTCAATGTCTAGGCACCATCGTGCCGAGGCAGCAACCAGTTCGTGCGGGTTCAGTTTCTTAACATCCTTGCGCGCAACAGTGAATTTACGAAGGGACCACTTACTTCTCTGCCTCCTCGTGCTGCTGCTGGATCTGCTCCCGGACCTGGAGTCACTGTGGCATCTGCACCTCCTTCCCCTGGAGCGGTGTCGGGAGGCCCGCGTCCCGTAGCTGGAGTGTTCTGTAGTGGTAGGATTCGCCTCACGCTTCGATCCATGTTTGGACTGTTCCTGTCCGCTATGACCATGGGCCCTCTCCGGGCCACGTACGTCTGTGTCTCTTGCCACCTGTTGCTCGGCCTTGCGTCTGCGTAGGTTCTCCCTGAGCTCGTTCAGTTTCTCCATCTCCTCCTCCAGCTCCATTTCGCGGATGTCCTCCCTCGCCTCTTTCACTTGGTCCTCCATAGACATGCCTTGCATGGCTGAGGAGACGTCCCCCTCCTGCCTAGATCTCGCCTGTCTTTCAGCAGATGCTCTGCATGATAGACGTGACGGCTGACCGTCCACCTCACTCTCAATCTGGTTGCGGGAGCAGGCGTTAAGGTCGCCCTCTCTGTGCGTCGATGAGGGGGGGGGAGAGAGAGGTGTTGACGCTTCAAAATTCAGGTCGCAAGTGACAGTGGAGGCGGCGGAAGCGCGGCTCGAAGTGCATTGTGGTAGGAGTAATAATAATACAGAGAGACGCGCAGTCGATACCATAGTGTGTTTACTTTCCGGTACAGATAATAACTATATATATATACATTCCCTTAAATGCTCTTTATAAAACTCGCATAATGCTTATACATCACATATATATATATATATATATATATATATAATTAAAGTTGCATAGTCCGATGGCTTTGAATTTGTCACTTTCTGAGATAAATATATTAAATTGATTGTTATAATCTAATTTCCTTTAATTTTAAGTAACTCTTATTTTAGATAGCTAACCTTTGAGATACAGTCAAACCTCTCTAAATCGACCGACCATGGGACCGACTTTAAGAGGTCCATTCAGGGAGGTGGTAGGTTTAGAGAGGTAGAATATCCTTAAAATGGTATTGTTGGGACCCAAATAAAGCGATCGATAAAGGGGAGTGGTCGATCTGTGGAGGGGTCAGTATAGAGAGGTTTTACTGTATATGAAATGCATCCATGCAAAATTAATTTAGGCAAACATGCCAAAACTCTGACATCATAGGCTTCTGTAGAAACAGGTTCCAGTAAATTGCCTCAGTATTCCCTTTGATGTGGTGACAGATGTTTAGTAAGTACACCAGTATCTAAGGTAGATATGTCAAATCAAATCTAGGTCATTGTTTTGGTTTTGAAAATTTGTTGTTTTCATCAGACTGTGCAGCTTTAAGCGTAACTGGGAGTTAGAAGCTCAACACCTGCTGAACCACGACATCAAGCTCTTTGAAACAGGTCTGTGATTAGTGCTGGCTTTAAATATAACCGACGCTATAATCCGCCAACCACTACACAATCGACATCTAAATTCAGCCAACTTGAGTGTATTTGCTAAGTGGTTTTGGCTTAACTGGATTTAAATAGACCAGGATTTGGACTGACGCGGAAAGCGAACATGCACAGCCCACGCCCTGTCAGTTCTGGTCATTCTCAACACATCACATTCTCATTTCATGATTCATGAAATTTCCCCCATCGCCCTCCCTACAACTTAAACTGCGGGATTCCGCCACCCCAACCCCACCTCCATTTTGTGTTCGTTCTTTTGGTGTTCTTTAGTACTTTTTTGGTGCGTGTTTTTTTTGGCTAGGGGGGCACCAGCCACCAAGCCAGCAGCGGTCAACTCCTTTCATCTATCTCAACTGTTTTTTTCTGGATTTGTAGACCGACCACATAACCTATTTATATATAGATATACATATATATATATATATATATATATATATATACACACACATATATACATACATATCCATTATATATATATATATATATATATATATATATATATACATTAAATATATATAGACATGTTTTTATTTATATATTATATATATATATATATACATGTGTGTGTATATATAAATGTATATAGTCACCTACCCCACCCACCGGTGGTCCAATCGGTAGAGCACATGCTTCCCGTGCAGAAGGTCGGGAGTTCTGACCCCGACCAAGTCAAACCAATGACTTACAAAATTGATACTTGTCACTACCTAGCCCAGCGCTTGGCATCAAAAGGACAGACAAGGTCCAGGTACCTCAGTATCAGGATAATATGACCGAGTGGGATATTGGGTCATGGTGCCCATAGCCTAGTCTCCCAGTGGGGCAGTGCTGTAAAGTTGCCATGAGTGTGCACTGTCACAAGTCGGTGCCTGTCCTGATATGACCTTAGATATTGCCAGGATGTAAAACTCCAACAACCAACAATAACTGTAGCCTATACATACAAACTGTTGACCCCGCCTCGTTAGCAGCCAAATTAGTAGGCCAACTTCCGTAAAGGGTACCATTACTTCGCATTCACTATTTTCAGTTGTAGTTAAAGGCTCAGTCACACCTTACCGGACTGGGGATACGGATAGAAAATGGACACTGTCCGGTGAAATAGGCAATGTATGGTTTATATACGGTACGCATCCGGCGTGTCCGTTCTGTGTCCGGTGTGTACGGTAGCAAGTTTTGAACATGCACAAAAGTTGTGCCGGACTGGCGTGTACGGTTGGTGTCAGTTTTAAGTCCGTTTAGTCTGTTTTGTCTGGTTCATGTCCGTTACTCATCCGTTATGTCTCCGGTTTGCTTCCTGCAGTGTCCGTTGATGGTGTTGCGGGAATTTGTTCAGTATATGTTTTTGGCGCATCCGTGAACAGTCCGGTATGTGTCTGTTTGGTGTTCGGTCTGTCCGTTTGACATTCGGTTGTCGCCCGGTTTTCGTCCATTTCGGTACATTTTGATACCGAACACCACTAGACTAGACAATTCTTTGTCCGGTTTATGCCGTTGCTCAATCCGGTAAGGTGTGACAGGCACTTTAAGGTATTTCCCAGAACGGAATGAGTAAGTTCCTCTTACCGCAGCGTGGTGATTTTTTTCTTCTGTCTCAACTCTCTCTCAATTACTTAGGAATGCATCTCTGTATACGTATGTATGTATATATATATATATATATATATATATATATGTATGTACATATACATATATATAAGTATGTATGTGTTTATATAAATGTCCATATATATATGCTACAACACCCACCGGACGTGGCAGCCCACACGGAAGAGCACGGACTTCCTTTGCAGAAGGTCAGGAGTTCGAATCCCGACCGAGTCAATGACTTACAAAATTGACTTACAAAACTTGTCGCTACCTAGCCCGGCACTCAGCATCACAATGATAGGCAAGGACCAGTTAGCTCAGTATCAGGAAAATGAGTTCATGGTGCCCGTGGCCTGTTATCCCAGTAGGGCAGTACTATAAAGTCGCCATGACATGAGTGCGCACTGTCACAATTCGGGACCCGTCCTGATATGACCTTAGATGCTGCCAGGATGTAAAACTCCAACAACCAACCAACCACCTTCAAAGTGACATGGGTGACTGCGTTCTTTAATATAGCTTTTACCTGTTCGTCCAGTGTAGTCCAGATACATTCACAGGAGACATGAAATACGCCCAGAAATCTGTCCCTAAAGGGGCTGTCACATTATGATGCTTCGCGCAAACGTACGCCGACATAAGTGATTTTTGGCCGCTACGTCGAGATACGTCGTAATGCATTACGCGTTTGTTATGCGTAAATCGATGTACATCGATGCTTGTTAGGGGGTCACAAAAGTTTTGTGCATGCACAAAACTGTTGACGTATGACAACGTATGGGTCAGCTGTACATTATGTATATCTTAGGTTTACGTCGATGTACGTTAGACGTGCGTCGTTCACTATGTTGCACTATGTTGACCTACGTTAAAGGCAGTGGAAACATACAGTCTGAGTACTGACATCATATGGATAACGTATGTTTAAAGTACATCTTACATACATCTAATGTATGCCTAACATAGGTTTAACATACGTTTAGCATACGTTTTGCATTTCTCCACCATGTCTTGACATATGTAACGTATGAGGCGTAATTCTGGTGATCGAATAACGTATATAATGTTCACCGGCATTCTGCGAATGTCCCTTGAGCGTAATTCGAGCGTTTTTTGCCAGGAGGCCCTTTGCCATATGTTGGCCATATGTTGGCCATACGCTATGCACATGGTATGTATACATCCAACTTTGCCCCCCACGCTGAAAAGTTTGATGCATTTCGACATAAAAAAGTGATTTTACGCATTGGCCACGTGCTTGTGAGATGCGTCATAATGTTACAGCCCCTTAAACCTTCAGAAAAAACGTCAAGGTGGTCGAATGCGTGTACACACCCTCCCTGCAACTACATATAACTACCTCTAATATTACAGTGCAGTAGAAAAGGTATACATATGAACAATACAGTAACAAAGGAATAGGATAATTGCACAATGAATAATATTCTTACACTGATATTATACATCCCAAAATACATTTCGTTTTTAATCTTTGGCAAACATTTTAGTTTATTTTAGTTTTCTGGCACAGATCTTCAGGCTATTGAAACTGACAGTTATTTATATAATTCAGTGAAGAACTAGTGAATGGGAATGTCATACGTAATTGAGAATGGTGTATAGTGGTGGATGTTGATTGATTATTGTGCTGTGTAAGTCAGCCATGGGTTGCTTACTGTAAGCACCACATTGATAAATAGTTTTAGATGTTCGTTACCAATTTACCAAGAATTACGTTTATCTAGAATTTAGTTTTGCTTGGTCACAATTTTTTTTATAATTGTGAGCTATTTTAACTTAATAAGTGCTGTTTGACACATACTTGATTGTCCGCATTTACATTCTGCGTAAAAACAAAGGTTGAATGACTATAGAACAGAATACAAGTTAAGCACTTCTTGCGGTGAATATGGCCTTTGCTGCCGACATGGCGTAAAACAACCACCAATCAAATGGAAAAGAATTGTCATGGTTGAATGAGTCATTGACTTTGGGGATAAGGGACTAAGCTTGCATTGGACTAGGTTTAATGGCCCGTCATGATCATTGGAATGTGATGGAAGAAGGTGGTGCCTTATTTCAACAGGTTTGGTGGCCTGTCACGGCTCAAGTCAGGTAATGGTGTGGTGTACGGTAGCCTTATAGAGATTTGTTCGTTTGTTTGTTGTTGTTTTACGTCCTAGCAACATCTAAGGTCATATCAGGACGGGTACCGACTTGTGACAGCGCGCATTCATGGCGACTTTATAGTGCTGCCTCACTGGGAGACCAGGCCACCAGCACCATCAATGATATCCCACTCAGTCATATTATCCTGCCATTGAGCCAACCAATCCTTGCCATATCCTAATAATTCCGAGCGCCTGGATAGGAAGCCACAAGTATAAATGTTTAAGTCATTGGTTTGACTCAACCAGGGTTCAAACCCCCAAACCCATTGGTTCGGATCCCCCGCTCTCCCAAAACAGGAGACGGATGCTCAACTCATTCGGCCATCCCGTCTGGTTTATAGAGATTTGAGACAGGACGAGTGGGACAACTGTATGATGATATATAATACAGAGTGGGAGGGAGAGGTGGGCGTGGGGTGAGTAGGTCGAGGACAGTGTGTTGGCAATGATCCAGCTCGGGTGCTTGGTGACTCCGTCAGCATGCTCAGTCACCACGACCCCCGAACGCGCCTAGTTCACCCCTACCCGGACAGATGGGCCGTAATCGATTAACACGACCCGAGCGACTCCGGTCACCCGAGTCGTCAGAATTTCAAATCGAACACCGCGAGTAGAGTCGACAAATACACGTGCCGTATGCAAAACGACCCGACCGCAGTAACCCACCTCTTGGCTGGGGTTTGCTAGGAGTGATGATGTCACATCTGTGCTGGTACCTGTAGGATAACAGCTACCAGTACAAGTCCTGCATGTTGTGCTTCGGGTGCTTTTTTTAAATAACCCAGATTGTCAGCTTATACAATCGTAAACTACTTTAAATCCAATTTTGTTGTACTTGTATTAGTAATTAAAAAAAGATATTACGTTTTAGATTAAGTCAGCATTTTTTCCACCCCGAGCGTGGATAACCGTATTCGTTTATTCAACCCGAGTCTGTAGGATGTGTGCATGTGCTAAAAAGTGGCTCGAGTGACCCGAGTTGAATACTCGATTACGCCCATGGGGGCTTGGGGTGGGGGAGGGGGGGGGGGCCAGGTGAGAGATGCGGGTGTCAGGTGGTCGCCCTATACCTGTGGGCTATGTAATAATGAAAGTCATGGTCACACGAAGGAGAGACTCCATATCGGGATAGGGTGTTTGTTGGTCAAAAGGTCAAATTTAGGAAATAGTCACATTTGCGGTATGTGGGGGGGGGGGGGGTGGTATTGCGTTATCTTAAAGCTGCATAGTCTAATGAAAGTATAACATGTTCTTAACCAAAAACAGTTTATGGATGTTTATCATACTTAGCCAACTTAGATGCTGGTACAGTCTTTAAGTATTTATTGTTGTATGGAAAGAATAGTAAAGCCAATTAATTAGAGCCTGGCAACATGGCGACAAATACCAATTATGTAAGTATTTGATTTGATTTGGGATGGAGATCGAACCCTCGACCTCCTGAATGGGAAACCACATTGTCACCTCTACCATCACATCAGGTTCGATGACCCCACAATGACCCCCACGCATGTTGATTTCATTGATCTGTGCAGTTGACCTGTGCTGACATTGTACTGACCTGTACTCTGATTGGCCGAGCACTGACCTTGTACTGACCTGTGCTCTGATTGGTCGAGCATGCTTCTTATGATCGCCATGCCATATACAGACACTTGTCTCCAAAGTGTGGGTCGTCACCGCTGACCCGGAAACACAAGCCTTCCCTGCTATTTCTGGCTGTGCCAATTCCTCTTTTCCTCCCCCTGCCCCCCCCCCCGCCCCCCCTCTTTGAAGGTGCCAAACTCTACATCCGTGACCCTCTCACCTGTATCAACAAATATACCTGAGTCACTGTGAAAACATTTGGGTTCAAGAGGTGACCAGTGGTAAAGTTGGCTATAGACTATATACATTTTAACGTGGCGCCACCAGTGCCCAGCCTGGAACTATACTACCAATTTACAGCCCAGTACAATTTTTCTTTTTGTGTGACTAAAATGCAGTTTATTCAGTGAATAATGCCTTTTGTCAATGCCAGAAGATTGATCTTCCGGCCGTATTGATAATTATTGTAAATAGAAACATGCATTCTAAGTCATTCTTTTTTGGGGGTTTTAATGAACAAATTTTAAATGATATCCAAACCACTCCCAAAATACTCCACAAAACAAAAATATTAATTGTGTGTGCGCATTATCCATGTATTATACCAGGGACATTTAAATAGCGAAAATTAAACTTCCTATTTCACTCTTCCTTTTTCGATCGTCAATTTGTGTAATTTGTGCAATTTGTGTCTTTGAAGCAAACACGCTACTCTTTCGGCCATCCTCTCATGTTTCCATTATATGTATTTAAAGTTGCATATTCCGATGATTTTGAGTTTCTGAAATATTCTGAGATAAATACATTAGGTTGATCATTATTATGTACCTTACTTTAGTTTGAAGTAACTTTTATTTTAAGTGGCTAACTTTTGAGATATTTGAAGTGGAACCATGCAAAATTAATTTTGGCAAGCTTGTCAAAACTCTGACCCCATTGGCTTCTGCAGTAACATGTTCTATTCAATTGTCTAAGTATTCCTTTCTGTGTGGTGACAAATGTTTAATAAGTGCACCCGTATCTAAGTTAGATATGTAGAATCAAATTTAGATAATTGTTTTGGATATTTTCATCGGACTATGCAGCTTTAATGTCGGACCTGTCTTCAAAGGACATCGCCACCATTGGTTCCCGGTCAAGCCGATGACCTGTCATCAGAGGGGCAGTCAAAGGAGACAAAAACCCTTTGCACATCTAAAAATAAATGTACGCCATGGTCACCGACGACAGGCGCTACGGGACTTCCCTAGTGGTGTATTGTCTATAGTTAACTGGAATGTCCTAAAAAGGGTGTCAAATGACCAGTGTTTTTGCACTCCTCAAAGTTGCACAGATAAAAACATAAACTTTTCAAAAGCAAAAGACTTATCTAAATTTGAACCGATATAACCAACTTAGATATTGGTGCATTTATTAAGTATTGGTGCATAGTAAGTAAGTTTAATAGAATATGTTACTGCTGAAGCCTATCGAATCAAAGTTTTGAAAAGCATGCACAAAATTAATTTTGCATGTTGACATTTCAAACATATCCCAAGTTAGTAATTTTAAAGCAACGTTTCTTCAAACTAAAGTAATGTGGATTGCAACGATCAACCTAATATATTCATCGCAGAAAATGTCAGAAACTCAGAACCATCGGACTTTGCAACTTTAATATGCTTGGCATCCCGCCTGGGTTCGTAAGCACCTTCGTACTGTAGTCTCAGTAGTAGTAGTCTGCACTGATCTCTCGGGCAAGGAGCCACATAGACAGGTAAGCGTGGTTAGGGTGATTCAAAGACCCTATAATACTAAGACGCCTCACTCCCTATCTCTCCCATGGTAATGTAAATTTCGCAGTGCCACCTTGTGGTGGGTTTGATCAGCCCGGCTGCTGGTTGGTGTTTCACATATCCACACATGCAATTATATTATACCTGAGATAGCTAAGTATGAATACACATCAATATGAAATTGCTATGAACAAATACACATCATCATCAGCATCATCATCATCATCTCCATCATCACACATCTTTCACATTCATATATACATTTATACATATAAGATAGCAACTGTTTAACCAAGAGAACAGCCAGCGCACCAAGTGGTGGGTTTGATCATTTTGATTACACAGTACAGGCTGAGTGAGCCGTCTTAGTATTATAGGGTCTTTGGGTGATTGCACCAGGGAGCCTAGATAGTATCATGGTGAGGCTTCGAATGTTTCCTCTTAGGGAAATTGACCTCGGCTTTGAGATAGCATATGAAAAGTTCAGGCGCAAAAACCGACAATGCCAAGAGGGCCCAACAAAACTAACATAGGCTACTAAACATACCAACATATTATCTATCTGCTACTGAAATGCAGACAATCAAATAACATATCAGCAGCTACTGTTTGGTAAGACAACACCAACACTACAGCTGGCCAGCATTGAAAACAAGCCTGGGTATGCAGGCTTACGTGCTATGGACAGAATAAATACAGCCTCAATAAAAAAAAATTTAAAAAGGAGTCTGGGTTCGAGTCTGGGTTCGAATCCTGCTCTAGGCACAATAGTTCCCATCTGTATCACCCCTACGATAATAGTAACGAAAACGTTTATGGGACACACTGGCCTGCGATGGATTTGAAATGTCTGGAATATTGGTAGAACTGGGTATGCTGTTATTAGTTTTACATACAGTCCCTATGGTATGTTCAAGGACCGTCTGACTTTGCATCAGACACCGACCGTGTAACGCTTTGATGGTGGTTGTTGGAGTTTTACGTCCTGGCAACATCTAAGGTCATATTAGGACGGATACCGACTTGTGACAGTGTGCACTCATGGGAGACCAGGCCACCAGCACCATAACTTGGCCACTCGGTCACATGGGAGACTCAGTCACATTATCCTGACACTGAACCAACCAGTCCTTGCCCTGTCTTAATACTGCCAAGCACCTGGCTAGGAAGTCATTGGTTTGACTCAACCAGGGTTCGAACCCATGGGTTCGAATCCCACGACCTACCAATATGCCCTATAACGCTTTGATCTGCAGCATGGTTAGTGAGTGAACAAAAGAAATATGGAAAATATAGCTCATATTCCAGTAATTAGATCAAATATAAATTTGTAACAACATTTTTCCTCTTAGGGAAATTCACGTCGGCTTTGAGATAGCATATGAAGAGTTCAGGCGCAAAAACCGACAAAATTTGTGACCTTACTATAAAAAGGTTCTATCTGACAAAGTGACCAAATTGGTGTTACGGATGTAAAAATGTTCTATCTACAAAAGGTTATCATGCAGTTACACAACTGTTTCTCAACTGGTATTTTTCACTGAGATATATTAAAAATAATATTGTTCTATCTGCTTTGCTATCATCCAGTTACCCAGCTTTAGTCCTCATTATCTCGAAAGCACCAATTTGTTCAATAGAACCTTTTCATAGTAAGGTCACGAAATGCCATTCAGGCCAAAATGAAACCATGATTACCACGTTTTAGCTGGGTATACTGAAATCTGGGGTTATTTTCCGCAGAAACTGACCCATCCCTTATAAGTTATGTTATGTACTATCCAATATAAAAGTAATATACCTTAACTGGAAAACACAACTACTCCCATTGTACCGAAAAAAACTAATATGCATTTGTCGGTTTTCACACCTGAACTCTTCATATATGCTATCGAAGTTCACTGGGAGATTCTCTACGGTCTGATAACGCATATTAACCAATTCATGTTGAGGGACCCCACTACATGAATCACCCAAATGCACGTTGTGGTCTCATGCCAGTCACCTGGCTCCTAACCAACATATCATTTCCGAGATACAGAAGCTGGGTCACAGAAGGCCACTATGCAGGCTGCTAGACAGGCACATTACATCAAATTAGGCCTACAAAGTACAAGGTGCTCTAGCCATCTTGACAATACATAAGTGAATGTGATTTGTAGTATATATATTCCTATATATATATATTTGTAATACTACTTTACTAATAGCTATATAACAAACTCAGCGATGAAAGTGTATTCAATACCCTCCAAAAAGGGGAGAGATTAATAGAGGGTGACTTCTTTTGAAATGCCACGGTCCACCATAGCTACACGGGTCTTTAGTACTGGGTGGCGCCACCTATTGGAAATCAACTACGTCGAAAGTGTGGTTTCTAGCACTCAGTGGCGCCACCTATTGGAAACAAACCAGGACCCTCACGGTGTGTCACCTTGGTTCGGTCATTCATAGCACCAGAGATCCGCCATTTCGCATCTTCAGTCTCTTGTCAGCGACCAGCAGACATTATTATTATATTAACGCTTGAACATAAACAGAATCGATCGATTGCGTTTGAACTAGTCCCAGCGTATTTGAACTCGCATGAGCGCGCATCCTGCCTCACTGGAAATAAACCTGGCTCTTCTCATGCTCACATAAGCATATTCAGCGCTCGACGGAGCGACCCAACCAGCCACGGCTGCGACCCAACCAGCCTCGGCTGCGACCCAACCAGCCACGGTTGAACTCGTTTGAACTTGTTTCCGCTACAAAGGTATTCGGGGTCAGCGATTGGTTAATAATATATCAAAACAAATGCTCGCTGCCATAGAATTTTTTCTCAAAATTAAAAGAAGTATCGAACAATTTGGGATAAACATGGTGCACAAATGCAATATTGTTACTTTATTATTACTTTATTCCACCGAAATGATGGTCGTATAACATATTGCAAATGGCGGCCCCCATAAGGGGCGGCCATTTGCAATTGAAAAGAACAGCTCTGATTGGCTAAAATTATGGAAAGATCACATTATTATTTTAGTAGTTTCTTGTTCAGACATATTTACACATATATATGTATCTTTTGCACAGATTAAAGTGCTTGAAGTATATTTTTAATTTATCAACATCGACTTCTGTTTAAATCACACAATATCACTACTTACTGAATGGGAAACTAATCCTGCAAGGGTATGCTCGATATGACCCAGTGGTCAGCCGTTTTTGCTTCTTTCGTCACTGTGGACCCTTCTCCATGCTCACGAGAACTCAGTCAGTGAGCCTGACTAAAGTCTTTATTATTTTATTTTACGCATAAATTAAATTAGTAATACTAATTATTTCTCTGAATACATGGTTTAGGACAACCTATCTGATTTTTGTGTGCAGTTCTCATAATATGATAATACACAATATTTACAACGCATGCAACATCTGATGGCGATGACAAACAGTACGGTTGTGGGGCCATTGCCACAGCGCATACAAAAGCTATTGCAATTACTAACTTTCAAATGCACGTGTGTCAATCAAATTTTGGGATATTTTGAAAATTCCAAAAGTATATTGCTTTTAGGTCATTGGAGCTTCCAAGAAAAATAAAATTGTCGTGTTTGGACCCTTTTGAAAATTGTTGGAGGGTACCAAACTAGTCAGTCACTATTAATACACAATATTCACAATGCATGCGACATCTGCCGTCGACGATGAACACTATGGTTGTAGGACCGTTGCCACAGTGCAGTCGTGTGAATATCGTGTTTTGGCATGCATATTTTAACATTATTTTGGTTGACAACTTTGAAACTGACTGATAATATTGCCAGGGAAACGGGTGAGAGCTCCATTGAAATTTGATATTGTAGTAGTAGTTTTTTATATTCATACATAATCACACATTTTATTTATGTTTGGCACATTTTAAAGTGTTTGAAATTTAGTGGGCCTATACTTCCAGCTATGTTTAAATTACCCAATATCCGTAGTTACAGACTGGGAGAACCACCATGCAACCGTAGGCTCAATGAAGCACAGTGGTTACCCGTCTCTTCTCCTTTTCTCTCCTGCTTTCGTCTCTGTCGACCCTTCTCCATTAATTTAGAAGTCCCATATTGCTTCAACCCACCGTGTAGCTATGGTGGACCGTGGCATTTCTATAATTGATTATCTATCTCATGAGTTCAGATGACGAATGACAAAATCTCAATCCATAATTCATATGGATAATTATCATGATTTCCTTTCACTTAGTTCCCACTTCCAGGTTTGTTCAGCATAACCAATTTCCAGAACCCCCCCCCCCCCACCGCCACCGCCACCCCACTACACAAAGTTGCGTTACCCTCCTAAGGATTGGATAATAGGGATATTGCATACAAATATTGCATACAACAAATAATAGTATGTAGTTTTATATATTATATATATATTAATATATATTTAATAGCAAAAGATATATTTGTTCTTTACCAAAAGCTACTACACTGTCTTACAGAGACATTAACCATGCTAATTGGAGAAATATTGTGTTGACACCGGTACCCCCCCCCACCCCCCCACCCCCCGACCCATCCACTTTTGATTCCCGTCACTCATCTAATTAGGGGAGTCACTGGAGATTTCATAGCCCCCAGAGTTAGTTTTTAATTCACAGGCTCTAAAATGCCATTTCCATCCCATTTTAGGGAGGGTACATACAGGGGGTTTGGGGGGGGGGTGGACGGAGGGGTGGGGGGGGGGGGAACTTCTCTCCCCCTGTTATCTATGGCCCTGGGGTTTACTTGGGAAGGTTGGAACTCGAAAGGAACTTATTGCTGGGATTAACAACAAAACAAATTCAAATTAGCTTTGTAGCAAATTCTAGGCCTGGTGTACTAGTCATTTTTATTCGCAATCACGAAACAACCACGCAGACAGAAACGACGTGAAACCCAGCTGCTGTCAGAGGGGTTCGCCATTAACATGTACCAACAGGCTAGTCTTAGTGGACAATGAGGCATAACCCTGTTGGGCAGTAATGATGGTGCACAATCAACCCATGGTTTACACAAATTGTCGTAATTTGAAAATGGACACACAATTTGAGCAGACCAACCTGTGAGCTTGATTTACTCATCAGCAACTCTAATGGAAATAGATTTTAGGCAGCTGGAAACAGAAAATCAGAAGTCAAACAAAATCCGGTGAATTTTTATATACTACCGTTTATTTTTTATGGTAAAAATTTCGACTGGGAGTGATATCCATAGTGGTGCTCGCACCAGCTCGGCGTGTGCTCGCGGTGGGTTTGCCTCACTGCACACAAAGCAATCACCCAGGCAGCTGCCATCAGCGGTTCGGGTGATAGTAGCGTTCGGTGAACGAGGCTCTACTGGCACTCCGTTAATAATATTAATATAATAGCACGAAATGGAAGAAGAGAATCTTGACAGTCCCATGATTTTCTTCCCATATTAATTTTTCAAATTGGTATAAAGTTGTTTTAAAGTACCTCCCAAATACAAGGTTTAAGAAAAGAATCGTGGTATTGACATTAACACATGAACACAATAGCATTATTGCTAAACACACAAAACACGTGTTTGCGAATCATGACCCACATCGAACCAGTAAGCATTTCAATCCAACTATTAAACAGCATGTATCCTATCTCAAACAATCAGCATAATGATAGTTCAAACAAAGTTGTTATCACCAGTTTTCCCTAAATTGATTCGAAAAGCTTTCCAATAAACATATTGCTTAAGTCTTCCAGCATAAGATCACACAAACAGTGCCATTTGCACACAACTTAATCCATTATCCTAATATTTCCATCAGCAGTTCAGTGATAGTTCTAGTCTACATACCGTGTGGCTCTAACCATCTAGCCTAGAATATTGAAATAGGAAAAGCTGCCTAGTATCAACCACCTAGTAGACATCAATGACGATGCATCATCTTTGACCAATTAGCGACACACAGCTAAGCAATAGTACATCCTGAACTCAGTTAAAGTCTATACCAAATGCTGGTCAAGGCTTCAATATGAGGCTAAAGTTGCAAGATCCGAAATCATATTTTCAAAACCAAAACATCTACCTAGATTCTATCGTCCATATACAAGTGTACCCATTCATCATTGGTTCATGAGTTTACCCCGTTAAGAGAAGAAATCATCTTTAAAAAAAAAAAAAAAAATAGAAGCATATTCCTAGATTTTATTGAACTTATCCAATTTAGATGCCAGTTTCCCCTTTCATCATTGCATGATGTGTTTACCCTTTAATGACAGTAAAATACAATCATGTTGACCTGATCTAGTTATGGCACCACTTGGTTTCAACTGATGTCCACACAAATCATGTTGCATGCTTTCACTTCGAATATCTAAAAAAATTACTCAACCACAAAAGTTACTCTGAAATAAAGTAGAGCTGGTTATAATTGTCAACCTCATATATTGATTTTAAAAAAAAGACATTTTCTTAGACAAACGGATTATGCACCTTTAAAGCGACTAGATCCCAAAGCGAGATGAGATCATGCAGATCTCTCTGGATCTATTAGCACAGTTTAATACCATTATGACGGCGAAAGCTTACAGAGAACAGGGTTCATCATTCATGATGCAGAATCTCAAATACCTACAAAAGTAAAAACAGTATTGTATTACCAATTTAAAGCTTACACATTCAAAATACTACATATATACATGTACACACCCCACCAATTGACATGGTGAGAAAGAAAAAAAAACAGAGAGAAAAATAAAGAAGAAAAAAAGCTCATTGTTTCGTCGCAATGTTTTTTCAAAGCGAACAAAATCCAAATGTTCATGGCAGATAGAGAAATATACACTAGCTGAAACCAATGGCAATCATCTGTGAGTAAATACAATAATGCATAAATGATGGCAAAGATTCCACTTTTAAACCCGATGATACTCACATTGAAAAGTAGCAGCATGCTGACCAATGAGGGTGAGTGGTGGTTGTTTGGGATGAACACATTTGCCAATTTTGTTATTAACATTATGTTATCTATTTGTTGGAAAAATAAGTCATTCAATCATTTGCTAGCAAATGTCCTGACATTAATGGTAGCTAAGCACACTCCTACCTGACATTTATAGTGTCAGGATTATATGATAGCTAAGCACACTCCCAGACACTCATTTTCATCCCTCCCCCCCCCCTGTAATGTACATATTATATCCTATATCCCATTGAAGCAATCTTTAATAAC
Source organism: Branchipolynoe longqiensis (assembly GCA_030323885.1). Lineage (NCBI taxonomy): Eukaryota > Metazoa > Annelida > Polychaeta > Phyllodocida > Polynoidae > Branchipolynoe > Branchipolynoe longqiensis. The sequence goes on along the minus strand of CM059193.1, from coordinate 81,199,004 downwards.
TGCTAGCCAATCAACATTCCTAATTTTCAAGTATGTATAACTGACCCAAGTAGGTTTCATTGCAAGTAAACTTAGTTCCCGTAATCGTCTCGAGAAGGTGTCAATGTTGCACCCCAAATATCCATTATGCTATGTATTAGTTCACTAGTCACCTAGTTAAGGCACACATTGTTATTATTGCATCATATCACATATGGGAGCTACATATATAATATAATAATATATGTTCTAATTCCATTTTCTCGATTGAAATTAGTAACTGCTGTTCACGGTCTTCTAGGCTCATGGCAGCCATACTGGCGCTTATAGCCTCCTGCAGTGATGGGTCTCTCAAAGCTTTTGATGCGGCTTTTCTGCCTTTTCTTCCTGACCTGGTTGTAAGCTTCTACACATTTGCCATACACAGGTCCATATCTGCCGTATGTATATGTGCACCACCACACTCCTGACAAAACGCTATTTATCGTAGGATATGGCGTTGGAGATGTTAGAGTGGTCAGTCCAGATCATCCGAACACATTTTTAAATACAACGAAGTGAAGGCAGTGTCCCATATATGCGGCATTATATAGGCATTGATGGGGGTACCACTGGCGCTACTGGACCGCACCGAATCAATGGCGCCAGCCGAAATCGAACATTATTATTATTTAGACAATTCCGCCCTTGTATCCTACTCCGTGTCCATATATATATATTATATATGTATATATGAAACCTAATACCATGTATTTTGAGCTGCTGACTAACAATAAAAGTGGAGGAGAAATAGGAACGACTGGAGTGAATGCAGATATTATGTGCAATGCCCAAATTAAATTAATTATTTTCGCCTTCGAATAATTAGCTGCTGAAGTTAATGCTTTCCTTGTCAGTTTCAAAAGTAGGTCAGGCTGGATTAGCTAATCACTGTTCGCTCAGTGTTGTAGCTGGTTGCAGTTCACATTCCAGCAAGACATATAGAACAACTTCTTTCCAACAGAGATGAAAGTGGTCTCTGGGGAAAAAAACAGAAATCTATGCATACGATAAGGTTATCTGTAAACCGCACTGTCAAAGAAAAGCAGAAAATTCCCGAAAGTTAGTTTTCATACAGATTGGGATACACTGATAGTGCTGTGGCATTTAAGCAATGTAGTAGCATACCCTGATAGTGCTGCAGCATTTGAACAACATATTAGCATACTCTGATGGTGCTGCAGTATTTTAACAATGTATTAGAATATGCTGATAGTGCTGCGGGATTGCAGTACAGTAAATATCGCGGAAATCCGCGAAATCGCGGAGATCTTTCATTCATGTACCAATAGAATTTGGATCATTTGTCAGCATTTCGCACACAAAAAAAACCCACATTTATTACCCATATTTGCAAAGTTAGATAATCTGGCGGCTGCGTAGTTACTGCTGGCAAGTGGAATTAAAAATTAAATTCTCAGACCAGGCATATGCTGGTAATTGGAGGCTTAAACTATAGGTTTTTTTGTTTTGTCTCCCACAGAAGAGGCATATATCGGTAGTGTCATGCATATTCAACATGTCTGGTCCAGCTGGAAACAAGCTAACAGAATGCACAAAGGGTAAGTGTACTCCACCCACATGGAAGAAATGCATCTCTCTGCACTATGGCTGCAGACTAAATGCTTCCCACAATAAAGAGATTCCTGGTGCGATGAGGCTAGTCGCAATGACACCAACATGCTAAACATAGATCTTGAGTCTGTTTGTTTGACTGACAGCCTGTTTGAATATTCATGCCGGTATGCGACATAATTTACAACATGCTTGTAATAATTATTCAAAACTGTTGAATAAAGAAGGTTGAGTCTGGTCAACTGACTGTTTGTTTGAATATGCATGCTAGTGTGTGATATCATTTACAGCATGCTTGTAATAATTATTACAAACTGTTGAATATAGAATGTTGAGTCTGACCTACTGACTGCTTCTTCATGCTAGTGTGACATCATTCACATGTTTGTAATAATTATTCTATACTGCTAAATATAGAATGTTGACTCTGTTCAACTGACGGCCTGTTTGAATATTAGACGACACAACATGCTAATAATAACCAGGTCATTATTGAACCAATAATGTTGACAGCCATTGATAATTAAATGGTAAATAAACCAATTTCAAGTAATGCTGACCATGAGATTTCCCTCCTTTCAGTTCAGTAGATACTCCGAGAACAGAATATGGATCACCTCGTTACAACCGGACACAAAACAACCACATCCGTGTGTAAGTAAGCAACATCTATATATATACTGATGGGTTTAGTGATGATCTTACCTTTATTTATTTCTTTTTTGTGCTTTTTGGGGGGGGGGGTGAGGGGTGGAGGTAAAACATTACACAGTAGTTGTTGCTAGGTCACAGCAGTTGCTGTACTCAGTACTCTGCTGCAAACTGTGGAAAGTTGTCATTCCAATACTTGCACACCTCTTCGCCGTACGACTCTTCGACAATCTCCACATGGGCAGACATGAGAGCGGTTCCCTCTGGGTAGGTCGTCCACCCTTCCGGCTTCTTTGGCACACTGCCCTCCTTGATGAAGGCCAGTCCCAGCTCACGAATCCTCTCCGACAGCTGTGAGTCGTGCGTGTCCCCCTTCACCGCCATGTCGCCACCAGCCCCACCCAGGAAGCCATAGAGGTCGATCCCTTGGAAGGCGTACTTGGCCGGGAAGGCACTACCGAAAGCGTTCACTTCGCTTGACGGGTACCCCTTCGCGATGTACCGGTAGACGGGGCTGGAGAATGCGCCGGAAGCAGCTGTAGCCAGCTTCCGGTGGATGCAAGAACGCCGGACGTCGGAGATGATGGTGGTGAGCTTGTACTCGGAATCCCTGGAGGAGGAGAAGTTGTAGAGGCCGAGCACCTCGTTGGCCTTGTCTTCGGTGATGTGTGTGTCCAAGTACTGGAGGAAGTCAGATTTTGTCTGCGACTTTAGATCCAGGCCTGGTCCAGGGTTGGCGTCCACCGATTGGGCAGCTGAACCTAGAGAGGTGAACCACCAGACACAAGTCAGAGTTCATACCCATTTTGACATATCGAGTTCCAGGAATTTCAAGGACCTTTCACTGAAAAATTCCAGCACATTTTTAAGATGTTTATTAAAGTAAAGTGCCCTCAAACACAGCTATATTCATAGTCGATTCACTGGGTAAGATGTAAATTGTGAATAAGTATGAGAAATAACAATGACTATATGTATGGTTTTAATATAAAATACAAAGAGGCAGGATAATGAACCCACAAAAATCCCTTTTATACAAAACATCACCGATTGACATTTGGGCATGTCAGCAGAAAATAGGCTTTAACCAAATATTGACATGATTTTCCATTTTTAAGGACTTTCAAGGATCTTTTGACAAATTCCAGGACTTGCCTGAGCTGGAATCCTGAATTAACAAATTCCAGGACTTTTCAGGTTTTCAAGGACCCGTACGAACCCTGCAGGTGTTATGGTAGTTAGTCCTGCAGCACTATCTTTATTAACCACGTGATTTTGCAATCTAATATGCTAAATTTATTGGTAAAATAGGTGATAACACTTCCTGTATAAAAATTGAAGTTTGTTTGTTTGTTGTTGTTTTACGTCATAGCAACATCTAAGGTCATATCAGAATTGAAGAGTTCAGGCGCAAACACCGACAAATCCATTTTAATTGTTCTCTTTAAAATAGAATTTGTTGTTGTGCTTTACAAGTACAGTCTATCAATTTCATTGATGCATTATATGGGGCATGTGTTGGTTTCTGTGAAAAGAATGGTTTCATTATCGGAATGATGGCAGCTTCAGCTCAAACTTGATAGTCATGATTTCATTTTAGCCCGAATGTCGTTTGTCAGTTTTTGCGTCTGAACTCTTCAAATATACCAACATTCTTCAACTGTTTGCTAATCAGTTCTAACCTTACTAAGTGTAGTGAATTTTTAATTAAAAAAATTTAAAGGCAGTTCAATTTGACACAACTATCAATTTTAAATAGCTTTGATATACATTAAGTGCAATGATTCATGGAGAGACCCTCTATACGGTTTTTTCCATTGACACTGATGCCAAAAGAAACATACTGGTCACTTCAGGAATACCGAATGTGTTGGCTGTTCGCCCTGTACGAGTCAAGACTGTTGCATTTTGGGTAACAATTACAACTGTACCATACCCGAGCCGGTCGCCTCATCAGTAGAGCGTTGGCCTCGCGTGTGGAAGGTTACCCGTCCTGATATGACCCTAGATGTTGCCAATAAACAACAAACAACTATATCATTGAAGTTGTGAGTTGAACTTACCAATTAGAAGAGGCACATCTGATCCCAGGTTTCCTTCTAGTGATTCGGGCACTGTCCCAGTGAGGATCTTATCTGTAAAAGGTTGATAAGAAAATCAGATCAGAGATCTAGGCACGCATGGGTTACTACGACTATGAAACGTAGTAAGCCCATAATTGACCCCGACACACGTATTTGGTTAGTATAGCTCCACACTTATATGCTACACAGGTACAGTCACGTGTTATATCATCTTCTTGGAGGTTACATCTACCTATCATCTTAAATGTTGCTAGGATGTTAAATCCTGAATAATTCACACACAGACTTCTTGTATGCCACTTTTGTAAGCAGGTACGTGAATTTGATAAAATTGCTAATATTCACCAAATCTGAAAGAGGCGAAACAAGTGATCAGTTAGACCAATGATGGATTAACGGGGTCATTTTGCACCATGCCTGTATCCCGTCTATATGTATAGGTGGCGCCACTATCTTTCTAACGTAAATATATAACTAACACCAGGGCCTCAGTCGACTCTGAGATGGCTCCGCGACCTCTTATTGCCAAATTTGCGTTCAGGGTGCGCCTCAGAGTTGACTCCGAGACATCGCACTTTTCAAGTAGGAGGCAAAGACGCTTTCAAAAGTGGTTTCAGCCAATCAGAGCTGTTCTTTCAATTGCAAATGGCTGCACCCTATGGAGGGCGTCATTTTCGAGGCACCCAACAGCTAAAGCCATTCAGACTAGCGTGACGTCCAGAATTTCTCCGAGGCGCTCCCTGAACGCGGCCCAGGTCTGGTATACACATGCTTGAATGGGACTTACCATCAACGACGATACGGGCATAGGGGAATACGTTCGTAAATGGCAGGTTATTGACATTGTCTTCCGCCCATTTTGCAGTTACAATTTGTGTAATGTCCTCCGCTCTGTGGGAGGAAAATATAATCATAGTTCAGTTCCAATCATTCTTTGTTCGAAGTGTAAAATGAAACACCAACTACAACGCCTAGCTCAAGTTGTCCCGACAATAGACTCAGCTGGCAATGCACATCTAGATGAGAATTGCACATCTACTTAGATGAGAATGGCCTGAGAACAAAAAATAAGGACAATATTTGATGAATTGTGCAAACCTGGAATAGTCATACATTTTGACCATATCCCGAAAATAAATCGGGCCGATCAATAATCAAGAAGATTCTCATCTATAAATAGGTCACTTCCGAGATACCAACGTTCCTGCACACACAAGCCCCGGGTTCAAGCCTTTGGCCATGCTAGAGGTGCGGTGCAGCATATTGCAGCACTGGACAGTGCTACACATGCGTAGATGAAGTGGTAGTCTATCTAATGTAGAATAATTGGTAGCAAAAATTTCACAGCAATCCACATTAGAAACAAACGTAGGGAAACAACCCTACAACGTTTGGTCATCAGGAATCATGTGTTTATCGGGTCAAAGTGAGTTTAAAATAGAGAGGTACATATTCCTGACTTCCTGTTGTGAAAACACACCAAGTACCAATTCCAGTCCCTCCTCAGGGACCAGTCAATAGTAACTCAGAAGTTTACAGTAGAGAGTGACACATTACCGACTTCCTGTTGTGAAAACACACCAGGTCCCAGCTCCAGTCCCTCCTCAGGGACCCGGCAATGGTAACTCAGAAGTTTAAAGCAGATTTAGTGACACATTGCCAACTTCCTGTTGTGAAAACACATTAGGTCCCAGCTCCAGTCCCTCCTCAGGGACCAGGCAATGGTAACTCAGAAGTTTAAAGTAGAGTAACACATTACCGACTTCTTGTTGTGAAAACACATCAAGTACCAGCTCCAGTCCCTCCTCAGGGACCGGTCAATGGTAACTCAGAAGAGCACCTATTGCCTAATGCTCAAATTTGGGGAGGTAAATATGATGTACTTTGTGAAAAAAAATCTACTGCGTTAGAAGTAACTCCACAGATTTTCCGTATTCATACCCCAGAAATGGAATTGCTCGCTGAATGTCCAAATTGGAATTTGCTATCAAAGTTGACATGGGAGGTATTTTCATGTCTACCATCACGTGACTTTTCTCCCCAATGATAGGCTGTTAGAATCCTGGTGCTATCACTTGTTATCTACGCCTATTCTTCGCGTCTGCATTGCTTATGCATCCCCAATTATGGTGCTAAAATTGGATTGAAGACATCGAGGTTAGATGGTCATGCTAGACTACAATAACTATCGCCAGGTGGCAGATCATTGCCATCCTCTGCTGGCGCCACCTGGTGAGATAAAGGTGAAATGACCAATAGCGCTCACCACGCAAGTTAGATTGTATTAGCCACTGTTACAGTTGCATATTCCGATGAAGCTTCACATCTTCAAAACTAAAACAATTATCTAGATTTGATTCAAACATATCTAACTTAAATACTGCTGCATTTATTAAACATTTGTTGCCACATAGAAGGGAATACTGAGGCAATTTAATAGAAGCTATTATGTCCAAAGCGTATGGTGTCAGAGCTTTGGCGTACTTGCCTAAATTAAATTGACATGTTTGCACTTCAAGTATCTCAAAAGTTAGCCATTTAAAATAAAAGTTATTTCAACCTAAACTATGGTAGATTATAACAATGACAGAAAAATGACAGAAACTCAAAACAATCAGACTATGCAACTTTAAGGTCTTGTCTTAAAAACCATCTTTCTCGTATGTGATTGGCTGACTTTAGGGGTTATTGCCATCAAATGTTGGCCTTGCAGTAACAACAGGCTCTTAGCAATTAATCACAATGGCCGTCTTGAAATGTATTCTAATGTTTAAAAACCAAGCCTCTACACCGAAATATATGGCTTTTTGTATCACAAAGCTGCATAGTACAATGAAAACATAACATTTTCAAAACCAAAACAAGTATCTCGATTTGTTCTACATATCTAACTTAAATCCTGGTGCACTTGTTAAACATGTGTCACCAAATAGAAGGGAATGTTGAGGCAATTTAAAAGAACCTGTTACTGCAGAAACCTATGATGTTATAGTTTTTGGCAAGCTTTCCAAAACTACTTTTGTATGTTTTGCACTTCAAATATCTCAAAAGGTAGCTGCTTAAAATAACAATTACTTTAAACTAAAGTAAGGCAGGTTATTCCGACCCTTCTACTATGTTTATCTCAGAAAATTACAACAACTTAAAACCATCGGACTATGCAACTTTATGCAAAATACATCGGATATTTCATGAAAATATGGTTGCGATATTGCAATACATCAGTTTTGTGGAAAAGGCCAGATGAATAGCACCGCCCAGATCTCAGTGTGGGGACATAATGATAGATTTATTTCTGCATATTTATTCTGCTAATAAATCACTGATTTGTGTTGTTACGGATATACTACCCATACACTTAAATATTCACATATATTTGTCATATATCATACAATACCCAACAGTTGTGTCTTAATGTACCTTTCAACCAACCAAACAAGACAAGTGAAAAGTGGCCTTTTAACAAACAAAGGCCAAGTGTGAAGTTTGGATATGCTTATCCCATGAGGCAAACAATGGAGCCTAAATTTCAAGGAGCCTGTCCAAGCATAACATTTGAAGTGTCACTTAGCTGCCAGTCACACTAAATGCATGCTGGTCATAATTCAGCTCCACCGGACGCGGTGGCCGAATCGGTATAACACAGGCTTCCCATGCGGAAGGTCCGGAGTTTGAATCCGAGTAGACTCAAACCAATGACTTAAAATATTGATACTTGTCACTACCTTGCCTGGCGCTCGGCATTACTAGCAGAGGACAAGGACTGGTTAGCTCAGAGTCAGGATAGTGTGATTGAGTGGCATATGGGGTCATGGTGCCAGCAGCCTGGTATCCAAGTGGGACAACACTATGAAGTCGCCATGAATGCGCATTGTCACACGTCGGTACCTGTCCTGATATGACCTCAGATGTTGCCAGAACGCAAATCTCAAACAAACAAAACCATTTCAGCTCCTGAACAAGTTTAGATGTTGGTGGCGATGGCGTTTCATACTAGGTGACAACAGGTTAGACTAACGATGTAGCTATAATCACTTGGAGCAGCATGGAGCTAGCGCATACGCTGACATACCAGACAATAATTGGTTGCTTGGTTGTTGCACCCATGGTGACTTTATAGTGCTGCGCCACTGGGAGACCAGCCCGCCAGCACCATGACCTGATATCCCACTCAATCACATTATTCTGACACTACACCAACCAGTCCTTGCCCTATTCTAATAATGCCAAGCGCCTGGCTAGTAAGCGACAAGTATAAAATATTAAGTCATTGGTTTGACTCAACCAGGATTCGAACCCGTGGGATCGAATCCAACGATCTACCAAAACGGGAGACGGACATTGAAACTCATTCGGCCATCCCATCTGGTACCCGAGAATCAATACGCATTCACTAAATACAGATGGTAACAGCCTACTCCTGTCTACACTGATTTAAAGCAACTTACGACACGTTTCGGAGACAGGCAGCATCTGCGCACAGAGTTTCCTCCAAGATGAACTTGTTGTCGTCGCTAGCGAGAGACTGTGGCGTTGTCGGCGCACCAGAACCACTCATCACCCATGCGCGGTGGAACAGGCCCTTCGCTTCCGGTGATGCTACAAGTGTCAATACACACGAGCCACCTGTGCCCTGACCAATGACTGTCACCTGTAAGTGAAGTCGGTGGCAAATATACTGTAACTGGCTATGTAGGTACTTCTTAGCAACACTGTCTCTGTTACAGGGTTGCTAAGCAACCTATTAGAGAAAGTGTCGGAAGGTTGGGTTACGGAAATAAAATAATCACATGATTTTGCAATCTAATGTATAAAACATATTTTTAAGTGCTTATCTAATACAGCCCACAAACCTTTTGGGTGAATAATTGATTAAATCAAGTAGATTAATACACTTTAAGAGCCAAATCGAGGTTTCTGTGGCCGCCATCTTGTGGTGTGTTTTTTCATTCTCTCCCAATTGTTCAACTCTATGCAAATATAGATAAGATTGCATGCTGGAACCAGTTACTCCACAACCTGTTTCAGGTGATGCATACAGAGACAGCTTTTTGCTCGGATTTAGACTACCTTGTCATTCAACCCTACTCTGGGGAGAGGTGAATCTTTTATCTTTTGGCTATACAGTTTTAAAATAACATATACTTACTTTCAGGCACACAATATGTGACATTGAGGGTGAAAATGAAGGGAAGCACTGCGCCTAGAACGGGACTCGAACCCACCCTACTGCCATTCCGGGGCAACTATCCTAACCATTAGCATGGCTAGGCTCCCTGATGCAAGCACCCTACCAGTGCCCACCTGTGTATGTCACATAAGCCGTGTTCACACGGGCAAAATGTGAGGCGAATCAGGCAAATCGAATCAGGTGATGCGAACAGGCGCCCGTTCACACGGACACTGCGTGAGGCGGAAGTGGATATCTGCACATGAGCAAGTCCAGGCTAACCAGCGCCATTTTGGGTTCGACAATGCTGGCACCAGAGAGTGTGGGTTCGACCTAGATATGTATTTAATGATTCGTATTGGTTTGGAACGGTCAAAACTTCTGCTGGGCAGTGAAACCCTACAAATAAATGACAAAAAAAATATCTGTGCATAGATAGCGGTTTCATTAATTAAATTATATAATATGCGCTTTTGATCGACCGGAAAGTCAACAAACTAAGGTCTCGACTGCGCATGCGTGTCACTTCCTTAATCCGCATCAGTGCGTCCACACGGGCAAAATTAACCGCATCACAGAAATCGCCTCACGTAAACTACCACCAATAGGTGGTTTACAGGATCCGCATCACGTGAGTCGAATCAGCCCTAATCCGCCTCAGACGTCCGTTCACACGACGAATGTGAGGCGAACTAGGCAAGTCGCTTTCTACGAATCGATTTACATTCCCCGTGTGAACACGGCTATAGATTCAACATAAGTACGCACTGTCACAAATTGGCACCCGCCCTAATATGACTTTCGATGTTGCTAGGACGTAAAACCCCAACAAAGAACAAACAAACCCAATTTATTTCCCTTAATAGAAGCTATATACAAAAATGGAAAAGCTGTTAGGGAGGGGAGTTACCAGAAACCAGAAAAAGATGGACGTGGTTTATAGTATAACTGACAGCGTCATCAATGGCCTGTTGCTCTCTTACCATGTCTATGCGGTGTGGGAGGTAAAGAAATCCCTTGGGTCGGTAAAAGTATAGGCTCTGGCTTTCTATCGACAAACTGTCAAATGGTGAAAACAAGTCTATTCAGACTTATCCATGATAGGCAGTATAAATCTTCAAGGGAAAAAAAATCGCTATGACTGTGTATTGCGTATTGCAGAAGATTCCTGAAAAGTTAGCCGGAAAGGGTCAGGTGCGAGGGGTGGGGGTGGGGGTGGGGGTGGGGGGGATACATGATACAGAGGGATGTGATCGTTTATATATAGCCACCACACCTGGGTACTACTTACATCATCAGCATTCCCACCAAAGTTGGCGATGTTGTCCTTGACCCACTTCAGAGCCTCGATCTGGTCTGTGATTCCATGGTTTGCCAAGTCAATACCATCCTCAGCGAGAGTCAGGAAGCCCATGGCACCAAGTCTACAAATATAATATTATAATAATAATGATAATAATTAACTTAAGAAAAAATTAATTGACACCTTAATGAATTATTATTTTGATAAACCTAAGACAAAATAAAATAACACCTTAATAAATCATTTTTAAACTCACATTTCATTATAATAAACCAAAGACAAGATAAAATGGCACCTTGATATATCGTTTTTATAAACCTATATCATTTCCAGAGAGAACAATTCCACAAATATAACAAATGGACAAAAAGACCATGGATTAAGTATTTGGTCAGAAACTCGCACCTGTACTGGAGTGTGACGAAGAGCACGCCCATCTCCCCGGCCATCTCGGGACCCGGGTGGTACTTGGGGTCGGCGGCCGTCTCCCCGTGGATGAAGACCACCACTGGGAAGGTGCTGTTCTCGTCGAGCTCCTCGTGAATCCCGCCAGGTGAAAACACGTTCAGGTACAGGCAGTCTTCAGATCCAATCACTGCAAGGCCACACACAATTCTAAGGACATCTGCCAGGAGTGTAGTTACATTGTCGCACTGTAACAATGTAAGCTGTGCTGACAATTTCTCTCAGCGTCATGTTTTTCCATACTAAGTCTTTTATAATTTGCACTTAAAACAATTATTTGTCCTTGCAATTTTTTAATGTCCTATCAGCACATGCTTATTTTTTCATGGCTATGGTCCGGGTAGATTTGCAATATCCGCAGACTTTTAGTTTGTGCCATTTTCCCCCTTTAGATTGTTCAGTTGAGTTTTATTTAAGTCCAAACATATATAGTAGGCCTACGGTGACTGGCTTCAGCCGAGCAATATTTTAATATGCTACTAAAATTATTACCAATGGAGGCTTATCCTGATATGACCGTAGCTGTTGCCAGGATTCAAAACCCCAACAAACAAACTAATGGAGCAATACTGCCTGGTTAATTCTGTGAGTCCTCACTAATCGGATCTGGTGCTCGCATAGATACAAGATTCACCCCGTACTGCTGCAGTAGGGGTGCAAACCAAGCCTATGTAAAAGCTGTCGAAAATGCGGGTCAAAGAATTGAGAGCCTAATTTCACAATCTAAGAAGCAACAATTATTCTTTACATCTGTCTTATTATTAGCCCGCTACCTTTGAGTTGAAAAATATAATATAATATCTAGTTTAATAAGATTTAAAAGTGAAATCGACGGCGTTCTACGGCCGCCATCTTGTCTTTTTGCATTCTCTCCCATTTCACCAACTCTGTGCCTATATGGGTAGCCATTTGATACTGGAGCCACAGTTTCTAGGTCATGTTCCATACTAACGCTATTTTCGCCCGTATTTATATAAGGCTGGTCTTCACCCGTGTACTACAAGTACCGGGTGAATCTTTTATCTAGTGCTCGCATTGATCGAGGCGGGGTAGAACAAGAGACCCACATTTAAAACTACACTGGCAGCTATTTGGCCGTGTTTACCTATTTCCGTTGCGGGACCTACAACAATGTACTGGCAAGTTCTATTATATTGACACTACTCCTTCTACGAGGAAACATATGGCCACTGAGTGCACGATTTAGGTGACAGTATTGCCAGGGTTCACTGGTGATTGTAAACAAGCCTAAATAGGAACATGAGTGTGTAGCTGTCGTACTTGACGAAGCAAAATATCTGCCACACTCAGGACTTGTGACAATGCCTACTCTCGTTCTTATGAATCTATATAAATCAGATAAGGATGGCTGAAGTATGAAGACAAAAAACCAAGACCACAGGGATTGACCAGCAGTATGGACGCAGGTACCAGCTAGTTAGGCTTATCCAGATATAAACGTGGACTTATCTAATCGAGACCTAAAACGGAAAATATGTAGAGCGGAGAAGAACTTGGTAGGAAAACTTGTATTCAATGATAAGTACGCATTGTTCAATTTCTATTCTAGTTGTACTATTGACTGTTATATGACATTTACAAATATACAATAATCAACGGTACTATGCAATATAATCTACTATATAAATGCCAACGGTGCTCTCAGCTTTCATTACTGTAGTTCACCATGTCCGACCCGCTGTTGCGGATTCCGAGGGACACCAGTTTGCGAGGGACACATCGCTTCTGTACATGCGTCAAAATCGAACAGCATCATCACTAACTTATAAATTTAATATAATGTTTTTGGTAAAGATGTTTTCTATATGTGTACCAAACGATTTGTTTCTAGATGATGTAATTTAAGAGATATTTGACTTCTTGTGTATTTTCTGTATGAAGATTGCTTACGGCCATTGACAATGCCTTGAGTTTGACGCTACGCGCAGTGCAAAACGTTAGTTTTATTCAAAAATAATAGAATTCAAGAACCCTAACCTTATAAATTTAATATAGTCTTTATGGTAAAGATGTTTTCTATATGTGTACCAAACGATTTGTTTCTAGATGGTGTAATTTGGGAGTTATTTGACTTCTTCTGTATGAAGATTTGCTCACGGCAGTTAACAATGCATTTGAATGGAAGTGTCCCTGTCAAACTGGTGTCCCTCGGAATCCGCATCACCGCCATTAATTTAGGCCTACTCCTAGCGCCACCTGTCGGAATATTCTCACTGCCACTGGTTCCCGACGTCATCCCAAATATACACATTCAAAGCAGGAGCGGGTAACAAAAATAGATAAATATTATCAGTAGGCATACAGATAGTATATCGCCACCCGCCCAAAGTAAACAAATAAATAAAAGGGGGATTAAGGGGGAGAGGGGCAGTTTAGGTATATTTAAATTATTTATAGACATAGACTGATTGATCGAAACAAAGGACAACAGTATTTCTGTGGGAGTGAAAAACGTCGGGAATTATGGCGAGAACATTCGGAGCGGATTCATCGAACCAACTGACAATCATGGCTATTTCTGTGGGTCTGCCAAGCCAAGGACCTGCCACGCCACCCCACGCTATGCATGGACGGACTGACCTGTGTGGTTCTCACTGGTGTCGTCTGTCCGCACACAAGTCTCCTTCTCTGTCTTGGCCTCCAGCGGCCCGTCCCAGTTGCACGCCCCGGCCGCCCCTGCCTCTTCATCACCCTCGGTCTTTGCCAACGGGACTGCGGCGCTCCAGCGAAGGTCACCAACAGGTGGCGCCGCGTAAGGAATACCCTGGTTGTGGGGAAGGTCAAGGACGCGTAAGTATGCATTTCTTTCACGCACAGCGGACGTGCTCGTCTACTCGTACTGGCCGAATTGGTTGCTTGGTTGCACACTGGGAATTAGGCCACCAGCACCATGACCTGATATCCCACTCAGTCACATTATCCTGACACTGAGCCAATCAGTCCTTACCCTATCCTAATAATGCAAAGCACCTGGCTAAGAAACGACAAGTATCAACTTTTACGTAATTTGCTTGACTGCCGAATTGGTAGAACGCAGTCTGTCTTTTTCGTTTTTGTGATTGGAGCTATATTTTTCTTCCTTTGACTTCATATATAATACTAGTACATGTGTTGAATACTAGAATAGACAACTCTGCCATACCAATGTTGTCCTGACATAGCAGGTGTCCTGTTATTGGAGGGACAACTAAATGAAACAAAGATATAGTGTGTGAGCATCGAACAATTGTTTGTACATTGCAGGGGTTCGCCGATCACAATGGTCGCTGAAGACAGGTACCACTGTAGTTAAATTCTACTATTTCTAGTACTCCCAGTAAACGTTAGGTAACGTTTCAGTGCGTCCATAGAAACAGTCTTTGTGGCAACACATGCGAAGACGGCAAATTGACTAGGTTAATAATACTAGCACTTGAATAACACTGGGACACTTGAAAAACACTATATACACACACATACACAAATATATATATTGACATATACATATATGAGACTGTCTCAAAAGGTGCTAAGCAATATGGGACAAAACTTTGTCCATTGCAATGATCAATATACTATCTGCTTATGCATTTGCTCAGGATAAACCGATTTGTTTTTTACATGGTGTTTTATAATCCCAATAGAATACATATTGATTTGAAGCAAATGTCCTTGTGTTTTCAGTGTAACCATTTGTGTGCTGTTTTGTGTCAATCGTTACAATAGACACACACAAAATGAGTGATCACCTTTTGAGACAGGCTCATAATATATCAGTCTGAACTGATCCTGTTGCTGCTATTACGTGTATTACCTCGTGACCCAATTACAACGCATTTCATGGCTTTACTGTGTCTGCTACTGTCATAGCTACTGTAACAAAAAGTCTACTCTAAAGCAGTAAAGGACATCGAAGTAAACTGTACATGTATATTCAGTCAATAGCTAAATTTATATGGTGTGGATGCTGAACAAACAAAAATGTATGTGGACAGAAAAGCCTCAAAATTGATATTACATTACCAGATTACATATTATTAGATTACATAGAATTAGCTACCCCTGATTCTCTGATTTACACATTAATAGTCCTCCCAATTTCTCGCTCGCTAGAAAACACCCGGGAACCAGCAATGTCTACCGCGTGACCTATAATTATTGTTATTAATATTCTAACCATCATTTTTCTCATTAACATTACTTTCAGTGTTATTAGTAGCCACTACTAATCAATGTAGTGGGTACTAAGGTACTAGTAGCCACTAGTACCGTATTATTATTTTTCTCGGTATTCTCACTATTATTAATTATTAGTAATCTATGATTTTTCAAAATCATGTTTCATATCCCCGGGTGGCATGATGAGCTACATGTCATCATGGTAATCTAGAGACTTGATTAATGCCACATATGGCGAGACCTTTCAGAACCATAAACACACATTTCGCTACAGCTGTCACTTAGTGCAGTACTTATGATGACAGCATAATCCAGTTGTCACTGACAGCTACGCGTACTCTGTCACTGTCACACCTAATACCCGCAGTTCCGCCATTTCTCGCCTGCGTGTGGTGACATCTCGCCAATTGTTGTTTCTACATTTGTATTTTCTGTTGCTTTACACCGACTGGCCCATGTTGGTTATGCCGGATAGGCCCATCTGTGACCAGAACGAGGTTAGATGTCACGTTCAACTCAGACACTGCAGTGCATACCTGGTAGTGTCTGTATTAACCGGTGACAACATTATCCAAATATCATCGAAATGAGGTACCGGACGCGGTGGTACAATTCCTGTGCGGAAGGTAGTGAGTTCGAAGCCCGGCTGAGTCTAACCACTGCCGTACAAAATTGATACATGTTTCTACATAGCCTGACACTCGTCATTAATACTAGGATATGGCAAGGACTGGTTAACTCAGTATTAGGATAATGTGACTGAGTTTGAAATCGGGTCATGGTGCTGGTGGTCTGGTCTCTCTGTGGGGCAGCACTATAAAGCTGTCATGAGACCACTGTCACAAGTCGGTACCCAGTCTGATATGACTTTAGATGTTGCCAATTTGTAAACCCTCCATAAACAGCGAAATGAGATCTTTAATTAAAGTTGCATGGTCCGATGGCATTTGAATTTTGGTCTTATTTTTTAGATAAATATATCAAATTGATCGTTACGAGCTACTAATCATTAGTCCGGAGTGATTTTGATTTAAGATGAAGTAATTTGAGCTGAAAGAACCAAAAATAATTTCGACAAGCTTGCCAAAGGTCCTGTGGCTATGACCCAGATGGTCATCTCGTGGTGACCACATGATGTGAGATCACCTACTAATCCTGGAACCTGACAGGAATGAAGGTAGGTATTTCTGTTTGGAGTTGGAACATTCTAGGAACGGATTAGTGCCATAGGCCCATGGCACTAGGGTTTTTAACAAAATATAATGTGTGTCTGTTGTCTGCTTGTGTCTGCCTGTCTATGTATGTCTGTATGTGTCTGCGTGTGTCTGTCTGTGTGTGTATGTCTGTCTGTGTCTATCTGTGTGTTTCTGTGTAAGGGTATGTGTGGGTATCTATATGTGTATGTGTATGTGTCTGTCTCTGTCTGTGTCTGTCTCTGTGTCTGTGTGTTTCGGTGTATGTATGTGTATGAGTGTGTATGTGTGTATGTCTGTGTGTGTCTGTGTCTCTGTGTGTGTATGTGTATGTCTGCCTCTGTCTTGTGTGTGTATGTATGTATGTGTATGTATGTGTGCGTCTGTCTATGTGTCTCTGTCTGTGTCTGTGTCTCTCTGCAAATTCATGTTGGGTCTGTGTCTGTGTGTGTATGTCTGTGCATGTATGTCTGTGTGTGTATGTCTGTGCATGTATGTCTGTGTGTGTGTCTGTCTGTGTCTGTGTGTGTATTTCTGTGTGTATGTCTGTCTCTGTGTCTCTGTAAAGTCAGGTCAGGAAACACACAGACACATACACACACAGACACATCCACCTCATTTCCCCTTCTCCTCTATGGCCATGCACAGTAGGCCTACTTGGTTGGGGGGAGGCTAATGAGGTCATGATATTGGCCTAGTTGGTTAATGGCCTCCCTGCATAATGGGTGTTTCAAAGTGAGTGTCTAAAGGGGTGAGCTTATAAATTCACTGGTAATTCTGTATATGCTGTCCCAAATCATTAGCTAATACACCAGTATCTAAGTTGGATATATAGGATCAAATGTAAGTAGTTGTTTTAATTTTGACAAAATTATATTTCATCGGACCATGCAACTTTAAACAAATGTTCTGGTTAGGGTGGCCAAATGAGTTGAGCATTCGCATCCCGTTTTGGTAGGTCGTGGGATTCGAACCCTGGCCGAGTCAAACCAATGATTTAACAATTGATACTTGTTAGCGTTCAGCATTACTAGGGCAAGGAGTAGTGGAGTGAGGAAGACCAATTGTCCTCGATTGAAAATTCCCTTGCTTAATCACCTAATGTACCAACAACAAAACAAAAAACACACAATAACACACTGAGAGCTAATAAGAGACCACAAAAGTTAAGAACATAAATAAAAAGTGGTCCCATGCACTCCTCACCCTCCTCCTTCTCCCTTTCCCCCCTCTCAAATCCCATCTACCCCTTGGGAAAAAAGAGAATAAAAGTCAAATAAATAACAACAACTACCAAAGTATGACCTCCACCATATAACACCTGACTGAACTAATAAAACATATACTAACCACAAAGTCTACATATATATAAAAATAGGATCCACATCATATTTGTAATGTCTCAATTCTTCATTCCATCTCATCCATGAATATCTCATATGGACCATAACTGTTAAGTGCGTCGGGGCTAAAAAAGAAAGATGTTATTCAACTGGGGGAGGGGGGGGGGGAATTAAATTAAAGTGTAATTTTTTTCAAAAGAGTGTACCCACCCTGAAGATGTATACGTCTGTGTGTGGGCAGTATGTCCCTTCAACCGTTCCACACGTCGTCTCAACCATCGGTTTGTGGTTTGCCACCTGCAGGACAAAAGTGGTCAAGTTATGATTTTAACGAACTTAAAGCTGCATAGCCCTATGAAGCATCACATTTTTTAAACCAAAACTATTATCTAGAATTGATTCTACATATATCTAACTTCGATATATAAACACTTATTAAGCATCTATTGCCACAAAGAAGGGAATACTGTGTCAATTTAATAGAACCTGTTACTGCAGAATCCTATGATGTTACTCATACCAAAGCTAATTTGACATATATAAAATTATAGCCATTTAGGTTAAAAATTACTTTAAACTAAAGTAAGGCAGATAATAACAATCAATTTAATATATATTTCTCTCCGAAAAATCCAGAAACTCAAACCCTTTGGATTATGCAGCTTTGAATGTGAAGCAAGCGTCACTGTGGGAACCATACACTATGAATGTAGCTATCCAATCAATGTGTCCCCCCCCCCCCCCTACACGGGTCCTCATATATCACCTCAGATGTAACTAGGATTTAAACTCCAAGTAACACTAAGTGGGTTCGATCCCCTGCCGAACCAAGCCAATGACTTAAGCAGTCTGGTCTTCCAGGGTTGCAGCACTATAAAGCTACCATGAGTGTGCACTGTAACAAGCCGGTACACATCCTGTTATGACCTTAGATGGCACTACGATGCAAACAAACATTTTAGGATTAGTATAATATTTCTGGAGAGCAAGGTGGGTGGGAAATTATTTTACCTGTATGATCAGGCAGACGAGCCCGGTGACAAGTGCTGCAATTATCAGGGCAATTAGCATAAAGAGCAGACATGCGCAGCAGCCTGAACGCACGTCACAACACCCCTTCCGGTGCTCCTGTCGATGCAGGCTGAAGTATTCCTTGGCCGCCATCTTGTGTATTCCTTCGTATGTTGTTTATTACTTCTGTGACCGCTGTCCAAAAAAAGAGACAAAAATAAATTATTGTAGATGCAGTAATCAGAAGTAGAGAGGAAGTAGACAGGACATATCAACTGATGTGTGGTTCAAGGTGTCTTATGCAAATATTATTCTGGGAACGTTCTAGCAGGTATTGGTTTGTACTGCTGGAGCTGCCTGGAATGCACCTGAGTCTGGGTTAATGGTGGTGCATTGGTCAACTTGGGGGGTATATAGCTGGTGGCAGAGGTGCCAGGGGCCAGTTAGTCAAATGAATTTTGTTTGAAATAAATAGGGCGGGCATAGGGCCAGCCAGAGAGATAGTCCCCTTGGAATTGTATATGATTGTTTGTTTTGTGTTCATAGAAATAATAGTAATAAGGTACATGTGCGTGTAAGCAGGTTAGGCATGCCGTAACATGGAGCGTATTTGAAGTGGTTGACTGGTAGTGCAATGGTGTCAGTAATAATCCTGAGATACTCTCAGATAACACAGTCAACAACAGCATTGACATGGCTGAAACCAATTTGGCTTGGCAAAATTATTTCTCAGCTCCAAGATACGACTGGTGTTCTCCATTGTCATATCCATCTTCTTGTATGCTTGTGAATCATGGACTGTCACAACAGAGCTCCAAACATGGACGCATCTAAGGTCATATCAGGACGGATACCAACTCAGTGCACAATCATGGCGACTTTATAGTGCTGCTCCACTGGGAGACCAGGCTGCCAGCATCATGATATGACATCTCACTCAGTCTCATTATCCTGACCAGGGTAGGACAGTAACTTTTCACCCCACTTGCCCAATCGGGCAAGTGACTGAATTTTCTACTTGGCTGAGTGGCAAAACTGCTTTCCCAAGCCCAATTCAGCCAATTCAAACTGAAATCAGTTACTGCAGATCAGAAAAATAATGACTTGCCCATTCGGGCAGGTCACCGAAAACTTCACCTGCCTGACTGAGTAAGCTAGGTTCCCCTGGCAACCTGGAAGTCCTTATTGTGCTACCCTTCTGACACTGAGTTAGCCAGTCCTTGCACTATCCTAATAATGCCGAGCACCAGGCTAGAACCAGCCTAATAATGCCGAGCACCAGGCTAGTTAGTGGTGATTGCTTAACGCCGTGACGGCAGCAAGGGCCATAATCACGGCGAACTTATATGTCATTGATTTGACTCGACCGGGAATCGAGAGTCATGGTGCTGCTCGCCTGGTCTCCCAATGCTGGCACTGTCACAAGTCGGTACCCGTCCTGATATGACCTTAGATGTTGCCAGGACGTAAAACTCCAAAACCAACTAAACAAAATCCTATGTGTAATACTAATAGCTACAGCTCTCAACTAGCTCCACAGATGCTGTAAATCCATCTATTACATGCAATCGCTAGTATTGTTGGGCAAGTCTCCAGTAGTCCTAGCGGTCTGGAGCATGAACGTGTGGTGGCTCAGCTGGTGATTCGAAACGGAAGTGCTTTATCGCTCTGGGTTATTTATGAGTGGCCAGGAAGCTCAATAGGTAAAAGAGTTATATATGTAAATTTATGTATGTATGTATGTATGTATGTATGTATGTGTGTGTATGTGTGTATGTATGTATGTATGTATGTATGTATGTATGTATGTATGTATGTATGTGTGTATGTATGCAGGTATGTATGTATATATATATATATTAAATGACTTACGGATGTAAATCATTTAAGAGATGTTCTCTGTGGCAGAGTGGTTAGAGTGTCTGACTTTTTTCTAGGTTGGACTCCTAATCTGAAGGTCAGTGGTTCGATTCCCTATGCCCCCACCTCTGCCACTTTGGATTTCCACTGCTGTGTATAACTTACAACGTCATCAAAGGCCGGTTGCTCTAATACCATGTCTATCAGGTGTGGGAGGTTAAAAATCTCTTGGGTTGGTAAAAATGTAGGCTCGGGCTTTCTATCGACAAACTATAATGGTGAAAACAAGTCTATTCAGACTTATCCATGATATGCAGTATAAATCTTTTTTTTTAAAGAAAAAAAGAGACTTACAGTTACAATTCCAAGGGGGGGGAGGGGGTGTGAGTGATACTTGTCGCTTTAACGGTGCAACTGACCTCTCAGATGAGGAGCCACATAGACAGGTGGGCATGGGTAGAGTGATTGCATCAGGAAGCCTTGGAAATGTAATGGTTAGCATGTTAGCCCCGGAATGGCAAGAAACCTGGGCTCGAATCCTGTTCTACGGACAACATTTCCATTTTCATCACCCGCATGACGTGTCTGTATATTACTATTTATAGATATGTAGGATATATATTGTACAATTATGTAGAATTTGACATCATAAACATTAATATCACAACGTGTTCAATATGCACCCATAACTTATAAGAAACTGGTTCACATATTATAGAATATCTCACAACGCATCGAACGATCGAGCTTCCCCCCGAATGCCGGGAATGTTGGCACACCCATAGTGATGACGCAGACTAAATGTACATCATTTCTTTCCTACCCGCCCGCCTCAAAAAGAACTATCAACAAATATATTTTTAAAGAGCCCAACTAATCGCCGTGGCTGGTGCTGCCACTCTCACTGGCTGCTCAGCGTGTTGCTGTAGGGAATCGTCGCTAAATGCGTGTTTGATTTAAATTTAACACACACAATATATTAAAAGCCGGGTTTTCTGAAGAGGCACATTGCAATCAAACACAGCTAGCTAGGTAGCTAGCTACCTTAAAATCAGGATTTTATGAACAGGCACATGGCAATCAAACACAGCTAGCGACCATAAAAGCAGGATTTTATGAACAGCAACATTGCAATCAAACACAGCTTGCTAACTTAAAACCAGGGGTTTCTGAACAGACATTGCAATCAAACGCAGCTAGCTAGCTACCTTAAAAGCAGGGTTTTCTGAACAGGCACATGGCAATCAAACACAGTTTCTATGAGTTAGCTACCTTAAAAGTGGGATTTTCTGAACAGGCATATTGCAATCAAATGCAGCTTGCTAACTTAAAGCTGGGTTTTCTGAACAGGCACATTGCAATCAAGCGCAGCTAGCTACCTGTGTGAATTAATGCTGATTTAGAAATGGAAAAGCAGTACTTTATTGCAAGGATTACACTGTACACAGTCTCAAATTCACACAGTTAAAATCGCTTGCTAATGCTATTGCTTTCTCTGGCTGGTTTGCTGATGTTTGCTTGTTGATTTACGTCCTAGCACCATCTAAGATCATATTAGGATGGGTATCACACTCATGGTGACTTTATAGTGCTGCCCCACTGTGAGACCAGGCCACCGGCACCATGACCTGATATCCTACACAGTCACATTATCCTGATACTGTGCTAACCAGTCCTTGACCTATCCTGTTATTGCCAAGTGCTGGGCTATCTAGTGACAAGTATCAATTTTGTAAGTCATTGTTTTGACTCGGCTGGGATTCAAACTCCTGACCTTCCACAGGAAAAGCATGTGCTCTACAGATTCGGCCACTACGTCTGGTTTGCTGATTGCTGGGATAATTCTAATTGAGTGAGAGATCATGGTGGGGTGGAGGGGTCATGGTGCTGGTAGAATGGTATCACAGTGGTGGCAACACTAAATAGTCACCATGGCTGCGCCCTCTTCACAAGTCGGTAGGTACCGCCCTTTAATGGTGCTAATACGTAAAACCCCAATAAACCAAATCAAACTCTGGCTGCGATAGACCGAGGTGGTTTCCTCCCGGTGCCTATCAGGCAGGCAGGAAGGCTTGTGTGTTTGTGATGACAATGTTGATTTAGTGGCGAGTTGAGATGGGCATTGGCAGGGGCTCCACCTGGGTATAGCTCCTGATACTCACAGACTGGGAGGTGTTCTAAAGACTAGCATACACCACACGATATATAGTTTATAATGACAGTGGGAAGGTGGGGGAACAAGCGTGCTAAGTTAAGGCCGCCATGGCCTGTGATTTCCAATAGCTCCCTACTCATAGCAAGATTCTAACATGCTAATACGCCGGTACTTTGTTGCAAGGATTACACTGTACACAGTCTCAAATTCATACTGCATCAACTAATTCCACATTGGAAACATCGGTTTTCATCTGATTACCGAAGTTCAGCAATGCTGAGCCTCATCTTGGATGGGTGACCATGTGCCGCACACAACCTATTAGAGGCTTATAGTTATAACATGTCTAATCAGTAGTGGATAACTGATACCGCAGTCACACTACAGCTTGTGACCGGTTGTGACCACTTTGTAATCACATTGTGACTGCAAAAAAGCATTGGTCGCAAAGAAGTTGCAAATGGTCGTAAAAAGGTCCTCAGTGTTCACCGACCTCCTTACAGCCATTTTGGTCACAAGGAGGTTGCAGCTACTGCACTACAAACCTTGCGACAAAAATGGTGATCCAGAGGTCGCCATTCCAGCCGCGCGGTGCATTGTGGGATGCGTGGAAGAAAAATAAACCCTTGCAAAGCACATGGCTAATGCTAAGACACTTGCTGCAGCTATGAAATGTGCTAGTTTCATCTCAGCTCTTGTTTGAAACAGAATACCAACTAAAACAATATATATAATAAATTAGGATATTAATCTTTTATCTAGCATTCCATTTAGATCAATCTAATCAGCACCATCTGCATTTAGATTGAGACAAATCTGGGCACTCAGACTAGTGTTAGAGCCATAGCCAGAGTCTGTTTTACTCATTTTATTCATGTTTTAATTTATATCCTATGGTTAATGACATGTGTTGGGCTAGGAAATGGGTAGGGTTAAGCAGACATTGGTTATATATTTCATTGAAACAAGTTTTTGACATTTTAATATTTAGAACAAGAATTACTTAGGTCGAATCAATGGTGATGTAAACATCAACCTGTAAAGTGACTGAAATTGTATGTTTCTTAGCTCAAAATGCTTAATTATGGAGAGTTGTGTCTTAAACATATTCATTATATTATTATATTGCATTCATCCATCCATGTTTGTACCAAATTAAGTATTTTTAATAATTTGGAATAAAATCGAAGTTTTGCCCTACGCGTATCGGCAAACTCAATGGCAGTAGTCTTTGCTTTGCTACCAACGCCGTTTTCAGTGCATGCGCAGTCGGAACGGTGATCTCATCAATTGACCAATTTCCTATGACGTCAGCACATGTATTTAGGAAATAGCTCTAAAACCACACCATCTAGCCACAAACCGAAAGGGAAGACATATAGAAAACATATTTAAAGAAGAGATTATATTAAATTTATGAGGTTAGGGCTCTGCATTTCTATTAATTTAAAATAAAATCGACGTGTTGCACTGCGCGTACCGGCAAACTCAATGCATCGTCAATGGCCGTGAGCAATCTAATGAATCTTCATACAGAAAAAGTTAAATATCTCTAAACCACACCACCTAGAAACAAATTGATTGGAATACACATATAAAACATGTTTAACAAAAAGATTATATTAAATTAATGAAGATGGGGTTCTGGATTTCTATTAATTTTGAATAAAACTGACATTTTGCACTGCGCGTACCGACAAACTCAATGCATTGCAATGCCAGTGAGCAATCTTCATACAGAAAAAGTTAAATATTTCTAAAACCACAACACCTAGAAACAAACTGATTGGAATACACATAGAAAACATGTTTACCAAAAAGATTATATTAAATTGATACGGTTAGGGTTCTGGATTTCTATTAATTTAAAATAAAATCGACGTTTTGCACTGCGCGTACGGCAAACTCAATGCATTGTCAATGGCAGTGTTTACCAAAATTATTATATTAAATTGATACGGTTAAGGTTCTGGATTTCTATTAATTTTGAATAAAACTGAGGTTTTCCACTGCGCGTACTGGCAAACTCAGTGGCAGTGTGCGTTCGTTCTGCAGCCAAGCTGCGAGCGCATACACGATGTTTACAAACATTGAAAGGGGTCTATTAGTGGAATTTTGGAAAATCTCCCCCCCCCCCTCCCCAACAAATTTAAACATCCCAATTTATTTTTAAAGTATAGAAAAATCCAATTTGAAAAAGAAATATATTCGGTAGTAATGGATATGCATGTAAATTGGAAAATTAAAAAAATCTAAGTCGTGCCAAATTGTCTAAAACATAAATAAAAAATTGTTAAATGAAAAAGGAGAAATTTGGAAATTATTGGAATTCCATTAATTAGTGGAAGACTGGCATCCCTGAGTCGCAGACAGTGTGTGAGTTAGGTGAGGAAATGAAGGCAGCGGGTAGAGGCGGGTAGCTTGTTAGGTAAATAGATGAAGGGAATGGCTAGAGGCTGATGGTAGCAGGTAGGATGTTTTAGGTGAGCCGTGCGCAGGGATGAAAGTGGTCTCCAGCAAAAACCGCGGAAAACAAGCCAAATTTATTACACCCACAGTGAATTTCCGCGATAGTGCAGATTTTCTCTCATAGACTTAGCATTGTCAGGGAATCGCAGGAAAATACTGGAAGTCAGGGTTCAACTAGCTTTGTTATGATTGCATTATCACCCATATCTAATACTTTCTTACTTAGGTTTATGTTCTAGCTACATATGAGGTCATATATTATATAAGAACGGGATTCGAACCACCCAACTGTTGTTATAACTCATATAATCCCATCTTTAGGAATTTTGTTTAAAGTTAATCGGTAAATAAAAGAAATCCCGGAAATCCGCTAAGCCGCAGAGGTCTTTCATCTCTGCCTGTGGATAGTCTATTAGTATTACCAGTTAGCCGTACGGCGGCATTGCAAATTGTCACTTCCAGAATTTAAATGGAAATGATGGTGAGAAATGCATAGAGTAAATAGCACAATGGTGGTTGGGTGGTTGAGTGGGAGGCCGGATAGATGATAGTTTAGCATTCAGTAGGTTTCATCCATTTGCACTTTGAATATCCGCATATTCTTCACCTACACTCACCCCCCCCCCCCCCACTCTCTCCCTCCACCCACTCATCCCCCCCCCCCCCTCTCTCTCTATACATCCCACACCCCGCCAAAATCCTGAGGGCAAGGCTAGAGTACCTACGTAAACATTGAGTCACAGTGTCTGAGATTCACCTATCACAGCTGCCTGGGGGACACAAGTATTCTGCCACACCGGGTGGGTGCACCAG
Source organism: Branchipolynoe longqiensis (assembly GCA_030323885.1). Lineage (NCBI taxonomy): Eukaryota > Metazoa > Annelida > Polychaeta > Phyllodocida > Polynoidae > Branchipolynoe > Branchipolynoe longqiensis. Next base: position 81,172,715 of record CM059193.1, on the reverse strand, counting down.
ACACCGTCGTACCGACAATTCACCGAGCAGCTTTTTAAAAATAATAAAGAAAAGGGAGGAAATAAAGAGACTGGGCGGTAGTAGTAGACTGGCTCAAGGTGTTTGTTTGTTGTTTCACGTCCTAGCGACATCTAAGGTCATTTTAGGACGGGTACCGACTTGTGACAGTACGCACATATGACGACCTTATAGTGCTTCCCCCTGTGGGTGACCAGACCACCAGCACCATGATCCGATATCCCACTCAGTTACATTATCCTGACATCAATCCTTGCCATATCCTAATAATGCCGAGCACTAGGCTAGGAAGCGAAAAGTATAAATTTTTAAGTCATTGGTTTGACTCGACCGGGAACCAAACTCGCAAACTCCGGATCTTCCACACACGAGGCCTGTGCTCTACCGATTCGGCCACCGCGCCCGGTAGTAGACTGGCTCAAGGTGTTTGTTTTTTGTTCTATGTCCTAGCAACATCTAAGATCATATTAGGACTGGTACCGACTTGTGACAGTGCGCACCTATGACGACTTTATAGTGATGCCTCACTGGAAAACCAGGTTGCCGATCAATTTTTAAGTCATTGGCTTGACTCAACCAGGGTTCGAACCCGTGGGTTTGAATCCCACGATTTACCAAAACGGGAGACGGACACTCAACTCATTCGGCCATCCCGTCTGGTCGCACCAGTATCGAAGTTGTATATGTGTAAAGGAGAATGCATATATCCCCCCCCCCACCTTCGACACACACAAGCACCCCGACCCATCCAAGGGCATGCAAACCTGCCTACCCGTATGGTGTCTGTGGATTTTTTGCAACGTTTTAAGCCGATATGCAAAATTAAAGCTTTGTCCACCAACATTTGGAAAGTACAGTTATTTTTTTAAGTAGTCTTTGTTTTTCTTCACTGGAGTACCCAACTAGGATATTACGGGTAGGCAGATCGGAGCATGTCGTTGCAGAAACTTGGAAAGTTAACCTGGCTAGTCGCGGACTAGATTTACATTATTCTGCCAGATGACCCTAGTCATACCTATATCATAATTCATATTCATGTACTGTATCTCCGTAGACTGCCAAACATGTTGCCACTAACCATCTCCCTGCCCCCACCCCACAATGCTATCTATTAATTTATGGAGATAGATTTAGTCCAGTGCCCCCTGATGGGCGTAGTCCAGAATAAACATGTATATTTATAGATCATTACTGGGGATAGAATTAGAACATACCAGTTTTTATTTTCAGTTTTCCGATACTTTTGAAAGCTTCTATTAGTCTGATCTTCATAAATTTACATTATTTTGGTTTAGGCTAATTTTGATTATAAATGTATTAATTGGTATTGGTTTAATTAAAGCCTAGGTCACACCTACTCGGATCAGGGGCTGGATGAGGCCCGACGCATGATCCGGCCCCGGATGTTTTAAAATGTTAAAAACATCTGGGGTGATCCGGGGAATATTGCAATCCGGGCTCGATCCAGCATCATCCGGGTAGTCCGGGGGTAGTCCGTGCCCCCTCTGGGTGTTTTTGAAACCGAATGAGCCACATTTTAACCTGGACCAACCCCGGACTAGCCCCGACAGAGCCATGGACCACTCCTGGACTGCCTGGATAAGACCCGGACGACCAGATTAACCAGGGATCGCCACGGATAGCCCGGTTTACCATGGATCAGCCCAGGATGAGCCTCGTTTTTGTATATATATAGCAGGAGCAAGTCCACTTCATTCATCACTTGCAGCTTGACTCTCAGAGGGTTGACATCATGGATGCATGCATGCGGCAGCAACTACAGCTGCTGAACGAATGACAGAATGTTCACATAATTATGCTCCAAGTTCTGCAGATCCACAGAAGACTTAAGAGAAGACAGAAGAAATGTGTGGGTGCATCCATGGTTGGAGAGAAGAATTCAATTTGGCCAGTTCACAAGTCTAATGCAAGAGTTAGGTATGGAAGATGTTTGAGCCTACAGAAACTTTATCGGCATGGATCCGGCTATGTTCGAGGAGGTTCTCCATCGCACCCTTCCCAGAATCATGAAGCAGGACACTTTCTACAGAAAGGCGTTAACACGTGGATTGAAACTGTCATTCACACTACGATACCTAGCCTCTGGTGACAGCTATCATTCACTCATGTATGGTTTCCGAGTTCCTCACAACACCATTTCGCTCGCCGTTCATGATGGATGTGAAGCTATAATTGCAGAGTATGCCAAAGAGGTCATCCAGGCTCCAACTACAGAACCGCAATGGAGAGGTATTGCTGAGCAGTTCTCAACAAGATGGCAGTTTCAGCATTGCCTAGGAGACCTTGATGGGAAACATATGCTGATCCAATGCCCAACCCATGGAGGATCTGAGGACTACAACTACAAGGGGTTCCACTCTATCATATTGATGGCTCTAGTGGATGGTGACTACAAATTCTACTGGGTCGACATTGGGAGCAATGGCTCTGCAGGAGACGCTCAGGTCTTCAACCATTCAGAGTTGAAGCAGTACATAGAAGAGGAACGACTTGGTATTTCATCTGCAGAACCACTACCACATGATGAGCGGGATATGCCATACTTCATAGTTGCTGATGATGCATTCGCCCTGAGAACATGGTTAATGAAACCGTTCTCCAAGCATCACCTAACAATTCTGGAAAGAATCTTCAACTCCTGACTGTCCAGGGCCCGCCGAATCATCGAAAATGCTTTTGGGATTCTAGCTCATCGCTACCACTGCCTCCTAACAACCATGAGACAGAAGCCAGCAACAGTTATGTTGATAGTGTTGGCATGTATCTGCCTACATAATTTGATACGGATGCAGTACTCAGCTCATCACAATGCAGAGATGGACCAGGAGGACACCAATCACAACATTGTTCCTGGAGCCTGAACAATCCTCTCGCCAGCATCTATGGGAACCAAAGGCACGTGAGAACCAAATGACAATGGCTGCAAAATACCAGAGGCAATATCTTAGTGCCTATTACATGTCTGAGGCTGGATCTGGCCTTGGCAAGATGCTATGATATGAACTATTATGAAGTGTGAACTGTTAATGTGGCCAGTCCACTTGATATGAAATTGTGACAAGAGAATTGTACTTAACATTGAAATGTGCAATTATTATATGTGTGTGCCTGTGGATGAAATATGTATTATTGTGATTATGATATGAAAAGAAGCCTAGCTAATAATAAAGATATCTTACATTAATTTAATTTGTTATTTCTTGTTTGTTATTGTTGCTATAAGAGCTTTACCCTTTAGTCCTTGTATTACATGCACTATTTATCAAGAGGGGGATGTTGTTTTCGGAAAAGGTGGGGGTACATTTGGTAATTAATTATTATTTAATTTCAGATAATTATTACCTTTATTACAAATGACTATCAACTAAATGGACTAAGTCAGAATTATATATTGCAACAAACACAATTTATTTTTGGTTTCATATTTCTATTGTCAACAAGTGATAAACTCTATGATATGTACACAATCACAACTCTGTTCACAATCACTCAGGATTTACATCATAACTCAATAAACACAATGTACAGAAGTTCAGTTCACAATCACAGAGGCTGCACATCAGGATCGTCTCCCATCCCAACCATTAACATCGTAAAGCTGAGATCCGAGAGTCCCGTTAAGTTTCCGACACTGCTCGCTGGCATGCTGGATGGGCATGTGGGACTTGTGGTGTTGTCCAGTTGTGGAAGGGCCGGGTCTGGGAGTCGTCCATACGGTTTCCGAGCCTCCCTGGCTCTGCCCCAACTGTTGTAATCCTGTCGGCGGCACAGGGAAAGCAGGGAACATGGCTGGTAGTTGAGGCTGTGGCAGTGGTGCTTGTGGTTTTGGAAGTTGTAGTTGTGTTTGTTCCTTCAGCCGTGCCAGTTGCAGGCTTGCCATCTGGAAATGCATCGCCAAGGCAAAACTGTCTGTGTAGAAATGTCCCCAAAAGTAATCTCTACGTGCTGCTCAGTTGTCACAGCGAGAGCATCCAGCTTCTTGTGCTTCACTGCCATCTTCCCCTGTGACAACTGGACTGGTGGAGGCGACGTCACAGCACGGGGAGGCAGTGACACGTCAAAGGCAGATTCCTCAGCTGATAACAACCCCGAAGTTGAGGGTGACGGTGGTGGTCTTCTTTGTGTTTTGGTGGCCACCTTGTGTGTGGTGGGCTCCTTCTGCGCAACTCTCTTCCCAGTTGGTTTGGTCATAATGTGATGTGTCTTCAGAACTGCCAGATTTGGAAATGAGTCCTCCAGCGTGCCGCCGTCTTTTATACTCTGGGCTATCCGGGAGTGGTATGGGCAGACCAGGGGTGAATCGGGGGTACACTGGGGATTGTCTGGGCTGTCCAGGGCTCATCTGGGGGTCTCCGGCCCAGTCCAGGGAGACACCGGGGAGTCTGTGGGTGGTCCGGGGTCGATCCAGCATTGTCTGGGACTGATCTGTGACTACTCTGTGGATACACTGGGGAGTCCGGGGGATGGTCCGGCTCAGTCCGTGGCAATTTGGCCTATGGCCCGTGGCTAGACCATGGCTCATCCGGGTAGGTGTGACAGCGAGCCCCAAAATGACCAAAATAGTGATTTTTTCCCAGGGATGTCCAGGACAATCTGGGGGAATGGTCTGGGGGTCGTCCAGCTAAAACTCCGGTGCTAGTCCGGGTAGGTATGACTTGGGCTTTACCCAGTGTCTGCAGCAAATATTATATTCACAACGAAAAATCTAGTACTATTTATTATATCAATTTTCTTTCAAGAAAAAATTAAAATGATAGAATAATTATAAACGGCACACTTTGAATATACACGTATATTTAACTATAAATAATAATATAAAAATACATGTTATAATATTAATGGTGAGAAAATCGAAATATTGGACACTAACTTCTAAGTTCTAGCAGGAACAGGTTCTATTAAATTGACTTTATGTTCGTTCTATACAGCAATTAATGTTTAATAAATACACTAGTACCTAAGTTATATGTGTCGATGAATAGAGTGTTTGGTGGTTGCTTCAACGCCGTGTCGGCAGCATATTCATGGCGTTACATAAGTTGTTTGTTTTGGAGTTTTACATCCTGGCAACATCCAAGTTCATATCAGGACGGGTACCAACTTGTGACAGTGAGCACTCATTCATGGTGACTATATAGTGGTCACACTGGGAAATTAGGCCACTGGCACCATGACCCGATATCCCACTCAGTCACATTATCCTGATACTCAGCTAACCAGTCCTTGCCCGATCCTATTAATGCCGAGCCCCAGGCTAGGAAGCGACAAGTATCAATATAAAAGTCATTAGTTTGACTCGATCGGGTTCCAAACTCCCGACCTTCCGCACGAGAGGCCCGAGCTCTACCGATTAGGCCATCACGGCCGATCGATACATACCTTGTAGAATCAAACCAATGCAATTGTTTTGGTTAATAAACTGTTATACTTTCATTGGGTTATTCAACTTTAATCATTCTGAACCTATTATGATTGCTACGATTACATTCCCCCCCATGTCAGTGAACAAGGAAATAAACTGATGGATATGACTTTTAATATGTGTAGAAGATATCTAATATATATGTGTGTTTACATGATAAAAAAAAAGTAAAGCTTGTTTTATTTAACGACACTTCTAGAACATATTTATGTATCATCGGCTATTGGACGTCAAACATATTGTCATTCTGACATATTTCTTTGGAGGCCGGCACATAGGCTACTCTTTCCGATAAGCAGCAAGGGGTATTTTATATGCACTTTCCCACAGACAGGACAGCACAAAGCACAACCTTTGATGAACCAGTTGTGGACCACTGGTTGGAATGGAAAATCGCCCAAACTGGTGTTTAATGATCATGCTTTTATGACACACTTTATTATATTACCAACTACTCCCCACCTCGAAATTTAACAAATGCACTGTTAGAGAGTCCCAGTTTATCATCTACATATATATACATACACAGGTTCTATGTATGTATATGTAGATATGTCAATGGTAGAAATACGAAGATAATACACATATATATAATGATATATATATACATATATGCACATGCTAACAATGCATACATTACATACATATATGCATAAGTTTGAAATCGCGTAGCAGACTGACTTATGCCTGCCCGTTCCGCGGCGTTGCCGGGGCAACGGGGGCAAATCGAGGCTAGTCAGCGATTGGACATAATAAATTAGACAGTAATGGTAGAATAATAATAGTAATAATAATAATAATAAGGAATATATACTCCGCCTACTTATATACGCATAATTCATTATACATCCCACATATATATATATGTCGCTACCCAGACTGACACTTGGATATTGGGTCATGTTTTTTGTCGGGCTGTAAGGTTGCCATGAGTGTGCATTGTCACAAGTCTGTACCCGTGCTTATAATGAGATCACGTGTTGCTATGGTGTAAAACAACAAAAATATATCTATACAGGCACACATGGTGAGGGGCTATTGGCAACCCTCATTGGGAGTTAGTATAGTATATCATTGTTTAAGTTAACATTATAAGGGTGAACTTAATGGCCCTGTCACACTACGGTGTATGGCATTAGCGTATGCCGGCATATGCGGTTTTCGACCCATAGCTGTCATACGCTACGCATAGGCTAGACATAGGTTGGGCATATGCCATATACGCTCGTCATACGCCGATCCGTCCAACAATTTTTGTGCAAGCTCAAAATGTTCAGCGCATGGCTCATACGCTGCTCATATGCTAGACATACACTATGCATACGCCGGCATAGGTTACGCATAGTTTAGGGGTAGGTCGGCATAGGTTAGCTGTACGTAGAACTGACACCCTCCGTGTGTCTCTGGCATACTCACAACATACTGAAATCAGGTTGTCACACTATGGCATACGGCATTAGCGTATGCCGGCATATGCAGTTTTTGACCCATACGCCATGCATAGGTTAGACATAGGTTGGGCATACGCCGTATACACTCATCATACGCCATCTTACGCTGATCCGTCCAAAAAAATGTTGCGCATGCTCAAAATTTTCAGCGTATGGCTCATACACTAGATGTACACTATGCATTTGCCGGCATAGGTTAAGGGGTATGTTGGCATAGGTTAGGCATACGCTGAACTTGTCAATCACAACCATCAAACCAGATCACAGTACGCCATGCATAGGTCGGGTTATGCTTTGAATGCGCCGCCATAGGCTAAGGGTAGGTTATGTAGAGGTTATGTATAGGTTATGCATATGCTCCAAAAGATACCGCAGTGCACAAAGGTCACCATACGACGACCCGCAACGAAAACTGCATACGCCAGCATATGCTAACGCCATGCACCGTAATGTGACAGCCCCATAAGTAACCTGAAGTCATCCAGTCCCGGTTTAGTCTAACATAACTAGCTACCTGCTCTATGCTTTTTTTCTTTCTTATCTCATTATACACCTAATCATTCAAATCAATGCAATGCCTTGCTCAATTTCTTGTAATTGTCCATTCATATTGTTATAACTCTGCTTAGCGTGTAGTGGCACTGGGTTGGAAGACCAACATGTTATTTAGAGGAATAAAACCACTTGAACAAAACAAAAAAGAAAAAGTAACAAAGATAGAAAACCACTACATTAAATCCTCTCTAAATCGACCGACCATAGCACCGACTTCAAGTGGTTCATTTAGGGAGGTGGTCGGTTTAGGGAGTTTTTATCGTTAAAATGGTATTGTATGGACGATCGTTTGGGACCCAAAATAAAGCGATCGATATAGAGGAGTGGTCGATCTGTGGAGGTGGTCAGTTAGAGAGGTTTTACTGTATATGTATGTACAACCAATCCGAACAACAGGTTACTAAGAAGAGCAGTAGCACACTAGAAACAATTGAACCCATACGAATCAAGGAATTATTCCCGTAAAAGTACGCCTCATCATCATCATCATGCTGTCGGTCGCGATGCGACAAAGACTGCTTTCATTACTTGACTGCCGCTCTCCATTTAGCTCTCTGCTGTGAGAGTTGCGTCCATGAGTCGGTCTTAATGTCTCTCAGCTTCAGGTTTCTCTTGATGGTATCTTTGAACCGGAGACGGGGGCGCCCTCTCTTTCTGTAGCCAGAAAGACAGTTGAGAATAGAGGATCTGCTTTGGTAGCCTGTCTGATGACATCCTCATGAGGTGTCCAGTCCACCGGAGATTCTTTTTGATCAGAAGATCTTCCATAGAGGGCAGCCCCATCCGTTCGAGTATTTCCTTATTCGTCACTTTGTCCTTCCAGGTTAGCCTCATGATTGAACGCAGATGTCGCATCATGAAGGCATGCAGCTTTTTCACCTGCTGTCTGTACACTGTCCAGGCCTCGGCTCCGTATAGTAGGGTGGATAGCACGATTGCGCGGTAGATCTTACCTTTGACCCGAATGGACACATGGTGGTTGTTCCAGAGTCTCTGGCGTAGTCGGCCGAAAGATGCGCTAGCCTTGGCCATCCTCCTCTGTATCTCAGCATCAATGCGTCCATCACTTGATATAGTGCTTCCGAGATAGGTGACTCTCTCGGGGAGCAAATAGAGGTTTCACACCGGCAAGAACATGTCAAGACAGGCGCAAAACTATTTGTCCCTGCAGTGGCTGGTCGGGAGATGTTGGGAGTTCCATACATCAACCGCCCTTAATGCTGCCACAGTGACATGGTTTTCTGTTTAGGGTTTGCTCCCTTAGCCTTCGGTTCTGTCAAGGACCTGTACCACAAGGCAGTGGTTTAGAACTCTGCAAGGCAGGGGCGTCAAACTCCCTGAGGTATTGCTATACCTGCATACCTACTACTTATTAAGTGATTGATTTGCTCCAACCAGGGTTCGGATCCCACGATCTACCAAAATGGGAGACGGATGCTCAACTGATTCGGCCATCCCGTCTGGTCAGAGTGTAAAGTACCTGTACGCCTATATCACCGTTATGCATACAGGTTTATGACGTGAGTATACATTATATGTACACGCGCCGGTTTTTCACCACACTCGCATATATTCATGACAAGATTGACATGTCCACTACAGCGAGGAAAAGAAGGGGTCAGAGTTCCGACTCGTTTGTACTGGAGCCATGCCCATACTGTTGATATATATGATATATAAGCATTATGTGAGTATAAAGTCACGGAAGGGATCATTCTATTACATTGTTATATTATATTATTATTATATTATATTATTAGCCAATGCGCACTCTTTATGTATTTGCTCCTTACTCATACGGGGACTGCTGGCGCCACCACTGGCGCTGACCGTAACTTCTGGCATTACCACTGTCACTTGCACTCGGAATATCTGAAGTTTTGTAGATATATAGTTACTGTTTATGTCATTGCTCTGACTCGGTCAGGGTTAGAACCTGTTTGTTTGTTGTTTTGTCATTATATTCAGAGACTTGTGCACCCTCCGTATTCTCTTGTAAAATATTCCGATATGCGGCATAGGGGGGAATGCAAATGTTCTATTAGTATTACTGATTGGTGTACCTGACCAGGCGCATGTATGTTTTATATATATATATATATATATATATATATATATATATATGTATGGTTTGGTGGTGCCTGAGTGGAATATAAATAGACATAGTGGTGCTGGCATACTCAGGGCACTCAGGGCCTACCCCCTCTGCTGGGATAGGGATCACCACACTCAAAGGTCAAGGTTGGTGGTGGCCATGGGGACATACAACTTGTGGTGGTGAGAAGACCACTGGTATCCATGGGGACCAGGAATGCTGGATCCCTATTGGTAGGGCCATGAATGCTTGTTTCCCATTGGGGGAAAGGGATGGGGTGATACTCTACAATGAACCCATGTAAGCATATAAATAATAAACCAGAGGGCTTGACTCTCTTTTTCTTTACACTTTATACTCTTCCTTTCTCTTTGTCTGTATTGATTTCACCATAGCCTGCTAAACAGCTACAGATTCGATTATTGGACTTTACACTCTGACCAGACGGGATGGCCGAATCAGTTGAGCATCCGTCTCCCATTTTGGTAGATCGTGGGATCCGAACCCTGGTTGGAGCAAATCAATCACTTAATAAGTAATACTTGTTGCTTTCTAGCCAGGCATTATTAGGATAGGGCAAAGACTGGTTGGTTCAGTGTCAGGATAATGTGAGATATCAGGTCATGGTGCTGATGGCCTGGTCTCCCGTTGGGGCAGCACTATAAAGTTGCCATGAGTGTGCACTGTCACAAGTCGGTACCCATCATAATATGACCTTAGATGTTGCCATGACATAACACTCCAACAACCAATCAACCGTCTGTATTCTTCCGTATTCGTTATGGAATCAAACACTGAATATGGAAATACGGATTGGTTTCGTTACGGAATCGCCAGTGTCCCAAGTACTAAACTATCTACCAGACAATTTGTTGTTAGTAGATTAGTTGATTAAGACTAAGAGGGGGGGGGGGGGGGGGGGGGGGGCATTTTCAATCATAGACAATTGGTCTCCCTCATTCCACTGCTCACTGCCATATCCTAGAAATGCCGAATTCCACATTAGGTAGCTACAATTATACATGTTTATGTCATTGGTCTGACTCGGTCAGGGTTAGAACCTGTTTGTTTGTTGTTGTTTTATGTCCTAGCCTAGCAACATCTAAGATCATATCAGGATGGGTACTGACTTATGACAGTGCGCACCCATGGTGACTTTATAGTGCTGCCCCACTGGGAGATCAGGCCACCAGCACCATGACCTGATATCCCACTGAGTCACATTATCCTGGCTCTGAGCCAACCAGTCCTTGCCCTATCCTAATAATGGCAAGCGCCTGGCTAGGAAGCAACAAATATACATTTTTAAGTCATTGGTTTGACTCAACGAGGGTTTGAACCCACAAAACCATGGGTTTGGATTCCCTGATCTCCCAAAACAGGAGACGTACTCTCAACTCATCCAACTATCCTGTCTGGTCGGTAGAACCCGGGGGTGTCGAATCCCATGACCTACCAAATCGGTGGATGGAGTGGGAGGAATGGGGGAGGGGGCGATGCTCAACGCCTTCGTCTGGCTTGCTTTTGTTGTTGTTTAAGCTGTCCATGCCTGGTGTCTGCGCTGGAGAAATGTGCGCGATGCACACTGGGAATTTAATGCCGGGGACGCCGCTGGAGGGCTTTGTCCTAGCTAGTATGTAGCCATGGCATCTTATTATACACGCACCTCACCAGCGAGCAGGGAACACTACCCGGGGGCACATTGTATACAACCAGGTCATACACAAAAAACGAGCCGGCAAGTACCACGCAATCAGCCTGGCAGTCTGCGAACAGGCCACCTCGGAAACTACTGCATTATGGGAAAACTGAGGAAGGACCAAGTTGTTTTGTAAGTGGGTCATTCTCAGAAACTGTGTACCACTTATTTTGTTTCCATGGTGCATTGTTAATGATGAAGCCTTTTTTTTGTATATAGGGGGGGGGGGGGGGGCTAGCAAGTCACATAGTTATTGTTGCCTCTATCTAACTATTTGACTTACGACCCCTTAAAAAGATGGCAAAATCATTAACAATATGATATGTAAATCAGAATGGTGGTACACAGTTACTGAGGGTGACCCAATTACAAATCACCGCTGTTATATATTATCTCTGCTCAGGCATCTTGGTGGAAAAGCCTAAATGGACTGATTCCCTTATGGAAAGCTCATTAAGTATATCTATATATATGCGTAGGAGTTTTTACAAGGCTGCTTGCCTGTGTCAGCCAAAGGTGTTTCAACCATCTTGTTGGATGCTTAATGACCTAGAAGTCTACATATGATTCATTGCTGTCCGTTACACTCTGTCTGTGTGGGCGTGACATAAAGGCTGGCATACACTCACCAGTTTCATAGATTGGTCCATGGCTTGTTTTTGTGTCAGGGGTTGGGATGGAGGTGAATGTGGGATTTGGGGTGAGGGTGGGGAAAAGTTACAAGCAAACCCTAAAGATCAACCGAGTAAAACCTCTCTAACCGACCATCTCCACAGATCGACCACTCCCCTATATCGATCAATACATTCGGGTCTCAAACAATCGTCCATACAATACCATTGTAACAATGGAAACACTCCCTAAACTGACCAGCTCCCTAAATGGACCATTTAAAGTTGGTCCTATTGTCCGTCGATTTAGAGAGATTTTACTGTACAGGCTATGTTATTAGTACATTTATGCTATTAGTACGGACACACACATACATTAAACCATTTGTTTAAAATAAGCGTCCATTGTTTTACATGTTCTAGAAAACAATTTTGCGTTTATAACCACAAATTCTACAATTCTTTCATCAAAATTGCTTATTCTTAAAATATTAACCTACATCTATAAAAAAATAACCCACCAATTTTGTAAGCTTCTTAATTCTACTTACAACGATGGCTTTTGGAGAGAGAAAAATGTACGGACACACATACATTAAACAATTTGTGTAAAATAACCATCCATTGTTTTATATCTTCTGCAATATAACAATTTTGCATAATCACAAATTCTACAATTCCACCATACAATGCTTGTTCTTAAAATATTAGCATAGACCTATAAAATAACCAATTTTGAAAGGCTCTTAATTGTACTTACAACGATGGCTTTTGGAGAGAGAGGGGAAAAAATGTAAAAGGGGGGGGAAAAAACCTACTGTTAAGTAGCCGTTTCCGTACATTTCAGGTCACGTGAACAAATCGTGAATAGTGTGGTCGGCTAGAGTATTAAACTATTATACAGACACGTCCTATGTGGCTTCACAAGTACATCTCTGTGACACCCTAACCATCCCCGGGTGTCTCTTATGAGGCCCAATAGACTTAGATTAAAGGTGTGAGAGATGGATGATCCCTCCTCCTATAGAAATACTAGTGAACTGTGGGCGTCTCGGGTAAGGTTTGCTAACACTTCCACAAATTAAAGTTTGGGGGAAATAACAAAGTTGATTCATCACGTACAATTGTACTGCCGCTATATTGATACTGGATCCCAACTAGAATATATTTAAAATATAACCGTGCTTGAACACCATCTGTAACAGGTAAGTTGGGAATAAGACAGGAATCGTTAGAGCATTGGTGAATTTCTAGCAAAACTATGTTTCTCTAAGAGTGAAGAATCAGGCCGTCTGACTGTATATATATATATATATATATATATATATATATATATATATATATATATATATATATATATATATATATATGCGTGTGTGTGTATGTGGACCAAGTCTCATCTTAATGTTAATCCCGTTTCATTAACTCGCTGTCGATCATTTTCACCGGATCATATTACCAATTGTTTATGCATTAAAAATACCTCATCCATCTTAAATTATAGAACTTTCTCATAATGAGCATTGCAATTTATCTTTGTTATTTTGCAATAACACCCTTCATGTATACCTCAACATGGCTACACTAATATTTGAACTAAAACGCTATATTTATACATTAAAACCTCTCTAAATCGACCGACAATGGGACCGACTTTAAATGGTCATTTTACGGAGGTTTTTAAAAATCATTACAAATACAATGGGACCCAAATAAAACAACCGATTGGGACCCAAATAAAACAACCGATATAGGGGAGTGGTCGATATGTGGAGGTGGTCGGTTATAGTGGTTTTACTGTATATGTTTTGGGTATTATGGGTAAAGTTGCATAGACCGAATGCTTTAGCGTTTTTAGCGTAATTTTTCAAATAAATGTTACATGTACTGTCGTGTTTCAGAAACGGGGCTGTGGGAGTAACTAGTGCCCACGCAACCCATGTTGAGCTCCTGGGACATATTTGTGTGTGAGCGGGTGAGAGGGGACACACACCGCAACACACACTTGCTATCCAGACCGCACTTCGTCCACACCTCTCTCGATCTCCTCTCCGCTGGCCATGCTCCTCCTTGATTATGTCTGAAAAGAGTTCCAGGAGGGGGAGCCCACCAGCATTTCACTTTCTATTCTTACTCTGTCCATGTCTTTGGCTTGCTGGATGGTCACCATAGAGCAAATAGACGCGGTCCTTTGACTCAACTCTCCTCATTTCTCTTTCTCACTACCTTTTTTTTTCTCTCAGGCATACTTCTCCCCCTGACCAGCGGAGTTATGTACTTGGGTGGGGCCATGTACCTTATCATTTCTCTCGCTTTGTTCTCATTGCTGGAACCGCTGTACCCCCCTTTGCCATCCCTTCCTCCTAAACCCTTGCTGCTGTAAACTGGATACAAGTGCTTTGCTACTGCCAGACTGGAGAGATTCAGGGCCACCCCAACGCTTCGCCGTTGTGAATATTGTAAAGATGTCCCCAGCCTCTACAACCGTCCCTACTGAAGATTAATCTTCAACCAAAGATCGCACCGATTTATCGGTGCCTTTCTATATTGCTGCAGTTGTGATCAAATTTCCAATCTCGTGATGGTCACGTGAGTGACTAATGTAGATAGCCTGGTCTTCTTGCCCCGTTCTGATATGCCCTTAGATGTTGCTAGGACGTAACAAAACAAACAAACAATGGTCTTCTAGACTTTTCTGCTACTTACTAGTGGCACATTACTTTATTTTGAACTTAGATGTTCCTAGGACATAAACCCTCCAAAAAGAACATTTCAGTAAATGTTTCTTGCCGATAGCATTGACATAGTGAAATATAATACAGTAAAACCTCTCTATATTGACCGACCATGGGGCCGACTTTAAGTGGTCTATTTAGGGATGTGGTCGGTTTAGAGAGTTAGAATATCCTTACAGTGGTATTGGTGGGACCCAAATAAAGCGATCGATATAGGGGAGCGGGCGATATGTGGAGGTGGTTGGTTAGAGAGGTTTTACTGTAGCCCAAAGGTATAATTAAATATCTGTACAGGACCCCTCTGGGCACATCAGTCCACCACCAAAATTGGCGCCGAGCATTCTGGAACCTGACCAACGTAATCATGTACTACATGTTGTACTTACAATTAGGGAAAGACTAATGAGAGGTTATAAGATTAGCCTACTTTATCAATGGTGTCTCTGATTCATGACTTTCTGAAAGTAGTTGTCCAGAAGGATTAAGTAACTATACCGTACAAGTAGGTATCCCAAGTGATTTTCAAAAACAGTTTTGAGTTTAATTTAATGGATTTCACCTGTTAGTATATTGAATTTGAAATAAAATGACACTTCATTGGTGAAAATCGCTCTAATATTAAAGAAGATATTTTTTAGGTTGTTACTTAATTGGACCCACCCAAAACTAAAAAGATAGCATTTTTGATGGCCCCCAACAATTTTAAGTGACCACTCTATCAGACTTCCTGTGTTTTTTCCTTCAAATCCATGGCCTATACAATGAGAATAAAAAGATTCAAGGGTATGATGTGGTTACATTTCAAGATATACATCTTCGAAGATGTGCAAAATAACAATTTCCTTAATTTCACCAATTTCCTAATTTTGCTTTGGACCACTTTTGGGGGCTTACTTGTGAAAAAAATTGGCACCCCTATTAAATTATTCTGGTTTATCCCTAACCTATTTATCAGTCTTGTCACTGCTATTTCTTTTCAGGATTACATATGCTTGGGAAAAGCTTAAAAAGTAGGTTTAAATGGTCCAGAGCTCAATTTGACAAGTGATAAAATCCAGTAAAGGGAAATGCCCAACTTTGAGCATTCTTAGAAAAGGTACAGAAAAGCACCCGTACAAGATAATTGCATGACATTTTCAGGCTGTACTATCTTAAATATGCTCTTTCTGTTTACATTATATACAATGCAATTTGATAGATGTGAATGTTTAAACAAAAACAAAATTCACACCCTGTGTGTGGATGTGTGTATGTGTGTGGTGTGTTTATGGAGCAGTCAGGCTTACACTAATTGATACCAGACAACACTGGCACATTGCATAGCAACTTTAGCATTCAATTATTAAGTAGAGCCAACATTTATTTTGTTTTAAATTGGTGCCTTCATGCTGTGCATTGCTAAGAATCATGACAAACTTCTTTTTTCCTTTTAGAAAAAAATCTTTATTTTCATGTAAAACACAAAGTTATACATTATTCGGTTCAGAAATAGTGGTTAATTGAACATTTTAAATTTTAATTTAAATTAGATAGACAAAGAATTTATTCAAGAACCAAATATGAATCTATAGCCTGTAGTATTGGCAACACAATGATACCATTGGCATGCTGATGCTACCTCTGGTGAATGGGCGCTGGAGGTTTGAAGAAGCAGTGTAAAATTTTGTGCACAAGTTAGTTGAAACAAAAGGTGATTTTCTACATAAATGGACTTGACAAAGGATTGGTTTTCTTTAGCTGACCAAAGTCATATCCTACTGTGAATGGTACTCTTAGAAAGAAGAAATATAAAGCTTTATTTTGGTTTAAAGGTTATTTCAATTGCTGAACAACCTAGAACACACCAACAGATTGAAAATTAACTAAAACCAAGATGCTCTCCCTTACTATTATCTGGCTTGGTTGTAAATGTTCAGAATGACCCGTGTTAATGGACAGAGACAGTAGAAGGGAATTTAAGAAAACTCAAGATGATAGTTAAATACACGATATTGACACGCATGCGCTGTGGCAATGATCCCACAACCAGTGTTCGTCGTCACCGTCAGACGTCGCATGCGTTGTGAATATTGTGTATTAATAGTGACTGACTATCTTGGTACCCTCCTAAGATTTTCAAAAGGGTCCAAACATGAAGATTTTATTTTTCTTGGAAGCTGCAATGACTCAAAAGCAATATACTTTAGGAATTGTCTAAATATCCCAAAATCTGAATGATATACGTGCATTTGAAAGTTAGTAATTTGCATAGCTTTTGTATGCGCTGTGGCAACGGTCCCACAACGGGGATGTGGGAGTAACTAGTGGCCACCCAATCCATGTTGGGCCCCTGGACATATTAGTGTGTGTGTGTGTGGGGGGGGGGGGGGGGGTCGAGCCGGGACCCACACGGCAACACTTGCATACAGGAAGTGGTATTTTATCTAATGTAGAACATCTGCTCACCAAATTTGACAGCACTCCAAACCACAAAGAATTGTATGGCAACAACCCCACTACCGCGTTTAGTCACCAGTAACTCCATGTGTTTATGGGTAGTGAGTTGGGGCCCCTATTTCCTGCATGTAAACTGGCCAGTACCAACTACTCTTATCACCGGAAGCGGAAATGCTGGTGGCGGTGGGGGAGGGGGGGTTTAAGGTCGGGCTCTCAGTGGTAGATCGGTTGGTTGACGGTTGTTTTACGTCCTGGCAACATCTAAGGTCATATCAGGACAGGTACCAGACTTGTGACAGTGCGCACTCATGGCGACTTTATAGTGCTGCCCCACTGGGAAATCAGGCTGTCGTCACCATGACCCGATACCGCATTCAGTCACATTATCATGACTCTGAGCAAACTCGTCCTTGTCCTATCCTATTCATGCCGAGCACCAGGCTAGGAAGTGACAAGTGCCGATTTTGTATGTCATTGGCTTGACTCGACTGGGAACCAAACTCCCGATCTCCCGCACGCAAGGCCCGCGCTCTACCGATTCGATTACCTATAGACCACTTTCAATGTTTATAAACATTGTGTTTGCATGCGCAGCTTGGCTGCAGAAGGAAGGCACACTGCCAATGAGTTTGCCGATACGCGCAGGAAATTAATAGAAATGCAGACATCTAACCATATAAATTTAATATACTCTGTTTGTTAAACATGTTTTCTATACGTGTTCCAAGCAGTTTGTTTCTAGGTGGTGTGGTTTTAGAGATATTTCACTTTTTCTGTATGAAGATTGTTCACGGCCATTGACGATGCATTAAGTCTGTCTATACATGCAGTTCAAAACTTTAACTTTATTTAAAATTAATAGAAATGCAGAACGCTAACCTTATAAATTTAATATAATCTGTTCACTGAATATGTTTTCTATATGTGTTCCAGGTGGTTTGTTTCTAGGTGGTGTAGTTTTAGAGATATTTTACTTTTTCTGTATGAAGATTGCTCATGGCCATTGACAATGTATTGACTCATTGAGTTTGCCGATACGTGCAGTTCAAAATGTCAATTTTATTCAAAATTAATAGAAATGCAGAACCCTAACCGTATAAATGTAATATACTCTCATAATTGAATATGTTTTCTATATGTATTCCAAGCAGTTTGTTTCTAGGTGGTTTTGTTTTAGAGATATTTCACTTTTTCTGTATGAAGATTGCTCACGGCCATTGACAATGCATTGAGTTTGCCGACACGTGCAGTTCAAAATGTCATTTATATTCAAAATTAATAGAAATGCAGAACCCTAATCTTATAAATTTAATATAATCTCATCACTGAATATGTTTTTTGTATGTGTGCCAATCGGTTTTTGTCTAGGTGGTGTTTATTTTATTTGATATATTTCACCTTTTCTCTATGAAGATTGCTCATAGTCATAGCCATTGAGTTTGCAGTGTGTAACTGTGTCGTCCTGCACCCAAGCAGCGCGCGCACTGACCTAAATACATATGCTGACATAATATGAAATAGGTCTATTAACTAAGACTGCCCCTCCCCATACCAGTTTTCTGTGTCTGTGTCTTCTGTGTCGGTGTAGGTCACGTGGTACTGTCTCCAGTGTTGGTGTTTATAGCCCTCTCCTGTTCCCAGCTATCAAGACTAGGATTAGACCCTGACGAAGTGACACCATATGGTTTGTCGCCATGTGGTGTCTTGTTTATACAACTTTCAGAGGGACGGTTGCTGCGGTTTCTGACCTGGATTTAAATCACGGACAACTATATTACTATTAGTATTAGCCAATATAATAGCCCGTATAATAATAGATATCTGTATGAACTGAATATATGGAGATAAAACAAGGGTGGGCGAACAAATAACTGTACAGTAACTTAATTACTTATAAATATAATGGTAGGTCTGATACAGGCTAGTATGGTTTATAACCTAAACTAGACCAGAGGGAAGGGCCAGACACTCGCCAAGCCCAAGCACTTTTTTAATATATAATTCCTAGATTCGTAAGAATCTCAGTAATACTTCAACCTACAAGTAAGTCTAGTACAGCTATAATATACATCCATGTCAAATGGATGAATAAAATGTCCGAAGTATAAAATCTAAAGCCCCGTTCACACACAGGCGTTAAGTCGCCTCAACTAGTTCGCCTTGTCTAGTTCGCCTCACATTCGCCGTGTGGACGCTACGCTGAAGTGAATTAGGACTAGGTCGCCTCATCTAGTTCGCCTCAAGTAAACCACCTCGCGAGGTAGTATAGATGAAACGATTTAGCTTAAATCGACGCAAGTGGTATGTGTGAACCCAACCGACTTACTTGAGGCGGATTAAGGACGTGACAGTCGAGACCTGAGTGTGTTGACTTTCCGGTCAGTTTTACTTATTTTATTCATGTATTTGTCTATGAACCTGCTAGAGGTGCACATATATTTTTTTCATCATTTATTTTTAGGGTTTCACTGCCCAGCAGAAGTTTTGACCGTTCCAAAACAATACGATTCAGTCAAAACAGATCTAGGTCGAACCCACACTCTGTCGTGCGACATCGACGAAACCAAACTGGTGCTGGTTATTCTGTACTTGCTCATGCGCAGATATCCACTTCCACCTTAAACCGCTCTGTGTGTGGACACAACACTAGTTCGCCTCATCTAGTTCGGCCTAAAGTTGTGTTGTGTGAACGGGGCTTAACATATGCACCACACTGATAATAACCCAGACTCCCTTAAAGTTGCACAGTGCGATGGTTTTGAGTTTCTGTAATTTTTATGAGATTAATATATTAATTTGATCGTTATAATCTACCTTAGTTTAGATTGAAGTAACTTTTATTTTAAATGGCTAACTTTTGAGATATTTGAAGTGGAAACATGTCAAATTAGTTTTCGCAAGCACACCAACATTCTAACAGCATTAGCTTCTGTAGTAACAGGTTCTATTAAATTGACTCAGTATTCCCGTCTATGTAGTGACAAATACTGAATAAGTGCATCATTATCAAAGTTAGATATGTAGGATCAAATGTAAATAATTGTCTTGATTTTGAAAATTCGATGCTTCTTCGGACTATGCAGCTTTAAGTATTTAAACACATTCAAACATTGCGAATGTTGGCAGTTTACAGACGCATGATTTGCGATACGGTGCGTGCTCATCAACACATTATACAATGCATGCGCAATTCTTTCTATCTATCTATCTCCCACCATGCATATATATATCCCCCACCTTCCCTGGTTTCGGGACCCCCACATTATGTTTGCTACATGTGTGTGTAGGTGTCTGGTTGGCATTACTGGTTGGTCAGCAGAAATGCCAACTCGATCCCACATTGACATCTATCCTGAACTCCCTGAACTGTGACATATATATAGACTGAGACTGTCTCAAAAGATGCTAAGCAATATGGGACAAAACTTTGTCCATTGTAACGATCAACATACTATCTGCTTATGCAATTGCTCAGGATAAACTGATTGGTTTTTTTTACATGGCGTTTCACAATCCCAATAGAATACATATTGATTTGAAGCAAATGTCATTGTGTTTTCAGTGTAACCATTTCTATGCTGTTTTGTGTCAATCGTTACAATGCACACACAAAAATAAGAGTTGTCACATTTGAGCCAGGCTCATCTTCATACCCATTCATATATCACAAACAATGGGTATGGTGGGGGTGAACCGCGCACATGCAACTAGAAACACTACAATCCTTTCATACGTCGCCATTTTGTCACTTCCGGTGACGACAACCAGCAATACGGATGGATAATTAGGACTTCCGGTGTGTGTATGCAACAATGGAAATATGTTGGATATTGACGGGAGAGGGTCACCCCCATCCACCCCCCGTAATGTACATTAACATAATTTTTGTGTTAGTTGAAGTTGATTAAGCAAGGAAATTTCAATCGAGGGACGATTGGTCTTGCTCATTCCACCGCTTCTTGCCATATCATAAGAATGCTAAGTGCCAGGCTAGGAAGCGACAAGTATAACCTTTTAAGTCATTGGTTTGACTCGACATGGGTTCGAACCCATGATCTACCAATACAGGAGATGGATGCTGTATCTCATTCGGCCATCCCGTTTGGTTGTTGACATGAACAATTGTATAAATTTATTAACATAAACAATTTAAAAATAAAAATTTTGAGAAATCACCCAGCAAAAATGACTTACTTAAACTTAAAGGGTCTGTCAGCATGATACTAATTTAATTAGTAATTACATTTTTGCACATTGGTGTAACACAAGGATTTAATCGAAGTATATTGAAGACACAAACGATTTTCAAAAACCTGCTCATGATGAGTCAGACTAAAGGACTGAACTTCCAAAGTGTTGTCATTAAGTATGTAATAACTAATTTCGCACAAGTTGTGGATTTGTGTACACAAACCTAAAGCTGTATTGTATATTATTTAGCATGTCTGGTATAGACTACATCACCCTTCCAGTGGCGCGATGCATTGTGGGATGCGTCAAAGCAAAACAAACCCACGAGAAGCACATAGCACATGCTAATACACTGGGTGCAGCTATGAAATGTGCTAGTTTCAGCTCATATCAGCTCTTGTTTGAAACTTAGAACACAAACTAAAAAATACATATAATAAAGGAAGATATTACTCTTTTATCCAGCATTGCATTTACATCAATAATATCAGCACATCTTCTGCCATGTGTGTTTAGATTTAGACAAATCTGAGCACTCAGACTAGTGTTAGAGCCATAGCCAGAGTCAGTTTTACTTATTTTATTCATGTATTTATTCATATCCCATGGTTAATGACATAT
Organism: Branchipolynoe longqiensis; assembly: GCA_030323885.1. Lineage (NCBI taxonomy): Eukaryota > Metazoa > Annelida > Polychaeta > Phyllodocida > Polynoidae > Branchipolynoe > Branchipolynoe longqiensis. Next base: position 81,150,860 of record CM059193.1, on the reverse strand, counting down.
ATAGAAATAGAAAATGAGTAGGGTTAACCAGATATTGGTTATATATTTCTTTGAAACAAATTTTTGTTGACACATTTGACATTTTAATATTTAGAACAAGAATTACTTATGTCTAATCAATGACAATGGTGATGTAAACATCAGCCTGTAAAGTGACTGAAATTGTATGTTTCTTAGCTCAAAATGCTTAATCATTGTGAGGTGTGTCTTAAACATATTCATTATATTATTATATTGCATCCATCCATTCATGTTTGTGCCAAATTATTATGTATTAAAAAATAAATAAAAATTGGAATAAAATCTAAGTTTTGTGCTATGCATATCACCAAACTCAATGGCTGTATGCCTTTGCTTTGCTGCCAGCGCCGTTTTCAGTGCATGCGCAGTCGGAACGGTGATCTAGTCTATTGCTTTACTCACAATGGGACAAGGTTATTTATAGAACCTGTAATTTGGTGTGCACTAGTCAGTGCATGTATATTCACCACGTTGTCACATATCTAGGTCTATAATATAATAATCATCATAATGGCTCCGTGTGTGCATGATCTACTACAACGCTACTAACATATCAATATTGGGTCGGTTATGCAAATGGATTATATATTTCTAATGTATGCATGTAATATATGATAGGTGACACCATAATCATGACCATATCGCATTTGATTTGAGGAAAAATATGTAACTAAACTTTGAAATATTCTCTCCAGATCGGGGTCAACCAGTTATGAAGGTAGGTAGGTGCACGTCCGCGCGCTACGCGACGGCCGTTTTCTGCCAAATATCTGTTCCTGGAAAAATCATTCTGATAACAGAGGGGTACCTCAAAATGCTTACTTTTCAGTGCCTCTTAGGGGGTATCCCCATGAATTTCAGCCTATGATGTAGATAAAATGTCCATCTACAACCTCATGTTTACAATTTGCAAATCCGTTCACATTTTCTGTGTCTGTGCACATTCAGAAGATTTGACTTGATTTCAACACTCAAACTCCACCTTCTATATATCTCTGGTAGCTTTAAAAGGTATAGGGACATTTAAATCTGTTATTAATTGACCATTGTGTGAAGTTTCATGATGCTGTAAGGTCGAAAAGGTATTTTGCTAGGTCCCCAAATTTTCAGAGTTATAAGATCAATCATATCAATGACAACCAAAAAATCCACAAATATTTCACTAATGTGTGCATTTACTTTTATCCCAATGGGTGGAATCAACAGAGAAGATTGGCATCTACTTACACTGAAAATTTCATTCAGATATCTCAATTATTTAGGAAGTTAGAACAAAAAATTACTAAATTATTAAATATATAGGTTTTGGGTCACACACTTGTAATGAATGCTAAAACATTAAAACAAAAGAAGAAAAGTTCACGTTTCATGGATATATGATAGTTATACTAGACTTACTTGTAAGTTGATGTATTAGTGAGATTCTTATGAATCTACCAATACAAAGGTAAGGATGAAAGTAGTTACAATGGACCCATGGATATACTCATTAAGCAATGAGAAATTTCTATAACTTCCTTCTAAATCACTAATGTATTTATTTAGTTTTATTTTAATGGCATATATCCTCCAAGTCACTTTTATTTTAATGGGTGAAATCAACAGAGCAGCTAGGGATCTACTTACACCGACAATTTCAGTGAGATGTATTGATTATTAAGCAAGTTAGAACAAAAATTGACTAAATATCTAGATTTTGGGTCATACACTTGTAATGCTAAAAGCATTAAAATAATGGCAGGAAATTAGCCCTCATTACCACGCTTAATAATCAACCGATTGACACGATTGTTAGATTTTCTTGTATGGTTTTCAAAGCTCTTTCCAACAATGCCATTCATTTTCAGATAGGTTTGGTTTGAAAATTGTGTCCACATTGCTAAAATTTATATTCATTCAGGGTTGTCCTTGATATATTTCTATATGCATACTCCACATTAAAATAATAAATCATAAATTACAGACCTCAATCCTGCCTCTATCACAGCCTGGAACAGAAAACTTACTTCCGAGAAGCAGATCTTTTTTTTTTAATTCTAAAATTAACTAAAACCAAGAACTATCTATAATACAGCAAGTTTAAGACCCCTCCGAAAGTCTGACATAGTCACATGATGATGATAGTGATAGGCACCATCAAGCATCATGTGAACATCATACATGGCATCTATCATCTACAACTAGTACCTTATGTACTATGAATATATGATGTAGGTTTGTCACAAAATCCTGTAAGGGTACAATCACACTAATCATGTAATCTAATGTCCTATCACGAGGACACTAAGACTAAGTACAACACTAAATTACTAATCATGTCTTATCACGAGGACACTACAAGTACACTAATCAAATGTCCTATCACAAGGACACTACAATAAGTACAATAATGTCCTCTCACAATGTGACAAGGTCAAGGACAATACTGAATACAAGTACACTCATGTCTAATGTCCTATCACGAGGACACTAACTAGTAACTTGACTAAGTAAGTTAGTAACTACAACACAAAAATATTGTAGGCATATCTGACGAGGACACTACATTCTACAACAGTACAACTACAACTTTACAAGCACACTAATCATAATAAGGACTAGTGTCCTATCACGAGGACATTCCAAGTACACTAATGTCTGTCAGGAGGTCACTACAAGTAACCCATGTCCTATCACAAGGACACTAACTACGACACCAATGTCCTATCATGAGGACACTAAGCGGGTCTAAGCGCCCTGCCACACCCACCAGTCCCTGCTTCCAGAGACACCGGCGTCTCCCGACGTCAGTGAAGCTTGCCGCAGCAGGACCCCCCCCCCCCCCCCCCCCCCCATTCCCTCTCAGTTTTACACTCACGCCTTTTACAATAATGGCACCCTCATCACTCGGACAAATCCGCAGACATACCTCTATTCACTGACACAGCTGCTGCACCACAGTATGCTCCGCGCGCGTCCCTGGTATATCTGCAGGTATATACTAATATCTCCACCGGAATGACGGGGCAGCTCCCTCCCTCTTACAGTGTTAGTCCGTGTGACTCGGGTCTAGGTCCTGGGCACGCCGGCGTGGTCGCGTCTACAGGGCTCCCAGGTATGGAAACGCGGTGGCGCACTCAGCGAGGGAGTGAGTGAGTGGCGCAGGGAGCGGGAGGAGGTGGAGGAGGAGTGGGAGGAAGGCGAGGGGGAGGAGCGTCGAGTGGGGGTGGGGGGGGGGGCAGGGTGGCAGGAGGCAGACTGACGCTGTGGGCCGCTTCACTATAGATTCGGCGAGATGTAAATGGATTAAATAATGATAATAATAATAATGGAAGGTTGGGGTGCTAACCGGAAATGCATTTGGCTGGCAGACGACAATTAGACATTATAGCGTTGAGTCGTTCTGATATATTGGGGTGGCCACGTGATGGCTGGAGGCGCGGTGGGTGGGCGGGAGCATTGTACGGTATCTTTGGTGATAATGGTCGATGAGCCTTTAGTGCAGCCTGTTCGACAGGGGGAGGAAGGGGGAGGGTGGGGCAGGGAGGGAGAGAGGGGCGGGGGAGGGAGTGGGAGGGAGTGAGGGCGAGGAGAGTGATTCAGACAGTAGTAGCTGGATGGGTACCAGCGGTTGGTGTATGTGTGCCAACGCGGCCAGTCCCCTGCCATGTAAGCCCACGCACTGTCACTAACGCCGCGACCCAGCAGTCACTGTCCATAGTGCTTTGCACGTCAACCCCTCACCACCACCACCACCACCACCACCACCACCCATCACCTCTCACACGCTCTCTTTCCCGACTCCCGGCTCGCACCCTTCTCCCTCTCACCTCTGCCATTAGCGGACTGACCGATTTATGCGTTTAGTAATATAGTGTAGCAACACATCGACATCTGCTAAAGTTGTCCTGACATAGATAGGTTGCTCGGCGCTATGCTGGATCTATTTCAACACCTGTGCTTCATTTTTTTTGTTTATAAAAAAAAATCACATTCTCACCCTTGAAAATAGACCAAATAATGGTTGCCATGCAGCCACACCGCAAACTACCACCCAGACAGCACACAGTCGTCGGCCCGACGGCGGCCCAACGGCGGCCGCTCCGGCGGCCCGACGGTGGAAAATGCCGTCGGGCCGACGTTGTTTTGTCCAACCTCCCGCCGTCGGGGCGACGGCGGCTGCCGCCGTCGGGCCGACGGCGACAAAAGCCGTCGCCCCGACGCCGTCGGGGCGACGGCGGCTGCCGCCGTCGGCCCAACGGCGACAAAAGCCGTCGGGCCGACGTTGTTTTGTCCAACCTCCCACCGTCGCCCCGACGGCGGCTGCCGCCGTCGGGGCGACGGCGACAAACGCCGTCGGGCCGACGAGCCGAGAAGACACTGTCACTGTAAAAATATTAGTTTTATTCAAAATTAATAGAAATCGAGATCCCATACCATATAAATTTAATATAGTCTGTACGTATTGACACTATAGTGACAGTGTCTTCTCGGAAAAAAACAAGATGGCGGTCCTTCGTCAAAATTCCGTTCAGGGTAATTCAAATCGTATTAACACGAATAATTCCATTAATACTTCGTAATAAATTACAAAACTTTTACAAAATAATCTAAACATATTAATAAACAAACCTGGTAAATGATTCCTTAAAATTCCTGGGATTTCTGGAGTTACTGGTAGAAAAAGAACACTGATCAACAATCGCACGTGTTCCGGTGGCGATTCGAAGTAAACAAACCGTATCGGATGATTCAAAGCGTATTAACACGAATAATTCCACTAATACTTCGTAATAAATTACAAAACTTTTACAAAATAATCTAAACATATTAATAAACAAACCTGTTAAATAATTCCTTTAAATTCCTCCGATTTCTGGCGTTATTTGTTCAAATAGAACGCTGTCCAACGATCGCACGTGTTGTGCTGGCAACTCGAGCCGGCGACTCGAGTCAGGTGGGGATTCGAAGTAAACAAACCGCATCGGATGATTCAAAGCGTATTAACACGAATAATTCCACTAATACTTCGTAATAAATTACAAAACTTTTACAAAATAATCTAAACATATTAATAAACAAACCTGCTAAATAATTCCTTAAAATTCCGGGTAATTCTGGAGTTATTGGTAGAAAAAGAACACTGATCAACAATCGCACGTGTTCCGCTGGCGACTCGAGCCGAAATCCAAATTTAAAGAACTGCGCAGGCGCGGCCCACCACCGTCGGGCCGACGATGGCCCGACGGTATACCAAGTGTGGAAAATGAATGCAAACCTGCGGCGGCCCACCACCGTCGGGCCGACGATGGCCCGACGGTGAATCAAAAGTGGAAAGGGATTGAACCCTAACGTCGGAATACAACCGTCGGGCCGACGGTGGCCCGACGGTGGCTCACAAGTGGAAAAGGATTGAAACCTAAGGTCGGGACACCACCGTCGGGCCGACGATGGCCCGATGGTATACCAAGTGTGGAAAATGAATGCAAACTTGCGGCGGCCCACCACCGTCGGGCCGACGGAGGCCCGACGGTGGCCCGACGGCTCAAAAGTTTAACCCTAACGTCGGAACACCGCCGTCGGGCCGACGATGGCCCGACGGTGAATCAAAAGTGGAAAGGGATTGATTCCCAACGTCGGAACACCGCCGGCGGCCCGACGGTGGCCCGACGGTGGCTCAGAAGTGGAAATGGATTGATTCCCAACGTCGGAACACCACCGTCGGGCCGACGGTGGCCCGACGGTGGAAAGTCGGTGCCGACGGACCGACCAATAGCCGACGTCGGGCCGACGGCTGTGTGCTGTCTGGGCAACACCTTCCACATTCTGTTTGTAATGCTCTCTATGCTAACCTACCATAGCCGTTTGAATGACCATGATGATACAAATTCAAGACCATGTGTGTATATATATGTATATCAACTTGAGACCACACTAGAGGGGTAGCATATGCTATATGACATTATGCACAACTTGAGACCACACTAGAGGGGTAGTAGTATATACTATATGACATTATGCACAACTCGAGACCACACTAGAGGGGTAGTATATACTATATGACATTATGCACAACTCGAGACCACACTAGAGGGGTAGTATATACTATATGACATTATGCCAATCGAGACCACACTAGAGGGGTAGTATATACTATATGACATTATGCACAACTCGAGACCACACTAGAGGGGTAGTATATACTATATGACATTATGCACAACTCGAGACCACACTAGAGGGGTAGTATATACTATATGACATTATGCACAACTTGAGACCACACTAGAGGGGTAGTATATACTATATGACATTATGCACAACTTGAGACCACACTAGAGGGGTAGTATATACTATATGACATTATGCACAACTTGAGACCACACTAGAGGGGTAGTATATACTATATGACATTTACTATGCACAACTTGAGACCACACTAGAGGGGTGTATTTTTGTGAGTATATACTATATGACATTATGCACAACTTGAGACCACATAGAGGGGTAGTATATACATATGACATTATGCACAACTTGAGACCACATAGAGGGGTAGTATATACTATATGACATTATGCACAACTTGGCCACATAGAGGGGTGTATATACTATATGACATTATGCACAACTTGAGACCACACTAGAGGGGTAGTATATACTATATGACATTATGCACAACTTGAGACCACACTAGAGGGGTAGTATATACTATATGACATTATGCACAACTTGAGACCACACTAGAGGGGTAGTATATACTATATGACATTTGCACAACTCGAGACCACACTAGAGGGGTAGTATATACTATATGACATTATGCACAACTTGAGACCACACTAGAGGGGTAGTATATACTATATGACATTATGACACTTGAGACCACACTAGAGGGGTAGTATATACTATATGACATTATGCACAACTCGAGACCACACTAGAGGGGTAGTATATACTATATGACATTATGCACAACTTGAGACCACACTAGAGGGGTAGTATATACTATATGACATTATGCACAACTCGAGACCACACTAGAGGGGTAGTATATACTATATGACATTATGCACAACTTGAGACCACACTAGAGGGGTAGTATATACTATATGACATTATGCACAACTTGAGACCACACTAGAGGGGTAGTATATACTATATGACATTATGCACAAATTGAGACCAAACTAGAGGGGTAGTATATACTATATGACATTATGCACAACTTGAGACCACACTAGAGGGGTAGTATATACTATATGTCATTATGCACAACTTGAGACCACACTAGAGGGGTAGCATATACTATATGTCATTATGCACAAATTGAGACCGCGCTAGAAGAAAAGGGCAGTGTGCGGTATATGTCATTATAGAAATTCAATGTCGTGTATTGTATAATTCATGACGCTGGAGACAGAGATAGTGCACAATTATTTATTAGGACAAGGGAACAGGATAAGGGGGCGGAAATGGGCGGTACATCCGGGCCGTCGCATCTAATCATTATCCTAAACAGTTAACATGAACCTACCTAAAACTCTCATCTGAATGTAACATGGCTTCAGAATCATCTTACCTTAGACTGTAACATACACACACGTTAGCAACACTCGAACCAACTGGTAACCAGGCAAGTAGGCAACGGTTAAGCTTAATTACCACATCAGTTAGCATTAGTTACTCTACCTATACACACTCTAACTGAAGTAAACACGGCTTCAGGAGAACTTACACGGCGCGATAACAGTCACCTGCACTTACGGGTTCCAGCGGACAGGTAATCGATGTGTCACGATGATAAGTATCATGAGATCAGTTAAACTTAAGAATAGTCATTCACAATAGGGTGCGATAACAGCCACACTCACTTAAGGTTTGCAGTTATCAGTTGAATGGTAAGGCAGTTGGCAAGTATCATGAGATCAGGTCAGCTTAATAATAGCAAGGCGTGTTAACGGTGCAATAACAGCCACACCTCTTAAGGTTTGCAGTGATCAGTTGAGATGACAGTCAGAGGTTTAAGTAACATGAGATCAGGTATGCTTACGACTAGTACTCAGGGGCGGTGCCCTCGGCCACCCACTCAAGGGTCGCCGCGAACCGTCAGTACATACGACAGAGTAAGTATCAAGAGGCCAGACAGCTTAAGGGTAACTTACGGTAGTGGAAGAAACTCAGCTTCAAGAGTCTTAATCGAGGAGATGTCAATCACTCCAGCCTTAACAACTGAAAAAGACATTCAACACAACGTCAGGAGGTGCACCCTTGTAATACACAGACATTCATAACGACACCACCTTGTTTACAGAAGCAGGCTTTGTTCGATATTCCTTACTCACAGCTACTCACCGCAACTTCTTGGCAACACGTCAGATAACCAACTAGTAATGAGGGCCAGAGAGACCCTTGACAAGTGCAGCCACCGATCTAAGCTTCACCCAGTTACGTCGGTAGTCACAGCACTAACCGAGCTGTCAACAAGTTACTCACCCCACACTAACCCGGCTCATGAAACAGACCGGTTGCGAACGTTCTTATGGAGTCCGATGCGAGCATCACAGGGAAGCACCTCAAACACTCAGCTAACAATAGATATTACAAGGGGTGGGTGGGAAGGGAAAAAACGAAGGGCAGAGGTTCCTGAGCGAAGACATAGCAGTGCAGGTAGGACCGTACTCCAAGACGAACCTTCCTTGACTAGCCTTGAAAAAGTGTGTCAGAACGTTCTGTTTCCAAGGCGCGCAGACGCGCCTCCCAGTAATTCAATAGCTAACCCTTGGGCCAACGTAGCTAGCTTTTCCTGACTAGTCACTTCTCCATATTTTGACAACCAGTGGCCACTGTACCCAGCTTAAGAGGCCCTGGTTAACAGCGCGTACATTCCGCTGGTACACTAAGCTCCGTCTCCAGGTCACGAATTACTCATGTTACTAGTAACATGCAACAATTCATGACGATGGAGACAGAGATAGTGGCACAATTATTTAAAAGGGACAATTGGGGAACAGGGACAAGGGAGAGCAGGAAATGGCGGGTACATCCCCCGGGCCGTTCGCATCTAATCATTATCCTAAAACAGTTAACTGAAACCTACTAAAACCTTCGATGTAACTTGACTTCAGAATCATATTACCTTAGACTGTAAAAATACTACACACGTTAGCAACACTCGAACAAACTGGTAACCAGGCAAGTAGGCAAAGGTTAAGCTTAATTACCACATCAGTTAGCATTAGTTACTCTACCTATACACACTCTAACTGAAGTAAACACGGCTTCAGGAGAACTTACACGGCGCGATAACAGTCCCATGCACTTACGGGTTCCAGCGGACAGGTAATCGATGTGTCACGATGATAAGTATCATGAGATCAGTTAAACTTAAGAATAGTCATTCACAATAGGGTGCGATAACAGCCACACTCACTTAAGGTTTGCAGTTATCAGTTGGATGGTAAGGCAGTTGGAAAGTATCATGAGATCAAGGCAGCTTAACAATAGCAAGGCGTGTTAACGGTGCAATAACAGCCACACCTCTTAAGGTTTGCAGTGATCAGTTGAGATGACAGGCAGAGGTTTAAGTAACATGAGATCAGGTATGCTTATGACTAGTACTCAAGGGCGGGGCCCTCGGCCACCCACTCAAGGGTCGCCGCGAACCGTCAGTACGTACGACAGAGGAAGTATCAAGAGGCCAGACAGCTTAAGGGTAACTTACGGTAGTGGAAGAAACACAGCTTCAGGAGTCTTAATCGAGGAGATGTCAATCACTCCAGCCTTAACACTGAAAAAGACATTTAACACAACGTCAGGTGGTGCACCCTTGTAATACACAGACATTCGTAACGACACCACCTTGTTTACAGAAACAGGCTTTGTTCAATATTCCTTACTCACAGCTACTCACCGCAACATCCTGGCAACACGTCAGATAACCAACTAGTAATGAGGGCCAGAGAGAGCCTTGACATGTGCAGCCACCGTTCTAAGCTTCACCCAGTTACGTCGGTAGTCACAGCACTAACCGAGCTGTCAACAAGTTTACTCACCCCACACTAACCCGGCTCATGAAACAGACCGGTTGCAAACGTTCTTATGGAGTCCGTTGCGAGCATCACAGGGAAGCACCTCAAACACTCAGCCAAATAAGGATGAGAGTGTTTGAGGGGCTTCCGAGAACGCGGTCCGATCCACATACTGAAACAGCGCAGCCGAGCTCCAGCGACCTACCTCCCGCACCCCTTTTTCGGACGCTCCACCTTTGGCACTAGATTGAGCTCCTCCTCTTCTCAGGCTATGCAGTGTCACAGAGGAGGGGGAAGGGTGCCCGGACAGGGTGAGAGCCAGTCGTAGTGCCTTGGTTAGGCACGATGCTAACAGAGGAGCTCCGCTTTTATGCTTAAAGGCGGGGTCGCCGAACCCGACCGGCGTATGCCTCACGTACCTCTTCCAGGCATGCAGAGGGCAGCACGGGGACCCAGGAATGCACGGGAGCCTCACCGAGAAGCTGCTCCCTCCTAGCCTCGCCGTCTTAGTGGACCGGACCCGTATGAAGAGGCTTCTCGCACGTACCCGGATGTCCGCCCCTTTCAAAGCACGGTCTGCGTCGTCCGACCTCGGATCAAAAAACAGGTTAGATTGACGTAGGAACGTAAAGTAAGCCACCAGAGTTGCGGCAATTAGCACAAGGGTACAGTTACCGGCCTTCCGGAATTCTTTAACAATCCCTTTAATGTCCCTGACTGTTAACGGTGGCGCCTGTACTGGCTTGTGGACGCTTAACCTGTGAACCCCTTTTTTCATAATACCAGCTAAGTAAGTATCAAACGCCTCGACCTTTCCTTTATGTAACAAAATCCATGTTCTGGCCCCGCTTAGGTAATTGTTCACTGCACCTGGAGATTTCAGCTTGTCAGCCAGAAAGGCTATATAGTTTAGTATGTCATCTCTTTGTGGTCTATACACATTAACCTCGTTCAGGGTAGCAAACTTAACATAACACTCTGCCTGAACTCTTTTGTTCCTCCACGAGCCCACCGATAGGCCCGCCTTAACCAACTCTAGAACTTTCCGGGGCAGCTGCACACGGTGACCTAGGAAGAGAGAGGCAATTAAGAAACGAGCTTCCTAGGTCACAGTGCAGTGTTACAACTTGAGCAGCTCGGCGTAGAACATATGGTCTAAGCGCACCCTAGTAATGCCCCTACCCCGAGACTCCGCAGCCACTCTGGCAGCATGAGCCCGAGAGCCGTCACCCCTACTCAGGAGGTCTGCGAAAACTAACTGCACTCCCGGCACGTGTCTCACAGCAATGTCACATGTTCTCTCAGCCGCGAAGCGCCAAATTTCCCTTGCGCATGCGCAGAGCACTTCATCCCTCCCCGTGCCTGAGTCTAGAACTATCTGCGAAGCCAGGTTGTCGGTGTTAATGACCACCTGGTAGTCCGATACATTGGGTGGGGAAAGGGCATGTAGGGCGGCCACCAAGTTAATGGCCTCCAGCTGAGCGATATGGAAGCGCTTACCCAACAAGTGGGGGCTGTAAATCTCAGTAAAATAATGGTCCTGTGAGAACCCTCCCCCGCCCCGAAGACATGAGTCACACTCCAGCAGCCATATTTTAAGCGCCAAGGGACGCATAAGGACCAAACCATTGGACTGCCGTGCGTAGCTCGTAAACCAGGCGAGGTCACCTAAAACCTCTCTTGTAACAGAGATAGTCCCAAAGAACGGGCTTGCTCGCAAGAACGCTAGGAGTCTATTCATGAAGCGGCGAGCTGGGCACACACACCTCGACAAAAACTGCAGTTTCCCCACTAAAACCTGAATCGCCTTCCTAGTTACCTTGGTGCCAACACACCACACCATACAGAGGCTAACTACCTCTTCAAGCTTAGCCTGGGGGATCCTAACTACCATACCCTGCGTATCTACCACGAAGCCCAGCCAGGTTAGCTGCGTAGTAGGTGGAAAACATTTTTCTGTTGCTAAGGTCAGTCCGAGTTTGCCAGTTAATGATACCAGGTAATCAAAAGCCTCCCTCGCCCTTGCTTCAGAGGCCTCCACCCCGACGAAGTCGTCGAGGTAGCACAGACAGAAGTACCCTGCTTCCCTCAACAGAAACACGACCGCCTGAGTAGTACGGGCGCAAGCCATCGCCGAGGTGCGACACCCAAAGGGGGGGGCAATATCAAAGTAAAGCTTTGTATCAGCCTGAATCCCAAACAGAGGAACCGAAAGGGGGCATGTTCGGAGCTGACGATAAGCTCTAGAGAGGTCAGCGGACCATAAGAAAGAACCTTTTCCTAATACTGTCACCTTAGCTGCAAGATCCAGAATACCTGGTAGCTTAAAGCTCAGTTCCTCACCCTGGTACACCCCTCTTCCGATCCCTGAGTTGACGCTACGCCCTCGGGGAAAGCTCAGATCGACGATGACCCTTCTCTCTACCGTATTTTTCTTGGGCCGTGTCATTAGGGGGCTAACTTGACACCAGGGGGTAAAGGGCGGATGAACATACGGACCCAGCAAGGCGCCTTCGTGGAGCTCCCGACTGATATATTTGGAAATCCATATCTCATTACCCGCCTGTTCCCTATGGTTCCTGAATGTCGAGACCGGCGGCTTTTCGCCTACATAATCGGCCGGCCAACCGAATTCTAGAAAGTCCACAATCGCCTTGTCTTCGTATTTAATCAGTTTATCTCGCCAGACGGGTATAACTAGACGAGAGGGAACTGGGATCCTGGCTCCTAGATAATTTGGCAACCCTGACTTCCTAACTTCACCATAAATACTGAGATACTCCCCTGCTGTCTCTAGTATAGCAGAGCTCACCACGGGCCAGAACGACAATAATGAGTCCCTGAAAAGGAGGGGTGAAATGATACGACGAGGTGTCACCACCGGCAGTAACTCAGAACCCTCAGTATCTACCACTAAAACAGCATCATCAGTCACAGGGCTCGCGTCAGGCAACGGAGAATTACTGGCACCCGCACGATCTAGGGTGGGGACCGACAATGCAGGTAACTCAGAAGAACCAACCCAGGAAGTGACTAGGTCACTTAGTACCCCTTTGGATTCATTGCACAAACACGAAGGGCTGTCGCATTGAGAGCAACAAACATTAACTGAGTTCATGCTACAGACCTGATCTAACGAGCTAGTCATATTGGATACTGTTAGGTCATCTGCCATATTGTCTGTACTGACACTTGCTACAGGTACGTAGTTCCCGTGGCCCATAACCCGGCCTATTGTACTCAACACCCCAGTTCCCGCTATCTCTTTACCATCCCCGTAAGTTAACGCTGAGCCAGAACTCGTAACAGTACCCCCACCATTAATAACAGGTCTCAACTCCACCGCGGAATCTGCAATATCGCGAACAATTACTAAGTTATTGGATATCGAGCCCCGCCACCTGTTAATAGAAGCTCGCCGATCGTAAGTGGGAAGCACAACCGGCACTTTAACACTCACTACATTAGGGCTTGAGTCAAGGGTGGCCTCAGCGAGGCCTACCCCGTAAAAACCGGTTTCAACGCGGAAGGAGGATTCTCAATACTGCTCACCCTATCCTGTGCCCTACGTTTACTAAAGCAGTCTATTTCACGGTGAAAGTTCATTTTCCGGAACCGCTTGGCGCACCAACTGCAGCAGTGACAAAACTTGTTAGGGAGCTCACCATGCGACTTGAAGTATCCACAAGTGTCACCCTTGTTCCAGCCCGGGCAAGGTTCCCCATCTACCGCTGCATTGAACTCTCTCCCTACCCAGCCCGCGTTAGCACCCCCTTCTGCCTTCTTATCTTTCCCTACAGCTAGTCTAGTACCCACCGCAAAAATGTCACGTTGTATGTCCTTAATTGTAGCCCTGTCTTCCCAACCCCCCTCTAAGCGGCCGTCGCTAATCATTGAAAACACCTTTTCCGACCACAGAAGTACAGTGTGCCAATCCCATACAGCCGCCATTTCGGCGATATCCACCATGTGTTGCCTGATATGCTTTACGGATCTTGAATGCAGACTATCTACATTCAGCAACCGGTTGATAGCCGACATATATTCATACCACGTGGCAGAGCCCAGTGGTACAGATCCCATCACATCATCCCTAATTACAAACAGATGAGGTAACAGGCGTTTCTTACCCCGCTTAGGCTTTCCGCGTCGACCTCTGTGTCTTAGTAGCCGACGGAAGTCATCCGAGGAGGAGGCAGAGGAAAGGTCTGACGCTGAAGCATCAGAGTCGGAGTCACCCCGCGCCACACGTTGAAGCTTGCGCCGACGATGCCGCCGACGTCGCGATGATGAAGACGTTCTTTTCCTCCTTTGGTTACCCCTTGAGCAGCCAGTTGGCGACTCGGACTCCGGGTCTGAAGCTTGTTCCACCACGGGCGACGACGTATGACTCACACATCTCTTTTTTCTCCTAGGGGGAGACTGCGGCACTTGCGACTCAGTACCCACATCGCGCGACGAAGTAGACTTCCCTGCACACAAGGACACCTTGATGCTCTCTAGTTGCTCAACCAACAATTTCGTGTTGGCTTCCCAGTGTTTTTTAAGCTCCCTCTGCAGGAATTCCACCGTCACAGTGTCGTGGTTTGTAGTAACTGTGTCGGTATCCACTAACTCATCAGGCAGGGAGCTAGGGCCGGCTACAGGAGACAATCCCGAAGCCTGGCCCGAGAGGAGGCAGCCCGATGACGCCTCCATCTCCGAGACCCTCCTTTTCCGCGTAGAGCGATGCAGAGGCATAATGAAACACTGCCACCAGCAGCGAAACCTGGTGAAGCCGCGGGAGCTTGGATAGGCTTGCTAGGCAGCGAAAGGCCAGACAGTACAGGGTTCTCAGATAAGAGAAACGACACCGCAGCTAGACACTTAGGACCAGGACGAGGTCCACACGGAATCCACTCCACACACTTAATCCACCCAACCGTACTTCAAGTTATGAACACCTGAAGAGCGGTACACATCAGCCGTAGGTCCGGTACACTTAAACCGTAATCCGTTACACAGAGCCCAGTTCCCAGCACGTACTCCACCGCACACGTACTCCACAGCAACCGTACAAGACACTCACCCGACTCAGAGCGTACTAGGAGAAGGGGCACAAGAACTCTTGCCGCTAAGGACACTACATATCCAGGTAGCTGCACGTACTCCACGAGCCAGGTCACTGCACGTACATCACAAGGACCAGGTCACAGTTCACACGTACTCCACATCAACGGTACAGAAAAACTCACCCGACTCAAGGCAGTCGCGGACTCCACTGCTAAGGCACTGACTCCACTCAAGTTGCGACTCTAGCAGCACATGTACTCCACTCAACGTACTCCAAGATCCTCAGAGGGGACACCGGTAGGATCCTGATAATCGACTAGCAACTTCTTGCTATAGCGAGTTCAGCATCTCGGGCGCGCGGTGGTTGATGGGAAGTCATCGGGATAACAAACCCATGTGCAGTGTAGAAGTTGCTCACGGCCATTGACAATGCACTGAGTTGCCGGTACGCGCAGTAGAAATATTATTTTATTCAAATTAGTAGAAATCGAGAACCCTAACCATATCAATTTAAGATAATCTTCTTGGTAAACATGTTCCTATATGTGTGCCAATCTAATTGTTCCTAGGTAGTGTGGTTTAAGAGATATCTAACTTTTTCTGTAAGAAGATTGCTCACGGCCATTGACTCGATTGAGATTGTCGGAAGGCGCAGTGTGAACCGTTAGGTTTAATCGATCCGATGAAAGCTTTATAATTATTTCACAAAATAAAGGTCCCCATAGAGAAGCATTGCCGCAGCACACATCACGGCGTATTTTACCGTAATCCGGCGATGAGCTGGATACTGCGTCAACAAAGTGCACCAAGGGGGCCTGTAAGTCCACGAGACCGCGAGAACTGTCTCGATGGACGCTGAGAGAGCTGCTGTGTCGGCAGGAGGCAGGGGGACCCGGTTGGTTCCTGGGGCGACTCAACCAGCCACGGCTGCGACCCAGCCAGCTACTGAAGACTCTGCAGCTTGTTCCCAGTCCGTTAACCTTGACCGGCAGAGGCAGAGGGCCCAGGATATGTCCTGTGATGAGTGACCCAACCAGCCACGGCTGCGTCCCAACCAGCCACTGACTACTCTGGAGCTTGTTCCGGACGGTCACCCCGTCGCTGGCGGCCAGTGCTACTTGTACGCTGAAGACGCTGCCGCACAGAACGCGCTAATTCTTGACTTGGAATGTGAACACCGAATTCCTAGATCAGAGAACCTTCCAAGCCCGTAGTGGCTTAATCCACCAGAACGATGAGAACTTGAGATATCAGTCCCTAATAAAGACTTCAGTTGGGAAGCTTCCAACTCCGTTGAATCCCTTATAACCCCACAAAGGGAGCGCACAGCAGGCCGTACCACCGAGAATCCGGGTACGCGCAGTTCCAGGCCTGACTTAAACAAACGTACTCCACAGATAGAACTCTTAATCCGCACAAACCGCTACACTGAGTCCAATATTCCAGCACACGTACTCCACAGCACACGTACTCCACATCAACCGTACAAAACTCAGCCAACTCAAAAAAAAACCGAAGGGCAGAGGTTCCTGAGCGAAGACATAGCAGTGCAGGTAGGACCGTACTCCAAGACGAACCTTCCTTGACTAGCCTTGAAAAAGTGTGTCAGAACGTTCTGTTTCCAAGGCGCGCAGACGCGCCTACCCAGTAATCAAAAGCTACCCTGGCAACGTAGCTAGGCTATCCTGGCACCTAGTCACTTCTCCCATAGCTTGAACAACCAGTGGCCCACTGTCCCAGCTTAAGAGGCCTGGTTAACCAGCGGCGTAATTCCGCCTGGTACACTAGCGCCGTCTCCAGGTCACGAATTACTCATGTTACTAGTAACATGCACAATTATTTAGATGAAGAGCTCTTTTCCAAAACGCAATAAGCGCCAATCCAACAAATGAGCTTGCAATGCCAATGCCAATTTGTAGATCATGCTTTGGAAAAGAGCTCTTCATATATATAAACGCTCTTCATATAGATACATATATGAATAGCTCTTTTCCACAGCACAAGCTACAAGCTTGGCATTGACATTACAAACTTATTTGTTTGGATCGGCGCTTATCACGTTTTGGAAAAGAGCTCTTCATATATATATATTTATATATATTTATAGGTATTCCCCACTACCAAGGAGCATATCTCATATCTCTGATACCATTCAGTGAATGAACATAAATAGAAATGTTCAAGAATTTCCTGATATTCCTTCATTAGGCCTACCAACCAAAACACCTCTAATCCCAACCACTGAAACCATTAAACACAATTAATGTAGTTTATTAATTAAATAATGTGGTTTTTCTTGTCAGGGCCAGAGCACTGGCCAGTCTTCCGGTTCCAGCCATACAGTCAAATTGCTTGATACATGAATGAAACTACCACTTGTAATAGTAAAGTGCATAGCCCGGCAGTTCGGTAAACAAAATATTACACATTTATTGAATACATGCGTTAATGATGAAATCCATTACGTGAACATAATAAGCCATCAAGACTACTTGATATATAATATTTGTATTGTATGTAATTAAAACCGTGTGCATAGTATTACTTCTATTAAATGTTATATATATATATATATATATATATATATGTATATATATACAAAGCACAAACCATGTTTATAGTTTTATTTCTTTTAAATATTATATATATTATCATAAACCGTGTATATAGTATCACTTCCTTTAAATTATATATATAATAATAAATCATGTATATAGTATTTCTTATTTTTTTACTAAATGTATTTTATTCAGCGAATAATGTCTTTTGTCAGTGCCAGAGCACTAATCTTCCAGCCGTTCATTACAATTTGTTGGTACATAAATGACAATATCAGTTGCAATAATAACCACATGAAAAACATAATATAAATTGATTAGTCATTGTAATAGTAACTGCATACAATTCCAGTTCAACATATGTATTATGCACTTGGTGAGCATGCATCAATAAATGTACAAGCTGATTCTAGAATTGTCTTTAAACACTTCTTTCTTCCTTTGCTTTCTCTTTTCTTTTTTCAAAAAGATATAACATATCTCCAATACACATATATATATTATATTGTAAATATGCAAATCAGTGGATCCAATCACCAAAAACAAATGCGAGAAACCTGCCCATTTTTTAATCCCATCACAAGTGTTCCATTTTGTGTGACCTAATGATGGGATCGAGGTCTGAGATTGCAGTGGGGACTTACATCAAACAGGTATTATGTCAATTTAAAGGAAAATGTTAGGTAATAGGTTTTGAAGGAAGGTGTAGTAGGGCTGGGTAGGGGTGGGAAGGGGATCAGTGTGCAGGGCTGTATAAGTGCATTTGAGAACATTATATATATATATATATATATATGTATGTACAAGGGTCAGGGCAAGGAAGGCCTTTAGGATACCGATAACTGTGTAGGGGTCTGACATGCCTGTTGTATTTTCATTAAGTTTTTAAATTCAAGGAGACTTGTGGACCGTCTTGTCCTCACTGAAAGTTTATTCCACAATGTGCCACCTCTGTAAATCGGTGCTTTAATCAGCTTGTTTGTTAGTGGCTTGGGTATTTTTAGAAGTGTAGTGTCTGGTTACTCTGTTTGTATGGTCAACATATTGTTCATCATTGGATCTTTTATACATGAGACTGAGGAGATGTGTGTCCCTCCTTTGGCTAAGGTAGCTGACTTGTGCTTTAGCATGCATTTCCTTTACAGACAGGTTTTTTTCCTCTGTAGACAGTTCTACATGCCCTGTGTTGAATCCTCTGTAATTTGTTTTCTTGTTGTTTTGTCAGCAGTCCATATATTAAATCATTGTAGTCAATTATTGGAAGAATAGTGGCTTTATGTAGTACCTTTTTTTTCTGAAAGTTGTCATTTTTATGCCTATCATTTGATTAAGTCTTGAGAGTTGTCAATTACCATTTAGTGTAGAATTGAGTGTGGTCTCTAACTATTTGTATGTGTCTACCTCATTCAAAATTGCATCACCCAAATATAAATTGATAGGTTGAGCTCTGGATTTTTTTTCTTTGTTTGCAAAGATTATGTATTCAGATTTCTTTGCATTAATTGTCAATTTATTTACCTTACACTAGTACATCCTCAACTACCTCCACTGCATATGCAATGTTTGGGCTATGGGCTGTAAGGGCCGCATCATCAGCAAACAGTGTGAACATGGCCTCATTTGTTACCAAGGGCAAGTCATTAATGAATATGAGGAAGAGTAGTGGCCCAAGCGTGGGGTACTCTCTGTTGACTTAGTGCCATTTATTTTTGTAACTTGTTGTCTATTTGATAGATAGTTGGCTATAAATGTACAAGATATAGGACCAAGTCCTGCCCTTTCAATTTTCCAGAGTAAAATGTCATGGTCTATTGTGTCAAAAGCTTTCTTGAAATCAAGAAAAATGGTTATTGTCAGATCTCCTCTATCCATGTTGGTCACCAGTTCATCTAATAGAATGCCTAGGGCTATTGTGGTTGATTTATCTTTTCTGAAGCCATTTTGCTGTTTGGCAAAGGAGTTGGTGTCTTCCATGAAGGTTTTATTTGATCATGGATTATTTGTTCGATGACTTTGCCAGGGAGGGGCAGTATTGATATTGGTCGCAGTTCATTGGATGATTTAGGATTACTTATCGTTGTTATTGGTGTGACAGTAGCTATTTTCCATTTATCTGGGAATACACCTGTTTCAATGACAAGGTTGTAGAGATGTGTAAATTCGTTTATTAGGATGCTAATGGCAGTCTTAATGAAGGCTCAATTTATATTCATCATACCAGATGATTTATATGAGTATCACTTCTTTCAAATTATATATAATGCTAAATCATGTATATAGTATTGTAGTGGTCTGCACTGACCTCTCAGGCAAGTAACCACATAGACAGGTAGGCGTGGGGAGTGTATTGATATCAGGGAGCCTAGGTGGTGTAATGGTTAGCACACTGGCCCGGAATGCAAAGAGATGTGGGTTCGAGTCCCGCTCTAGGCCAGTATTTCCCATTTTCATCACCCCCGACACTGGTTGCCGTGATCAGGATCCTGTACAAGCTTTGCGCTGTATGGTTGTTGAACCTACCCTGTGTATGTATGTGTTAGTGCATTGCCTGTATGTATGTAATTGTAAGCATTACAAGACTTACAATTCCAGGGGGACGAGTGTAGTGGTCTGCACTGACCTCTCAGGCAAGTAACCACATAGACAGGTAGGCGTGGGGAGTGTTTGATATCAGGGAGCCTAGGTGGTGTAATGGTTAGCACACTGGCCCGGAATGCAAAGAGATGTGGGTTCGAGTCCCGCTCTAGGCGCAGTATTTCCCATTTTCATCACCCCCACGACAGTATTATTTATATTAAAGCTGCATAGTCCAATGAAAACATCAAATTTTCAAAACCAAAACGTGTATCTAGATTTGAGTTGACATATCTAAGTTAGATACTTTTGCACTTATCAAGCATTTGACACCATATAGAACAGAACACTGAACCAATTTAAAAGCGTTTGTTACTGCAGAAGCTTATGGTGTCAGAGTTTTGGCGTGCTTGCCAAAACAAATTTTGTGTGTTTGCACTTCAAATACCAGACGGGATGGCCGAATGAGTTAGAGCGTCTGTCTCCCATGCTGGTAGATCGTGGGGTCGTGGTTTCGAATCCTGGTCGAGTCAAACCAATCACTTAAAAATTGATACTTGTCGCTTCCTAGCCAGACACTCAGCATTACTAGGATAGGGCAAGAAGCAGTGGAATGAGGAAGACCAGTCGTCTGCAACTGAAATTTCCCCTCTTAAACAACTAATGTACCAACAACAACAACAAAAATCTCAAAAGTTAAAGTTGCATAGTCCGATGGTTTTGAGTTTCTGTAATTTTTCTGACATAAATATATTAGATCGATCACTAGTATCTACTTTACATTAGTTTAAAGTTACTTTTAGTTTAAATGGTAAACTTTTGAGATATTTGAAGTGCAAACAAGGAAAATTAGTTTTGGCAAGCTTGCCAAAACTCTGACACCATAGACTTCTACAGTAACAGGTTCTATTAAATTGACTCAGTATTGCCTTCCATGCAGAATCAAATGTTCAATAAGTGCATCAGTATCTAAGTTAGATATGTAAAAATAAAATCTAGATAATTGTTTTGGTTTTGAAAATAAATTTCATATTTCATCGGACTATGCAACTTTAACCATTTAAAATAAAAGTTACTTCAAACCAAAGTAAGGTAGATAATAACTATCAAACTAATATATTTATCTCAGAAAATGACAGAAACTCAAAACCATCGGACTATGCAACTTTAAGTTATATATATATAAATGATAAAGCGTTTATAATTATATTGTTTCACTTCTTTTAAATTGTATATATATATATATATTATATACACACATACAAATGTATATAATTATATATATATAAATGATAAAGCGTTTATATTGTTTCACTTCTTTTAAATTGTATATATATATATATTATATACACACATACAAATGTATATAATTATATATATATAAATGATAAAGCGTTTATATTGTTTCACTTCTTTTAAATTGTAATATATATATTATATACACACATACAAATGTATATAATATATATATATAAATGATAAAGCGTTTATATGGTTCACTTCTTTTAAATTGTATATATATATATATTATATACACACATATAAATGCATTATATATAAATGTATGTATGTATGTATATATATATATATATTATATATATATATTATATAATATATATATATTATATAAATATATACATATATAGTGATAAACCGTCAAGACTGCATTGTAGTGATGTCTTTAAAAAAAAACCTCACTTAGTTTTCTCACCAAAAAGACGAATAACTGAAACTGTGCGCAATGAAAGACCCCCTGTTTTCGTAAGTGGCGTCCGACGCCCCCTGAAGCAGGTCAGGCGTACAGAGGACCGAGTCAGCGTGACCCACAAAACACAGCCTCGCAGCCATTTCACTACAGTCGGTGACAAACTTGAGCACCGAGAGGGGCAGTGTACACTACACGTCATTATGTACAACTTGAGACTGCACTAAAGGGGCAGCAGTCACTACGCGACATTATGTACAACTTGAGACCGCACTAAAGGGGCCGTGTACACTACGCGACATTATGTACAACTTGAGACCGTACTAAAGGGGCAGTGTACACTACGCTTCATTATGTACAACTTGGGACTGCACTAAAGGGGCAATGTACACTATGCTTCATTATGTACAACTTGAGACCACACTAAAGGGGCAGTGTACACTACACGTCATTATGTAAACTTGAGACCAAACGAAAGGGGCAGTGCACACTACACATCATTGTACACACCTTTAGAGCGAACTAAAGGGACAGTGTACACTATATGTTATTACGCACAACTTGAGATCACACTGATCTGGCAGTGTACACTATGCATCATTACGCTCAATTTGAGACCACACTAAAGGGGCAGTGTACACTATATACATCATTACGCTCAACTTGAGACCACACTAAAGGGGCAGTGTGCACTATATGTCATTACGCTCAACTTGAGACCACACTAAAGGGGCAGTATACACTATATGTCATTACACTCAACTTTGGACCACACTAAAGGGGCAGTGTATACTATATGTCATTATGCTCAACTTGAGACCACACTAAAGGGGCAGTGTACACTATATACATCATTACGCACAACTTGAGACCACACTAAAGGGGCAGTGTACACTATCTGTCATTATGCTCAACTTGAGACCACACTAAAGGGGCAGTGTACACTATTTGTCATTATGCTCAACTTGATACCACACTAAAGGGGCAGTGTACACTATATATATCATTACGCTCAACTTGAGACCACACTAAAAGGGCAGTGTAAACTATATGTCATTACGCTCAACCTGAAACCCCTGAAACTGGGCAAGTTATATGAGACGTGGCTTGTACTGTGATTGTGGTCGGTTCTTCCATTTACGAGCTGAGTAGTTCATTACCTGCATATATCATGCAGGTTAATTACTTGTATCACAGGCCAGTGTGTCGCATACAACAACAGGAGCTGCCTTCTACACAGGTATAAGTTATAAATGTGGCCAGCAGTGGCGGCTGTGTGTGGTGATTTAACAATAACACTCGCAGGTGGCGCCATGTGAGAGAAATGGGAACTAGAGCTATATATATAATAAGGGAGTTATATATATATATAGACTGTACTGGATATAAACTGAAAAGGGATCATATCATTGTTTATAGGTCTATATATATATATATCATTCTGATATACATACATAAATTATATATGTACGTATACATATGCACAATATATATATATCCCATGTGAGATATCAGGAGTTCAATTCCCAGTAGAGTCAAACCAATGAGTCACAAAATTGATACTCGTCACCTCCTTGCTTGGCGCTCATCATTAATAGGATACCTTGAGGACTGGTTAACTCAGTGTCAGGATAATGTGATTGAGAGGGATATTGGGTCATGGTGCTGGTGGCCTGATTTCCTAGTGGGGCAGCACTATAACATCACCATGAGGTCACAATGTCACAGGTCAGTACGCATCCTGAATTGAACTTAGATGTTGCGAGGATGTAAAGCTCCAACAACCAACCAATCATAAACTCATATTAATTTCTGAATTCTGAAATTGCTGTTGAATCTTGGAATACATTTCTCACACCATGGTATCACCAATCCGTTAGCCTCTATACAAAGTTGTACTCTTTTTTTTCCCTTATTAAAAAAGGTTACACGTTCCTTCTAAATTCTTTGGTTGCTCCCTGTTTGGAGACCCTCTTTAATTGTGACAATCAGTTAATTAATACTAGAATTTATTATCTTTCTTTAACTCTTTAATTTACTCACATTTCGGCTACCCCTTCCCTCTCTTCTTCCTCCTGTCCGTGTGCACCACATTGGGAGACTAGGCTACCAGCACCATGACCTGCTATCCCACTCCGTCACATTATCCTGACACCAAACCAACCAGTCCTTGCCCTATCCTAATAATGCCAAGAACTTGGATAGGAAGCAACAAGTATCAGTTTTGTAAGTTATCGGTTTGACTCGACCGGGAATTGAAGTCCCTACCTTCCGCACAAGAGGCCTGCACTCTATCGATTCGGCGACTCATGTTTGATACTGCTGTCATGATATTAGCTTAGAATTGGATGTTTCTATGAGGTAAAAGCCCGATTAACAAACAGGCGGGCTGTCTACGTGTTCTCCTTTCTTACCTAGAGCTTGCTAGGACGTAAAACAACAATAAACAAACCTTTCTTAATCTTACCTCGCCTCTACCACTGTATCACCCCTCCCCACGCACATGCGCACATGCACACACATTCGCGCATGCGCACATGCGCACACTCGCACATGCGCACGCGCACATTCGCACATGCGCGCGCACACATACACACACATGCGCACGCACGCGCCACCAACCATGCGCACACTTTCTGTGTCTGGTTCTCCCCGGTTGGCGAGCACGATGTCGGAGCTGAGTCCTGAGAGTGATGAAGTGGACTGTTATCACTGCGCATACACAAACACCGACAGGCGGTGGGAATCTTTGAAACACCACAATGGGTGTGGTCGATGGTGTTTCTATTGGAAGACAGTGGCGTGGAAGCGAATGCATGAAAAAGCATGTCTGCTGGTGCTATAGTTTACATAACCTAAAACTAGGACGTGTGCGTGAGGAGGAGTGGGTGGTTGGGTGGCGGTGTGTGTGTGTATGGGGGGGGGGCGCTTTGCATAATGACGTGTGCTTTCTCTAACGTGGACCTGTGTACATACACCCACCCACGCCGCCATGACATAGGCGTGACATTATTTCAAGTGGGTTTAAATTGGGGTGGTGACTCTCAAATTTGTCCAAAAAATCTGATGAGGCGAATATGTTTTCATTACATTTCTCCAGGGGCTACAGGGAGATCTATCTATGCTTATTTATAACGTGTATATATATTTTTAACGTGTATATATATTTATATATAATATATATATATATATATATATATATATATATAAAACAAACGTTCCGTTTTGTTATATATATTATATATATATATATATAATATATATAACAAAACGGAACGTTTGTTTTATTTAACAATGCCTTTGGAGCACACTAATTTTTATCATCAGCTATTGGATGCCAAACAAATGTCATTCTGACATATTTCTTTGAAGGAAACCTGCTGCCGGCATATTGGCTACTCTTTCCGATAACCTGCAAGGGGTCTTTTAATTGCACTTGCCCATAGACAGGACAGCACATACCACAGCCTTTGATGAACCAGTTGTGGACCACTGGTTGGAATGGAAAATAACCCAAACTGCAAATGTGTCCACTGAGCAGGATCTATCGGATGACCCACACCTTCACAGGTGGAGACTCTACCACCTGAGCTACGTCCCGTTCCGATATCTATCACACACACACACATACACATATATACATATATATATATCATATATACGAGTATATAAATGTGTATGTGACACACTGTAAATGGATATACATACCTATATAGGACGTCAGAAGAGATTCCATAAGCTTCAGCCTTTTTGGCAAGCTGTGTCTGTAGTATGTCTACTATGGTTCGTGTTGGTAAATGTCAGTTGTCCAGACTGCATGCAAATAAACAAGAACTATGGAAAATAGCCAAACTAGATATATTTTTACTTTTACCTTTTCGCCAAAGTAGATCAAACACGCGTAAAGAGAAGTGTATACCCTCTATATATATTATACGGGCTCCCCTTTCTACTCTTTTCCTTTTCTTTGTTAATTTCATCATAGTCCTTGCCAAACCTCGGTGGCTGTTCAGAATATATTAATATTTGCAATCAGAGCAGAAATTAACTTCTATCTATGGTGCATGGTGGTCGATTAGAGAGGTTTTACTGTATATATCTATATTTTCTTTTTACCAATTTGTTGGAGTAAATCATGAATATACTATCAAATTCTAACCAAAGTCTCATTACGGGTACATACTCCATTAGTTTAACCAAAACTTCATATCTTTTTACTTTTACTGTTTCGCCAAAGTAAATCAAACACGCGTAAAGAGAAGTATATACCTGCTATATATATTATACGGGCTCCCCTCTCTGCTCTTTTCCCTTTCTCTCTTAATTTCATCACAGTCCTTGCCAAACCTCGGTGGCTGTTCAGAATATATTAATATTTGCAATCAGCGCAGAAATTAACTTCTGGCTCAGGTAGAGCCTGATCAAGCCAAGAATATATATATATATATACCTACAGTAAAACTCTCTAAATATACCAACCATTGGAGTGACTTTAAATGGTCCATTTAGGGAGGTGGTTGGTTTAGGAAGGTTTCTAAAATCATTACAATGGTATTGTATGGGCGATCATTTGGGACCTAAAATAAGCGATGTTCTAGTTAGATATTGATCTGTGAAGGTGGTCGATTATAGAGGTTGTACTGTATATATATATCTTTTACCAATTTGTTGGAGTAAATCATAAATATACTATCAAATTCTAACCAAAGTCTCATTACGGGTACATACTCCATTAGTTTAAACAAAACTTCATATCGTTTTGCTTAAATTCATGACATTGACACATATAACGCCATATACTTTAGGTCAGAAGAACTTATGAAAACTGACCAGCTTTGAAGATATTTGAAGTGCAAACATGCAAATAAGTGTGTACAAGCAGCAAATGAAGCAATGTGTGATATGTCATTGTTACGCTAACTAGGTCATGCTGAATGGACGCATTTAATGTATTTTTAATGTTCTAATGGGAGAAAACTCAAAAGAAAAGATGAATTGTATGTGCTTTAAACTATATTTCTCGTTTAAGGAGTTGTAACGATATACTTTATTTGTTGTTGAAACTTCTGGTACCACACTAAAGGGGCAGTGTACACTATATGTCATTACGCTCAACTTGAGACCACACTAAAGGGGCATAGTATACTATATACATCATTACGCTCAACTTGAGACCACACTAAAGGGGCAGTGTACCTTATATACATCATGACGCTCAACTTGAGACCACACTAATGGCCTACTTATAACATACGTTTAACTCGTCCTACTCATAGGGTCAAGTTGTGCACGTGTTTCTGGCGATGTTCACATGGCCTATTTTTCAAACAATTCTATTTCCTAGGGTGCTCCTCTCTCTCTCTTTCTCTGTCCCTCTTTCTTTCTTTCTTTCTTTCTCTCTCCCTTTCTCTCTCTCTCTATATATATATACACACATACACACACATACACGTATGCATATGTAGGAGGTGGGTGAAAATAAAAGGAAACATTGTGCTTAATGTGGGACTCGAACTCACACTTCTGCTTTTCCGGGGATAGCATCCTCTGTGTATGTATATATATATATATATATATATATATATATATGTATATATATATATATGTATGTGTATGTAGACCGGATGTGGTGGCCAAATCAGTAGAGCACGGGCTTCCTCTGCAGAAGGTTGGGAGTTCAAATCCCAGCTGAATCAAAGCAATGACTTACAAAATGGACATTTGTCACTACCTAGCCTGGTGGTCAGCATTAATAGGATAGCACAAGGACTGGTTATCACAGTATCAGGATAATGTGAATATGTGGGATATCAGGTCATGGTGCTGGCGGCCTGGTCTCCCATTGGGGCAGCACTACAAAGTAACCATGAGTGTGCACTGTCACAAGTCGTTACCTCTCCTGATATGACCTTACATGTTGCTATGACGTAAAACAACAAACAAACAAACAACATATATATGTGTATATATTGGATATCTATATTTACATGATACAGTTATGCCCATATGATTCACAAGAGCACAGGCATATATATTGTATATATGTATATATATTTATATTTATATATATATATATATATACATATATAAATATAATATATGCGTGTGCTACGGTAACTCATATATATGTATATGCTATACAGTAAAACCTCTCTAACAGACCACGTCTACAAATCGACCACTCCTCTATATCGATCGCTATATTTGGATGCCAAATTATCGCCAATACAATGCCATTGTAACAATTAAAAACTCTAAACCGACCACCTCCCTAAATGGACCATTTAAGATCTGTCCCATGGTCGGTCGATTTAGAGAGGTTTTACTATATATATATATTTAATCGTTAGTACAATCATAGACGATCGAGACTCATGCTATTTCGATAGCCATTACCGGCATCACCCATCACCAGGCTGTCAACCCGCAAGGACGGTCAAAAAGTCATGACTTGCCCAATATGGGGAAAAGGACAAGTAGACAATAACAACTAGCTGCAGTATCATCAGGACATGGTAGAAAATAACAGCGCCATATTATGTATGGCCCAGCAGCATGGTTTGGTGGATAGTTGGATCAGGGTATATGAGGTGGCACATGATATGAAGTTTCTTTAAGTGGTTATTATATTGTAAAGCAATACATTTACACCAGTCAAATGTCGAAATCCAAATCATGCATTTTATACTTCATTATATAGTATCATGATTCATTTTATATAGCTTTCCCTGTTATTGATTCATTCTTTGAATACAGTGACAATTTCAACGGTGATCAATTGGTCTTCCTCGTTCCACTACCCTTTGCCATATCCAATTAATGCTGAGTACAAGGCTAGGTAGGACTACATATCAATGTTTAAGTTATTGGTTTGACTCAGCCAGGGATCGAACCCCAACCTACCACATGGGAACGAAATGTGCAATTCCTTCCTTCCTATACTATATTAATATATGCAAACATAAGGTACATTACAATATCCTATTATCTGCATGAATGAAATAATCAGAGTATAATATTTAATATATGCATTTCGATTTTGGCAATATGTCCTTTCGGGTATGAACTTCTAATGGGAGTGGGGCATAGCTCAGGTGGTAGAGTGTACACCTGTGAAGGTGTGGGTCATCCAATCGATCCTGCTCAGTGAACCCATTTGCAGTTTGGGCTATTTTCCATTCCAATCAGTGGTCCACAACTGGTTCAAAGGCTGTAGTATGAGCTGTCCTGTCTGTGGGAAAGTTCATATGAAAGACCCCTTGCTGCTTATCGGAAAGAGTAGCGTATGTGGCAGCAGCAGGTTTCCTCCAAAGAAATATGTCAGAATGACCATATGCTTGACGTCCAATACCCAATGATAAAAATCAATGTGCTCTAGAGGCGTCGTTAAATAAAACAAGCTTTTGAGATCCTATATGAGGCACTGACTATTTAATATGATTGATTGATTGATTGGTGGTTGCTTTACACCGTGTCGGCAGCATAGGCCATATTCACGGCGAGAAATGTTTGTTTTTTGTTCAAACCATCGCTTTTACATGTAAAAGCAGACAATCAATTATGTGCCAATAGACACTAATTAAATTAGAAAGCTCACAATCATATATTTGTGGTCAAGGGAAACATATTCCAATAGAAAAAGAAAAGTTTCATTAATAATTGATAGAATCCATTTAGTAAACTATATGAGGTGGTACAGTCCAGCTGCCCTCAAAAAGGCGAAAATGTTTTCCTGTTTTACCTTAGTAAAAAGGTCATGCATACTGTCTACAGTGTAGAACCGTTGGCACAGGGCCAAAAAATCAACGCAACTTAGTAAAAGGTGTTTGAGTGTCAGTGGGGACTGACACCCAATACATTCAGGGGGAGGTTCCCCCTTGAGCAGAAAAGCATGTGTAAGCCACGAGTGGCCAATACGGCAGCGGCTAAGGACCACTTGGTCCCGTCGACCTCCGGCATGAGTTTGTGGTGGCTTTCCCACAGATGTTTACAATTTCTTTAAGTTTATTAATGTTTTCAACTCACTAATATTTAATATTAGTCGACAATCAACACAGAAACCCTGCATCAAAGTTGTATATTCTAAGGAAAACATAATATTTTTAAACTGCCTATCCTAAAACCTACCTATCCAACTTATAGTATAACTTATACGCAACGGCATTAATTAATGGTTTGATGCCTCATAGAAGGACTTTTAAGGCAATTTACGACAACACCTTATTCCCCAAATATGCTTAGGAAACCATGAACCAGAATATACTTGCTAAAATAAAGGTTATTCTCATAACCTCTCTTGCTTTTGTTCTAGTTCCATGTAATATGATGCTCCTGTGCTTACCAGACGCGGTGGCCGAATTGGTAGAGCGCAAACCTAGCATGCGGGAGATCGGGAATTCGATTCCCGGTCGAGCCAAACCAACGACTTACAAAATGGGTACTTGTTGCTTCCTAGCCTTGTTCTTGGCATTATTAGGCTAGGGCAAGGATGTATGTGTTCAGTGTTAGGATAATGTGACTTAGTGGGATATCAGTTGATGGTGCCAGTGGTCTGGTCTCCCAGTGGGGCAGCACTATAAAGTCGCCAAGAGTGCTCACTGATATGACCTTAGATGTTGCCAGGACCTAAAACTCTAACCACCAACCCACTGCTCATGTGCTCTGTTAGAATTCAGCATTGTGTGGTTACCAGTGTACCGGTGTTGTATGAGCATGTCACGTGGTCACGACGGGATGGCAATCTTGATCACAGCTTGCTATCATCTACAGAATGCTTGGTGTGCTTGCCGAAATTGTCCTTTCGCATTACAGATATTAAAACTTAGCTAATTGTCATTCATTCGAATCCAAACTAAGGTTTTTTGTTTGTTTGTTACACATGCGGGCGTGAATATAGGGATGCCATCGGGGAGCCTAGGTGGTGTAATGGTTAACACACTAGCCCAAAATGCAAGAGGAATGGGTTCTAATCATGCTCCACAGCTGCTCCAGCTACAATATTTCCCATTTTCATCACCCCACGACATGTGTGGATATACATATCTCTATGTATCCACATCTAAACATGTATATATGCTAAGATTTATTTTAATATAATAACAACATATTTTGTTGCTTTTAAGCACCTATCACACCTTACCGGACTGAGTACCGGAGACCACCGGACAAAGAATTTTCTAGTCCGGTGCTCTTCGGTACACAAAATGTATCGAAATATATCGAAATGGAGAGTAATTGGGTCAATTGCGACCAGGCGACCGGACAAGTACCATACGTGTGGGTGTGGGTGTGGGTGTGGGTGTGGGTGTGGGTGTGGGTGTGGGTTTGGGTGTGGGTGTGTGTGTGGGTGTGGGTGTGGTGTGGGTGGTGGGTGTGGGTGTGGGGTGTGGGTGGTGTGTGTGGGTTTGGGTTGGTTGTGGTGGTGGGTGTGGGTTTGGTTTGGGTGTGGGTGTGGTTGTGTGGTGTGGGTGTGGGTGTGGGGTGGTGGGTTTGGGGTGTGGGTGTGGGTGTGGGTGTGGGTGTGGGTGTGGGTGTGTAGGGGAGCTATGATGTGAGGGTGATACTTCTGATTTATACCACGAAGTCTGCGTCACTGGAACTGCAGCTGAAACAACAATAACAAAAAAGACGCAGACATTTTTTTTTTATAGAAGAAGAAGTTTGGGAGAATATAAGAAGAGACACCGAGCAGGCTTACCGGGTCAAGTATAAATACAAACAGTGACGTATTCATTCGGCTGAATCCTGCCCTGACTGGTACCAGCGGGTCAGTTCAGATCGCCCCGATCGCTCTGCCACTCACAACCGTCATAATTTGTGTTACGCGCATGCGCCTCAATTTCTACATCCACCCATAGAAATTGTCCACTCGTTGTATATTTCGGCTAATCATTGGCATATAAGAAGAAATGTACTCTGATACTTGTATCTAAATAAACAACCAGACGAGATGGCCGAATAGGTAAATGGCGCTGGCTTCCCACGCGGGAGGTAGTGGGTTCTAATCCCGGCACAATCAAAATAACTACTTACACCATTGATGCTTGGTTCGACCTGGCCTGGCGCTCGACATTACTAGGATGGAGGCAAGGACTGGTTTGGCTCTGTATCAGGATATCCCATTCAGTCACACGTGTGACTAAGTGGGATATCGGGTTATAGTGCTGGCAGCTCGGTATATATTCCAATGGGGCAACACTATAAAACCCACCAGACGGGATGGCCAACTGAGTTGAACGTCCGTCTCCCGTTTTGGTAGACTGTGGGATTTGAACCCACACGTTCGAACCCTGGTTGAGTCAAACCAATTACTTTAAAAAGTATACTTGTTGCTTCTTAGCCAGGTGCTCGACATTATTAGGATAGGGAAAGGACTGGTTGGTTCAGTGTCAGGATAATATGATTGAGTGGAATATCCGGTCGTGGTGTTGGTGGCCTGGTCTCCCAGTGGTGCAGCACTATAAAGTTGCCATGCATGTGCTTTGTCACAAGTCAATACCCATCCTGACAGTGACTGGTGCTGTACATTATACAGCAGGAGCCACTCCCTTAATTCTACAGGATCGGTGCTGTAACTAATACAACACTGATCACACTTAGATTATATAGACTGTCAATTCCAATAGTAAGATGGCTGGAAGACCAGTGCTCCGGCACTGACAAATGTCATATTCAGATGAATAAACACTTTACCAATTACAAAATATATATATGACCTCAGATGTTGCCAAGGCGTTAGACCCCAGCAATCAACCAACTATAAAACCGCCATGAGTGTATATTCTGACGAGTTGGTAGGATGTAAAACACCAACAAATCAACCAACCAACCAAACAACCAGCATGTGGCATATTTCATATCTACTCCCTGGGCTAGCGAAACGAGTTTGCTCAACGACGGTCTCAGTACACGTGGGTTATTCAGTGGTTGGTTGTTGGGGTTTTACGTCCTGCCAACATATAAGGCCATATCAGATCGGTTACGCAGTGTCTCCCTGGCTGGTGCCTGCTCGACGTCACGCTCTGATGGTCACATGATCCCACCTGAGGGGGTTTCCCGCGCCATTTTCCAGTGGCGTTCTGCTATCATAACACCTTGGTGGTCATGTAGCATTTTCAACATTGTCACGGTCGTACAAGACGTACGGCACAGGGGAGGGGATGTGTCAATCAAGTAGGACATTCCTGGGAGGGTTTTTGTGTTTGTGTTTTTTTTAATCAATCAAAATTGAACATCAATAGGGAGAACACTTTGATGTCAGAATTTTGACATCATTCATTTAGCGTATTTTCACTTCCAATACCCTGACCAGATGGGATGACCTTTCATCATTTAATAAAATGTATATATTTTATGGGTTACTTTATGTTCTGTATTCAAATGATGACACATACTACTTGGAGGGGATTTCTGGAAAAGAACTACGCTTTGTACAACCCTCAAAATATTGAAAACTTTGGAGGTCTCCTTACACGATAGAGCCTTACGGTATGATATTTTCGATAGTAGAAATAGCTGAAGGGATGAGTAAAATAGGTCAGTTTAAACAAAACAAGCATGCTATCAATACACCGTGATTCAGGGAGAGGCAAAGACAGCAAGGAAAAAACCACATTCCGATCTGCCCCTTCGAATGACATACATTATTATAGTAGTAGGATGCATGCCAAAATAGGTTACATTTCTTTTGAGTGGGCATGATGTAGCTGTCTTCGACGGACAACTCTGCATCCAGACCAATGTTGTCCTGATATTGCAAGTGTCATGTCCCAAGCGGGACAATCCAGTGAAACAAAAGCTGGTTTGTGCCATGAAGAAAAGTTTATTGTTTGTTTGTTGTTGTTTTATGTACTAGCAACATCTAAGGTGGGTATCAGGACTGGTACCGACTTGTGACAGCACGCACTCATGGCGACTTTATAGTGCTGACCCACTGGGAGACCAGGCTGCCACAGTGCCAGCACCATGACCTGATATCCCACTCAGTCACATTATCCTGACACTGAGCCAACCAGTCCTTGCCCTATCCTAATAATTCCGAGCACCTGGCTAGGAAGCGACAAGTATACATTCTTAGGTCATTGGTTTGACTCGACCAGGGTTCGACCCCACGAACCCATGGGTTCCGATCCCCCGATCTCCCAAAACAGGAGTCGGACACTGAACTCATTCGGCCATCCCGTCTGGTCACTTTTAAAGAATTCGCCGATCATAGGGGTCGCTGAAGACAGGTAGACTGTGGGCATTTGTGTTGTCTGACAGTTTACCAAACGTGCGCCTTTAGCTTACTGGTTAAGGTAAAGGTGGTGAGTTGAAGTCACAGTGCTGTTTCACGTTTTGATTTAAGTTTGTTTTATTACATTATTTTTCTTCCCCTGTGTGTGTTTCTGATTTATCACATCAGATACTGAGTAAAGGTACGCAGAGAGGGATTTGATTCTCTCGACCCAGAGCGGCATCGGTAGAGCCCAGGTTTCCCGCGAGGAAGGTCGTGCGTTCAAATCCAAGTCAAATCAAGCCAATGACTTATCAAATTGATACTTGTCTCTACCTAACATGGTGCTCTGCATTAATAGGATAGGACACGGACTGGTTAGCACACTATCAGGGTAATGTGACTGTGTGGGATATCGGATCATGGTGCTGGTGGCCGGATCTCCCAGTGGGGCAGCACTATTAAGTCATTATGAGTGTACGCGGTCACAAGACTGTAATCATCCTGATATGACCTGATATCACATGGGTCGAACCCATGGGAGACAGATGCTCAACTCATTCGGCCATCCCGTCTGGGCAGGGTACTGGAAGTGAAACACGCTAAATGAATTCTGACATGTGCGTCAAAATTCTAACATCAAAGTATTCTCCCTATTGATGTTCAATTTCGATTGCTTAAGGAAAACACCCACCAAAAAAACTCACCCAGAAATTTCATATGCATTCCCCGATGCACATTGGGTGAAATGATGATGACAAAGAAAAAAAACAGTTCTATGATGTATTGCATATTCTATATATGTATGACAGCGTAATGATATACATCTAGGTCAATGCATCTGGGGCGCATTTGGTTGATGTTCTTTTGGTCCGTAGTTCATGATCAGTTATGCCTGCATTAACACATGCTAATGTTTCGTCACATATAGTGTGGGCGGTTAATGTATCTGTCACCACCCAAGGGCCGGGACGATGCCAGTGGCACTAGGTGAGGCCATACAAATGAGCTTCTTATATTTGTTTCTCCCTCGGATTAAAACATATAATATATATATATATATATATATATATATATATAGATATATATATATTAAAGCGCACAGCATTTACTTGTGTTCTTGGTTGTTTTTATTTATACAAAATTAATATCTGTCTCTTTTATGGTAAGACATGTGTTTAAGTAACGAATAAGTCAGTTTATATTTATTAACTTATATACTGAATATATAGACAATATATTTTAGTAACCATATTTTTAATATATGAAGAGTTCAGGCACAAAACCACGTAAACGCCATTCCAAATTTGGATTAAAATGAAAGATTTTTCCAAGAAGATAATTTTAATTCTCACTATTTCTACTTTTCTAGTGATAAAATAATTATGGAGCAATGAACCACACAATAGGAATGTAAAAAGAGGAATCTTTTAAGGTTTGATTTCAATGTTTAGCTCAATTCCTGGATTGGTGTTTACGTGGTTTTGCGCCTGACCTCTTCATATTTACTTTCAACACTATTAATATTAGCGCACATGTTTGTTTTCTCTCTCATATTATTTGACAAAAAAGAGCTTGAGCAATTAAATAGATAAAATAAAAACAAGAAGAGAAAATGATGAGGAGAAGCAATTTTAGAAAATGACAGAAGTGATTCAAACAGGGAGAGGTTGTGACAGGATGGGCACTTTAACTGACCACTTGAACAATTGCTTTTTTTTTGTTTGGTCATCTCTAATACATATATATATATATATAATATATATAATATAAATATATATATATATATATATATACAATACTAATTAGATTTAGACAAACACTATTAGTTTATGCTGACATATATTTCAGAAATATAAAATATGAATTAATTGTCTAACTTGCATGAACCACATTTTCTTATACTGTTCTATGTACGGTACGTTCAGTACATTAACAAAAAAATATATATCTTAGCGGAAATTGTTGGCAAGTTGTTTATTGAAGGGGCCCTGACCGATCACTATCGGCGTGGTACAAGTCTGTGTGGCAGACTCCCGGTCCCCGTGATGCTCAACGCCGACTGGGCCGATTTGTTTTCACAGTTGACCACCAACACGTCTAACCTATTAGGCAGTGCTGTGTTTTTACCAGTTGTCGGGCATCATAGATTCATTAGGATATTCAGCTCCTAACAACATCGGGACTCCTGGTATGACCTTAGATCTGCCCAGGACGTAAAACTCCAATAACCAACCAACCAACATCGGGACAGAACACCGTGGCCGAACAGGTAGAGCGCAGACTTCCCGTGCGGAAGGTCGGGAGTTCTAATCCCTGCCGAGTCAGACTAATGACGTACACAATTGGTACACACCGTGGCTGAACTGGTAGAGCGTAGACTTCCCGTGCGGAAGGTCGGGAGTTCGAATCCCTGCCGAGTCAGACTAATGACGTACAAAATTGGTACTTGTCGCTACCTAGCTTGGCACTTGGCATTGGTAGGATAGGACAGGGACTGGTTAGCACAGTGTCAGGATAATGTGAATATGTGGGATATCGAGTCATGGTGCCAGCAGCCTGGTCTCCCAGTCCCAGTGGGGCAGCACTATAAAGTTGCCATGAGTGCACACTGTCACAGGTCGCTACCCGGCATGATATGACCTTAAATATTGCTAGGACATAAAACATCAACAACAAACAAACAATACCCTAACAACATCGAAGGGCGCATCATGAGCGCACCGAATTAAGGCTGCGTAATCAGATATAACAAACCAGACACATTTTCGAAATCAAAGCACTGGCCTAGATTTGATCCTACATATTCAGTTTAGATACAGATAAACTTGGTAAACATTTTTCTTTCAGTTTGGAGTTCCTATTCTAGGCCAATCTTTAAAAAAAAAAACCAGGCAAAGCCCATCTCCAGCATTTTTGTATGCACCCCAAATTAAATTTGTGTATGCTTTCACTTAAAGTTGTATAGTCCGTTGGTTATGAGTGTGTGTCATTTCCTGAGATAAATATACTAGGTAATTTCAAAATAAAGGAATGTAGATAATAATGTCGTGGGGGTGATGGAAATGGGAAATATTGCGCCTAGAGTGGGACTCGAATCCACATCTCTTTGCATTCCGGGCCAGTGTGCTAACCATTACACCACCTAGGCTGCCTGATATCACCATACTACCCACACCTACCTGTTTATGCGGCTCCTTGCCTGGGAGGTCAGTGCAGACCACTACACTCGTCCCCCTGGAATTGTAAGTCTTTTAATGCTTATAATTACATACATACAGGCAATGCATTTACATATACATACACAGGGTACGTTCAACAACTATACAGCGCGTAGCTTGTACAGGATCATAGTCATGGCAACCAGTGTCATGGGGGTGATGAAAATGGGAAATATTGCGCCTAGAGCAGGACTCGAACCCACATCTCTTTGCATTTCGGGCCAGTCTGCTAACCATTACACCACCTAGGCTCATGATGTCACCACACTACCCACGCCTACCTGTCTATGCGACTACTACAATAACATTCAAGCTAATATTTATCTTTAAAATGACAAAAACTTAAAACCCCCGGATTACACAACTTTAAACGTTTAAGTACATCGGTATTTAAGTTGGATATGTAGGGTCAAATCTAGGCAAGCGCTTTGGCTTTGCCTTTGGGTTTGAAAATGGTATGATTCTATCATATTATACAACTTTAACTTTTTAAGGCAGTTGGAGCTTTGGTAGACGTCTGGGAAATCAAATCTCACTAAGGCCCCCACTATTTAAGTGGGATATGTAGGGTCAAATCTAAGTTAGTGTTTTAGCTTTGAAAATGGTATTCTTCTATCAGATTATGCAACGTTAACGCGGTTGGTGATTTGGTACTGGTCGCCGTCTGGGAAATCAAATCTGGCTGAGGATGATCGTCCCAGAAAGAGGCCGACATGAGCACTGCCACCTAGCGACTTTGAACAGAGATGCCTTCTAGACACTATGTGGGTATTTGTTGGCGTGGTGCCAAGTCGGGACCCAACTGACACTAATTGCTGCCCTTCAGCGACCTGTCGAATTAGCCTGCGGATTCGTATGTGTTTGCGTTTGCGCGACTTTCTCTGGCTGAACCAGTGGTCCACATCTAGTTCATCAAAGGCTGTGGTATGTGCTGTCCTGTCTATTGGAAAGTGCATATCAAAGACCCCTTGCTGCTTATCAGAAAGAGTAGCCTTTGTGGTGGCAGCAGGTTTCCTTTAAAGAAATATGTCAGAATGATCATATATTTGATGTCCAATAGCCGATGATAGGAAAATCAATGTGCTCTAGACAGCTAGAGGTGTGCATTGTCCGATGAAATATCAAATTTTCAAAACCCAACCAATTATCTAGATTTGATTTTACATATGTAACTTAGATACTGATGCACTTATTAAGCATTTGTTTCTGTGTAGAACTTTAGAAGGCAATACTGAGTCAATTTAACAGAACCTGTTACTGCAGAAGTCTATGGTGTCAGAGTTTTGGCAAGCTTGCCTAAACTAATTTGACATGTTTGCACTCACAATATCTCAAAAGTTTACCATTTAAAATAAAAGTAAATTTGAACTAATGTAAAGTAGATAATAGTGATCGATCTAAGATATTTATCTCAGAAAAAATACAGAAATTCAAAACCATCGGACTATGCAACTTTAAATAAAACACATTTGACTTTTTGTCTAACTCTGGCTGAGTTATCATTTAAGCAGACAATTGGCGGCCAAGAGAATCGAGCCAGGTCTAACGTAAGATAGATTATAATGATCAACCTACTATATTTATCTCATAAAGTGAGAGAAATGCAAAACAATCGGACTATGCAACTTTAAGGCTGGAAGCCTCTATTCCTTCCTCAGTCATCGGATGGAGAAGCCTGGACCAAATCATCGGCTGGTGTAACCTACCCCAACTTCCGCTCTGCTTGTGGCACCACCTGTTTGCTCCCGGATCAAATCATCGCTTTTCTTACACACACCGTACCGCTGACATTTACATTTTTTTGTAAGGCAAGGGGCGTTAGTTCCTCAAGCCAGAGAATAGAACTCATACCCACATCATGTCTGCATCTTATTTAATGTAGGTCACTATTATATATAGTATATATATTGAATATATATATATAAATATAATATGAATATATAAAAATATATAAAGATCTACATAAATCTACCAGACGGGATGCCCGAATGAGTTAGAACGTCCGTCTCCCATGTTGGTAGACCGTGGGATCGTGGGTTCGAACCCTGGTCGAGTCAACCCAATGACTTAAACATTGATACGTATCGCTTCCTAGCCAGGAGCTCGCATTATTAGGATAGGGCAAGGCCTGGTTGGCTCAGTGTCAGGATAATGTGACTGAGTGGGATATCAGGCCATGGTGTTGGCGGCCTAGTCTCCCAGTGGGACAGCACTATAAAGACCACGAGTGCGCACTGTCACAAGTCGGTACCCGTCCTGATATGACCTTAGATGTTACTTGGACGTAAAACAACAACAAACAAACAAATCTATATAAATCTATTAAAAAATCGATATACATATTTTACAAAATAGATATATACAAATATATCAATATATTTAAATATAGAATATTTGTTTTGTTTTGCTGTAAATATAGTTTATTCATTGAATAAAGTCTTTTGTCAGTGCCGTGACACTGGTCTTCCAGCCATGTGACAATACAGTTATTTACAATATATGCAGCTAGCCCAAATCAGCTGAAATAAAAATATCAAACATTCAAAGCCTTACATATTGCATAGTTTGATAATTCACATGCAAAAATAGCAGTTATATGTTGTATTCCTACACACTTGATACATACATGTGTATTGGTTAGACCTTTACATTACGGAGTGGTTAGGTGCATAGTTTCCCTTCATAGGTTTGTATGCCTACTATGTTGTGAACTGCAAAACTATCATGTTGTTGGCGTTAACATTTTGAGATGGAGTGAGTGTTAGTAGAATGGTTTGTTTATTCTGTTAGATAGAATGTGGTTAGCTTATAGGGCTATGCTTAAAAGGTTAATACCTCAGGTGTGTTTTTTGACTACATGAAGTAGTTTGAGTAAGTAGGTTGTTAGTAATGATGGGATAAACAATGCTTGGAGGATTGTACGTTTCAGTCATTTAGTAGTCTAGTACAGACTTTATTCGTGTCTATGTTTATACAAAGACCCTATAATACCAAGACGGCTCACTCAGCCTGTACTGTGTAATCAAAATGATCAAACCCACCACTTGGTGCGCTGGCTGTTCCCCCGGCTAAACAGATGCTATAATATATGCACAAATATATATATGAATGTGAAAGATGTGTGACGATGGCGACG
This sequence comes from Branchipolynoe longqiensis, assembly GCA_030323885.1. Taxonomy (NCBI): domain Eukaryota; kingdom Metazoa; phylum Annelida; class Polychaeta; order Phyllodocida; family Polynoidae; genus Branchipolynoe; species Branchipolynoe longqiensis. The sequence goes on along the minus strand of CM059193.1, from coordinate 81,110,369 downwards.
AGGATGTGTGCCTGTTCATAGCAATCCCATATTGATGTGTATTCACGCTTACCCTTCTCATGCACGATATAACCGTATGTGTTTGCATGTGAAACACCAACCAGCAGCTGGGTCATCAAACCCACCACAAGGTGGCACCGCAAAATTTACATCGCATGGGAGAGATACGGAGTGAGCCGTCCCAGTACTACAGGTAACATATTTATGTATACATATATTAATATATATACATAAATATATGTATAATTATATCTATATAAATACATCTATATACGTATATATAAATATATATACTTGCTCATTTTAGAATGTATACACTGACCTCTAATACATGTTATACAAAAGACACAACTTCTACGACTAGCACCAGACGAGATGGCCAAATGAGTTAGAGCGTCCGTCTCCCGTGTTGGTACATCATGGGGTCGTGGGTTCGAACCCTGGTCGAGTCAAACCAATGACTTTAAAATTGATACTTGTTGCTTCCTAGCTCGGCGCTCGGCATTATTAGGATAGGACAAGGACTGGTTGGCTCAGTGTCAGGATAATGTAACTGAGTGGGATATCAGGTCATGGTGCTGGCAGCCTGGTATTCCAGTGGGGCAGCACTATAAAGTCATCATGATTGCGCGCTGTCACAAGTCGGTACCCGTCCTGATATGACCTTAGATGTTGCTAGGACGTAAAACAACAACAAACAAACAAACAATCTACCACTAGCTCAGAGCCTGTACTTACTTCTAGTTCTACACACTAACTGTCAACCATGATTAATTCGCAACATATTAAAGTCCTTCAACAGGGGGCATGACTATGATATTATTATTAAGTATGCCGTCTCCATAGATATTAAAATAAAACATTTGTGGGTATGGCTATTTCAATTGTGCTTCAAGTCGGTGCATGGACATAAAGACAGACCACTGTATATTGCACGCTAATTTGTCTCGCAGTAATCCATTGAAGGTGCCACCTGCATTAATATATGAGCATTTCAGGCGCAAATCCCCATAAATGCCAATCCAAATATTGAGATAAAAATTGGTCTTAACCTTTCAATAGGTTCATTTTTTAAATTCCTATTTTGTTGTTCAGTGCTCCATAACCATGTCATCACAAGATTAACTTAATTAGAATAAAAATTACCTTCAGGTAAATATTTGATATTTTAATTCAATTTTTGGATTGGCGTTTACTGGGTTTGGAACCTGAACTCTTCATATACCCACACGAGAATACTACCTGTATCTATGTATCCCAGTAACCGGATGTCACCAGCTTTTATTTGTCCTTTGCATAGACAGAATGTCTATCGAATAAAAACATCATTGTTTCTATTCTTATTAATACATGAGAATTGGAATTAGATCCAAAATAGGTGTGGCGATTCACATTAAAATAAATCTTTGTCACAATAAAATTGCTAATAATATCAAGAATACTGGATGGCCTACTGGGTTGAGCCCCCACACCCCGTGCAAGATGCCATGGGAACAATCCCCAGCTGAGGCAAAGCAAAGGCTTACACATTTAATACTTTTCATGATCTTGTCCGCTGCTCAAGTTAGGGCAAGGTTACAAACCTCCCACAAAGAAGAAAGAGAAGAAGAAGGGAAAGGACTGGTTGGGTCAGTACCAGGATAATGTGATTGAGTTGGATATTGATTCGTGGTGCTGGCGGCATGGAATCCTATAGCACACTGTCACAAATTAAAGCCCCCGTTCAATGAACATCACATGACACTATAGCACAAACTCAAACATAAAACACCAACAAGTAACTCAGCAATCATCTAAGCCTAATAATATCAAATCCATCAACGAATGATGACTTACAAATCGATACTTGTCGCTACCTAGCCTGGCACTCAGCATAACTAGGATAAGGCAAGGAGCAGTGGAATGAGGAAGATTGCGATTGAAATTTACCCTGCTTAATCAACTAATGTGCAACAACAAAATAATGTATATAATTTTAAACAGGAATTTTCCCATTGAGATTCTCGATAAACAATCGACGGCTTGAAATTGTCGCGACAAATTATCGCGTAGTGGACCCGTGGCCTGGGGTGGATGGACTCTCCGGTAGGTCTGTGAGGTGTCACATGAGAGCGTTGGCCAGTCACGTGGTCACGTCACGTGGTCACGTGAACCACGCCCCCCGGCGGTCATCAGCATCAATCACATAGTGCCAGGGACACAGCCAAGGTTTTGTTGTTGTTGTTGTCGTTGTGTTTAATTAATAAGGCTAATTCGGACAGGTCTGATGTCACTGACCAGATGGGATGGGCGAATGAGTTGAGCGTTCGTCTCCCATTTTGGTAGATCGGGGAATCAAGTTAAACCAATTACATAGAGATTGATACTTGTCACTTCCTGGCCAGGCGCTCGGCATTATTAGGATAGGGCAAGGACTGGTTGTCTTAGGTGTCCTGATAATGTGACTGAATGGGCTATCACTAGTATCAGGTCATGGTGCTGGTGGCCTGGTCTCGATGTGGGGCAACACTATAAAGTCACCATGAGTGCACACTGTCCAAGTTGGTACCCATCCTGACATGACCTTAGATGTTGCCAGGACGTAGAACTCCAACAATCAACCATCTGCTATGACTATTCGGAAGTGACTTCCAGAGGAATTCCAACAAATCTGCATAGTGGGATGGTTTTGCATTAGTGTCATTTTCTGAGATGTTAGGTATATCGTTATAATCTACCTTACATTAGTTTGAAGTGACTTTTATTTAAAATTACTAACTTGGGAGATATTTGATATGTATTCATTCACAATCAGTTTTGACTTCCTTATCAAAACTCGGGTTCCATGGGAGTCAACAGTAACAGGTTGTATTAAATTTACTTAATACGCCCTTCGATTGAGCAACACATATTTAAATTTTCATAGTCCGATGATTTTGAGTTTCTGCATATTTTTGTTAGATATATATCTTAGCTATATTTGTTACAATCGACTATAATTTAATTTGGAATAACTTTGATTGTAAATGGTAAACTTTGTAGATATTTGAAGTAAAGACCTGACATATTATTATCGGCAGCCATGTCCAAATTCTTACACTATAGGCTTCTGCAGTAACAGGTTATATTAAAGTTCGTCAGTATTCCCTTCTAAGTTCTAGCTGATGACAGATGAAGAGTTCAGGCGCAAAACCACCTAACCGTCAATCCAAAAATGTAGTTTAAATACAATATCTTTACCTGAAAATAATTTTAAAACTCATTAATTCCACTTTTCATATTATGACATGGTTATGGAGCAATGAGCAAAGGAGTATGAATATAATCAAATTAACTTTTTGAAGGAATTATCTCCATTTTGGTCTTGGCATTTACGTGGTTTTGCGCCTGAACTCTTCTTCAAATGTTTAATAAGTGCACCAGTATCTAAATTCCTTCGATATGGAGGATATGGAAATGAGATTTTTAGTGAGGACAGTTTGATGCTTTTAGGAGACTATGCAACTTTAAGTTGAATACAACGACAACATCAAACCGCATATCTATACACATTTATATATACATATATATATACATATATATATATATGTATATATATATATGTATATATATATACATATATATATATATATATATATATATATACGTATGAAGACGTCAGGCGCAAAATTCCGTAAATGCCAATCCAGAAACTGAGGTAAACAGTAGAATCAAACCATCAAAGCGTTAATTCTTTTCACATTCTTACTTTTTTGTTCATTGCTCCATAATCATGTGTTCATGAGAAGAGTCAAATTGGTGATTTTAAAATTATTTACCGGTAAAAACCTGTTGTTTAAACTACATTTTTGGATTGGCGTTTACGGGGACTTGCGCCGGAACTCTTCAAATATATATATATATATATATATATATATATAACCTCCTATGACAGTAGGATAGTAGGAAATAACTAATATAGAAGAGATTTGATAACTGGTAGTGTCCTTGTTTATATTCCCATCAGAGATTATAGAGCATATAGAATATATATATATATATATATATGTAGTGTTTTTGCAGGTGGTAATTGTATTGCCATTGAGTGCAGTAGAGTGGCGTTAGCCTGCAGACGGACGGGATACATACAAAATAGGACAATCATATTCCTGATTTATAATCACACAATCAATTATTTAGCACGTATATATTGTACATGCATACCATAACACAAAAACACACCATTGTATAAAGGGCAGGAAGTCCCATGTCTCTTTCCCGAGCGCAAATAAGATAAGTAAACATTTACTGTAATTTACCACCACTTCCCACACAAATACGAAATAAAACAGTTTTTATGGGTGTGCATATCTCTATGCATATATGCATATTTACATATAGATATAACATATATACATGTATACATATACTCACATATATAATATACAGATATATATGTATACATATACACACACGTTTATATACACATATACATATATGTATATATATACATATATATACATATATATACATATACATATACATACATATATATACATATATATACATATATATACATATATATACATGTATATATATGAGTTATATATATATATATATACATATATAGATATATGGATACATATATATATATACATATCTATATACATATATATATATATATCTAATAAGACACAGACCTATTGTTATTTAGAGTATGACAATAGTTTTTTTTCTCGAACTGACCGGTATTTTGTCAGCTTTTTGCCTACACAGACCTGTGGGGTCCTCACGGTAGGTAACACAGTGGTTTGAGGTCAGGCTCACGTGGGTTGTGCAAACAAGCACCGATCGGTGAGTGTTGTTTTCAGGGCGTCATGTGACACCTGTCTACATTTACAGTGCCCTGTATCTGTTCTACTTCTGCAGATCCGGCTACATTGATACATGTGTAATGTCGCTGATTTACCATATTTACTCCATTTGTAGCGTTTCTTCTCATTTCCACTGCCTAGCATGAAGCGTGTGCGAACTGTAGCTATAATAGCTCCTCTATATATGATATATATATATATATAATATATATTATATATACAGTGATAGAAATAAAAGCATAACCAGACGGGATGGCCGAATGAGTTAGATCGTCCCCCTCCCGTATTGGTAGATCATGGGATCGTGGTTCGAATCCTGGTCGAGTCAAAGCAATGATTTACAAATTGATACTTGTCGCTTCCTAGCCAGGTGCTTGGCATTATTAGGATAGGGCAAGGAGCAGTGGAATAAGGAAGACCAATCATCTGTGATTAATATTTACCCTGCTTAAACAACTAATGTACAAAAAAAGGAAAGAGACAAAAAACAAAGACAAGTGAGTTTCACTTGTCCGTCAGAAGTTTCGCTTGTCCATAGTACTTACCATTTGGCTTCTGCATATAAATTATATATAATGTAAATGGAAAGCAAACAAAATCGTGAAATACGGCTTTATTTCCCCAAAAATTGCACCTGTCCAACCAAATATACCTCAAGGGTAGTGATTTACTGCCGACTACTGTCACATATACATGGTCGGTTGTTCACTCAGTCTCTGGCAGATTTCACTAATACAGTAAAACCTCTCTAAATCGACCGACCATGGGACCTAGTATAAGTGGTCCATTTAGGGAGGTGGTCGGTTTGGAGAGTTAGAATATCCTTGCAATAGTATTGTTGGGACCAAAATAAAGCGATCGATACAGGGGAGTGGTTGGTCTGTGGAGGAGTCGGTATAGAGAGGTTTTACTGTACTTATCAGCTATGTTTATTTTATGAGATTAAATAAATATAATAGAAACCACCAACCAAGACCAGATAAGAACACCTAGGGAAACCCTGCCAACACAATCTTTTTTTTTTTTTTGTGTTTTACGTCCTCGCAATATCTAAGGTCATATCAGGACAGGAACACAATCTGACAAATCTATCAAGGCTTACTCTTCTTGTCCCTCCCTCCTCCATCCCTCTCTTCGCTTCTCTCTCTCTCTCAGCTTCTCATGAGGCAGGGGGGGGGGGGGGGGGTGCCAGTTCTCCAAACTGATGTGATTTTACTCAGATATTTGAGTTTGTTTCAGGGTAGATTGGTAACTCAATCGTGCACGTTGATAACTAAATAGTTGAGCCATGTATATCTACATCAACACATGCACTGACGACTGAGTCCGGTTTGCGTTTTACGAAAATCTCACCTTAAAGTTACATAGTCGAATGGAATCATCACATTTTCAAAACCAAAACACGTATTGAGATGTGGCTCTATATATCCAACTTAGATACTCGTGTACTTACTAAGCAATTGTTGGTGTATAGACGGTAGTAATAAGTTAGTTTAATCGAACCTCTTACTGGTGGACCCTATGGTGTTGGAATTTTAACATGATTGCCAATATTAATTTGGTATGTTTTTACTTCCAATATCTCCAACGTTAGACATTTAAAGTAAAAGTTACTAATGATGCTTATAACGATCAACCTAATTTATTTATCTCAGAAAATGGCCCAAACTCAAAACCATCGGACTATGCAACTTTAAGACTACCATTAGGTCATCCTCAACTTTTCTAAATCCCCCCCCCCCACCCTTCGACTCTCCTTTGTCCCACTCTAAAAAGGAAAGTTAGTTTTCTTTAACGACACCTCTAGAGGCCATTGATTTTTATCATCGACTATTGGATGTCAAACATATGGTCATTCTGACATATTTCTTTGGAGGAACCCACTGCCACCACATGGGCTGCTCTTTCTGATAAGCAGCAATGGGTCTTTTATCCACACTTTCCCACAGACTGGACAGCACATACCACAGCCTTTGATGAACCAGTTGTGGACCACTAGTTGGAACGGAAAATAACCCAAACTGCAAATTGGTCCAATGAGAAGGATCGATCAGATGACCCAAACCTTCACAGGTGGAGGCACTACTGCCTGATCTACGTCCCAATCCGGGTGTGTCCCACTCTATGCTCTATGCTGCATCAGGGGCCTACGTAGTGGAATGGCAAGAAGTGTGGGTTCAAATCCCGCTCTAGGCGCAATATTTTCCATTTTCATCACCCTGACAACATTATTAGTCTCCCAAATTCCCGAAAAGTAGAAAACCAATAAGCATGTTTGTAATGCCTTCCTATCTTAGAATATAGCAAAAGCTGAATAATAATATCAACCAGTGGTCCCACAACTGGTTCATCAAAGGCTGTGGTATGAGCTGTCCTGTCTGGGAAAGTGCATAAACAAGACCCCTTGCTGCTTATCGGAAAGAGTAGCCTATGTGGCGGAAGCAGGTTTCCTCCAAATGAATATGTCAGAATGACCATGTGTTTGACGTCCAATAGCCAATGATATACATCAATATGCTCTAGAGGCGTCATTAAATAAAACACGCTGAATAATAATATTATATGGCTTGTCAGACAGTTGGTCTACCTAAAGGCCCTGTCACACTACGATGTGACAACGTCAGCGTAGGCAGAACGTGAAAATAAGTATTTTACGTCGAAGTTATCGGCGTAATATGCAAATTGTGGACGTGAATGCGGCGTAGTTGACGTGAGCGTAACGTGAAAGTAACGTCGGCGTAACGTCGGCCTAGCGTAGTGTTAGGGACATAGCGTGGGCGTAACGGGATGCGAGCCTGGTCGACAGCGGGCTAGCTTAACTGAAACGTTGGTCAAATGTCGGTGTAGCGTCGTGACGTTAGCTGTAACGTGAGACCGTTAGGGGGAGCAGTAATTGGCGACCTGACCGGGCGTAAGTGTAACGTGAGCCTAACGTCGCCGTAACGCGTGCGACGTGGATGTAACGTGACCGTAACGTGACCGTAACGTGACCGTAACGTGATCGAAAAGTACAAAACACCCGTCGCAGGGTAGATGTCTGGGTATATAAGGCTGGGGTTCGGATCATGTTAGTCACGTTATCAAAACGCTACGCGATCGTCAATGACGTGAACTACGTCACGACACGTTCGCAACACGTTATAACGACATTATCGACCCGTCATCGTATCGCTCGGCCGACGTTCCGTTATGTCCGACCCCCGTTAATTGAACGCTGCTATAACGATCGCGGAACGTCTACCTAACGTCATTGTCACGTCATCCCGACGTAGCGGATTCACGTTGAGATACGTCGAAAGTTTTGAACATGTCCAAAACCTTGACGTAACTCGACGTAGCATGCCGTAATGTGACGTAGCTCGACGTCAGTCTAACGTCATTATGACGTCATCATGACGTAATCCAACGTACATCAACGTAATGACGAAATATCACCACATTACACTCACGTTCGCTCATTACGTCGTAGTGTGACAGGGGTATTACACCGGGGAATTATCCATAGGCCTCCCTAACCTGTTTAGTCGGCCTCACCACTTGGGGTGCGGATTCGTCGCCTGCTATGGCTTTGATCTGACCCGACATCTCCATGTAATTCTCATAAATCTAGTCAGGGAATCTAATTAGCTACTTTCCCTCCCGGACACCTTAAAGTCGCATAGTCCGATGCTTTTTACTTTCTGTCATTTTCTGAGATAAATATATTATTGATCAGTATAATCTACCTTATGGTGCAGTCACACTACGGTGCTTCTCTCCGGCGTGCCGCCAGCGCACAAACTAACTTCTACGCGTCGAGAAACGTCCAACTTTTCGGCGGTTTGGGGGAAAAGATCGGCGTCTGGGCAGCGTGTTAGTGGCGCGCGGCCAACGGGTGTCGACGTGTTGGGGGAAAAAAAAAAAAAAAGTTTGGCGCAATGTCTTCATCTAACCTTAAATGTTGCTAGGGTGTAAAACAAAAACGCCCCAGTTTGCCGCAACGTGTGAGCAACGACCCTCCCGCGCATGCGCCGTCTTCCTAGCATTCCCATAATGTTATTCCGGCCCGTCCAACGCATCGCGACGCGCGCCTAACGTCCTTACCCATATATTTGCGCGCACTGCCGGTCGTTGTTTTTTTTTTGACACGCTTAAAACCTTGGGCGACCAGCAACGTGCGCCGACGTTGTCCGCCGACCATCAACGTCAAGGATAGTGTACCGACGTGTACCGACGCGCGCATAACGTGCCCCCAGCGTGTCTCGATATTTCACCCATTTTCGCCCAAAATCACCACACGTCGCCAGGTCGCCGGCGAGAAGCGTCGTAGTGTGACTGCACCATTACTTTGGTTTGAAGTAACTTTGATTTGGAGTGACTAACTTGGGCGATGTTTCAAGTGTAAACCTGTTAAATTGATTGTGGTGTGCTTGTCAAAACGCTGACCGCCATAAGCTTCAGCTGTAACAGGCTACATTAAATTAACTTAATTTTCCCTTCTATGTAGAAACAAGTACTTAAAGTTGCATTGTTCGGTGGTTTTGATTTTCTGTCATTTTCTTAGGTACATATATTAGGTTGATTTGGCAGTAACATTTATTTTAAATGGCTAACTTTTGAGATATTTGAAGTATAACCATGCAAATTAATGTTTGCATGCTCGCCAACATTCTGACACCATTAGCTTCTGCACCTGTGCACTAACATGTTTTATTTAATTGGCTCACTATTGCCTTCAATGTAGTAACACATTATTAATAAGTGCAACCAGTATCTCAATTGGATTATGAAGATTCAAATTTAGATATGTTTCGCTTTGGAAAATTTGATGCTGTTATCGGAGTATGCAGCTTTACCTTCTCGGCACTGATACATGTTGATATTATTTACAACCGGAAGTCTATTGAAACCACCTGCTTCAGATTGTCAAAGAAGGAAATCAGAATTCAAGTCTGGACTTGGTCTTGTGGTCTTTCTGCCCTCGAGCAATGCGGAAGCTCTATTATTGTTTTTATAAAATAATAAAGAAAGAGAGAAGGAAAGGAAAGACATGCACAGACATGGTAGGGTTGGACGTGGAGGCCGAATCGGTAGAGCGCAGGCCTCCCATGCGGAAGGTGGGGAGTTCAATTCATGGTCAACACAAACCAATGAATGACAAAATTGATTCTTGTCGCTTCCTAGCCAGGCGCTCGGCATTATTAGGGTAGGGCAAGGACTGGTTAGCTTCATGTCAGGGTAATGTGACTGAGTGGGATATCAGATCATCGTGCTGGCGCCCTGGTCTCCCAGTGGGGGAGCACTATACAGTCGCCATGAGTGCACACTGTCACAAGTCAGTACCCATCCTTATGAGACCTTAAATGTTGCCAGGACATAAAACTCCAACAACCAACCAACCTGGCCAGCTGAGACCAGCGACTAATGATGACACACAGCGCAAGATTATTATCATAAACTAAGTTGTCTGTAAAATTGATATACAATGGGAACCCCCATCGTGTATGGTAACTAATTCAGGAGCAGATTTGTTTATATATTATTGCCTGCCACATGATACAGGGTGGCACTCCCACTCTCTTTGAACACTTAATTGACGATTTCCACCACCAACCCGCCACCTAACGGCGGTGGCAAGAACGTGTGTCCTGTGTTGGATTTCAGAACTAATGCATTGGATAGCATTCAAAACTACACAAGTCAGCATAAAACCACAGGAAAATAGAATATAATTTCCAAAACTTAGATAGATGGCATTTCCGAAACTTAGATAGATGGCATCTCCCAGGAAAATAGAATATAATTTCCAAAACTTAGATAGATGGCATTTCCGAAACTTAGATAGATGGCATCTCCCATTTAATGCAAGTTTAACAAATGCATTACCATCTACCAATTCTTTAACCAGTGGTCCACAACTGGTCCATGAAAGGCTGTGGTATGTGCTGTCCTGTCTGTGGGAAAGTGCATATAAAAGACCCCTTGCTGCTTATCAGAAAGAGTAGCCTATCTGGTTTCCTCCAAAGAAATATGTCAGAATGACCATATGTTTGACAGCCAATAGACGATGATAAAAATCAATGTGCTCTAGAGGCATCGTTAAATAAAACAAACTTCTGTTCTAATTTTGTGTCAACATCCTGCATTTAGGTATAGACAAGTCCAGATTTTTACACCTAGAATAACAGCTACTTTGATGGTTAGTTTGTATTATCTCATTCATGTTTGTATTGTGTGCTTTATTATTTGCAAGGATCATGTTGAACTACCATATTCATACCGGGAACCAATGGCCACACCTGCTGGTTCTATGATTTACTGCATCCTTCCCAATATGCCACTTGGTGTCCACTCCGCCACGAGTCAGGCCCCTGACAATGCTAGGGTGGGCACACTGCAATAATACACACTACCATATATATATATATGTACATCCGGGAAATGATTCCTTTATTTGATGTAAAATAGTTGTTAGCACAATTTCACTACAATCCAATATAAAACTTACCTAAGTTTGGAAGTATTTGTGGATCAGTTCAAAAGTGACTTTAAAGTGTCGGGTCTATAGTGGATGGTAGGGACTGTGAAGGACAATCACCCCACTTCTGGGCATCTTGACATGCCAGGTCTCAGCTCCAGTCCGTCCCCGCGGACAAACAGACTAACTCGTAAAACACGCATTTACTAATACCCCAGTCACACGAGGACTGTGTTCGCTAACGATCGATTCACGACGTCAAAACATCCTCCTTGCGCCATCCTTATGCCCTGATTGAGTGCTGTCGCCACGAGGACGCCAACCTCCCAGCGTCCATTTCTGGTAATTTGGACGCAAGGAGGTTACTGCTGCTGCACGTGCAACCTCCTTGCGCCCTGTTCTGGCGGCGCCATTCAAAATGGTTGGCGCCCTGGTGCTGCCCTGGCACCGCCCTGGCGCCGCCGGCGATCTGGTGGCGATCTGGCGGCGATCTGGCGGCGATCTGGCGCTGACCTAGCGGCGCCAAAATATGCAATGCCGCACTGATTAATTTTTTTTTTTGGTAGGCACTATGGCGCCGCCCTGGCGCCGCCCTGGCGCCGCCCTGGCACCGCCCTGGTGCCGCCCTGGCACCGCCCTGATGCTGCCCTGGTGCTGCCCCGGCCCTGATACAGCGACAGCCGGCGCCGCCCTGGGGCCGCCCTAGGGCCGCCCTAGGGCTGCCCTGGGGCCGCTCTGGGGCCGATCTGGGGCCGATCTGGCACCGATCTGGCACCGATCTGGCGCCACCCTGGCACCGCCCTGGTGCCGACCACGTAATTGAATCAATGTATCAAATGGGATGCTGGGAGGTTGGCGACCTTTTGGGCCTAAGGAGGTTGGCGGCGAACGCTGGCTCTCATGTGACTGGGGTATAAGCGAACTCGTCGATCCGTGGATGGCCGAATGAGCTGAGCGTCCCTCTCCCGTCTTGGGAGATCAGGGGATCCGAACCAATGGGTTCGTGGGTTCGAACCCTGGTCGAGTCAAACCAATGACGCACTCAGCATTATTAGGATAGGGCAAGGACTGGTTGGCTCAGTGTCAGGATAATGTGACTGAATGGGGTATCAGGTGTTGCTGCTGGCAGCCTGGTTTCCCAGTGGGGCAGCACTATAAAGTTGCCATCAGTGCGCACTGTCACAAGTCGGGACCCGTCAAGATATGACCTTAGATGTTGCTAGGAGGACAACTCAAACAGATTATGGGTATAGCGACGTTTGCTGGTCCCTCAGGAAGGATTGAAGCTGCGACCCAACTTGATCAATGCAGCATCACAGGTCTTATCTTAAGATGGCCGTCACTCACTCGTCGCAGTGCACACTCATGGCGACTTTATAGTGCTGCCCGCACTGGGATACCGTGCTGCCCTGACTGACCCCCATGACCCTGATATCCCAGGCCAGTCACACGATCCGAACATTGAGCAAATCAATCAGTCATTGTCGTATATATATATATATATATATATATATATATATATATATATATATATATATCCCATTTAATGCCTAGCATTAGGCGAGGTAGGTACAAATACAAATTTTGTAAGTCTTAATATATTTAGACTAAAACAGAGATTGATCCCAGGACCTCTTGTTTGGGAAGAGAATGCTCTACCCAGTCGGTTATAGCTAAGGGTTCCTCCAAAATGTTCAATATTTTCATGGTTGTATAGCGGGTGCAACAGGGGGGGGGGGCGGGGGTCAGTCAAGTATGACTTGTATCGTTTAATAGAATGTTGATATTTGTTCGGCATACTTTATATTCTGTATTAAAATGTTGACGTGTGCTACTTTGACGGCATGGGTGGTGGGGGATGGAAAAGTACTACGCTTTGTACAACCATGAAAATGATGAAAACGTTGGACGACCCCCTAAGCTAACACGGTTCCATTCACAAAGCTCGCTATGCTGTGCAGATATTGTAAACACGGTGCGACATATATACACTAGCCTTAATAACTGCAGTGCCCGCCACTAATGATCCCTCAGTGGTGGGTTCAGCACTAGCAGTATAGTATGCAGTGCATGGAGGTATAGAATGCTGTACTGCTGTCTATGTAGTCTATGCCGTCTAATCACTACACCGGGCTCACTGATGCAACAATTCATCGACCGATCACACACATATTTGACGGTGATCAACACGAGCTCCATCCTCATAACTATGGTTGTGTTTTTGTTGTTTAAAGAAAAGTGTGGCGAATATAACTATCGCATGCTAACACAATCATATATATATATATATTTCCACCCCGTGAAAATGAGGGGTAAATTAATTAGGAAGCTAATACAAACAATCTGGCCGTTGTCTGTGTTAAGCACACATTCCCTTCATGTGTCGCTGTCCCGTGTCACCGGGCTCAGACCGAAGTCGGGCAGGCACACATCGTGACATTTGACCCCTCGTGACCTGACCTGACCTCTATGACTGCCCGCAGGCTCAGGGCACCTACGTGCTGGCCGACGTCCAAGACGCAGTCTGGACTCGTCCTCCTCCTCTTCCTTCTTCTCCTCCGCCTCGAGTCACGTGACCTAAAGCTCCATTCACAACCCAACCCCATTTTATAGTCCACGGAGTTTCACGTCGTGGCAACATCTTAGGTCATATCAGGATAGGTACTGACTTATGGCGACTTTACAGTGCTGTCCCACTGAGAAATCAGGCCACCAGCACCATGACCTGATATCCCACTCAGTCACATTATCCTGACACTGAGCCAGCCAGTCATTGCTTTCCCTATTATAATTACCATGCCGAGCTCCTGGCTAGAAAGTGACAAGTACAAATTTTTAGGTTATTGGTTTGACTCGACCAAGGTTCGAATCCGTGGGTTAGAATCCTACGATCTACCAAAACGGGAGATGGACGCTCAACTCATTCGGTCATTCTGACTGGTCGGTCCATGTGATCGTCTAGAACTCGAATGGTTCCGGACACTGAATCGCTCTGCTAGTAGTGAGCATAGTGTCCGCAGTGCAGTGCAGTGCAGTGCAATTCAGTGCAGTGTGATCTTCACGACACGTCCGACAGTCGGGATAAATCATCAAGTGTTCACTTAAAGCTGCATAGTCTGATGAAAACATCAAATTTTCAAAGCCAAAACAATTATCTAGATTTGATTCTACATATCTAACATAGATATTGGTGAACTTATTAAACATTTGTCATCACATATAAGGGAATATTGATGCAATTGAATAGAACCTGTTAGTTACTGCAGAAGCCTATGGTGTTAGAGTTTTGGCAAGCTTGCAAACATTAATTTAGCACATTTGCACTTCAAATATCTCAAAAGTTTGCCATTTAAAATAAAAGTTACTTCAAACTAAACTGAGGTATATTATAATGATCAACCTAATATGCTTATCTCAGAAAATGAGAGAAACTCAAAACCATCGGACTATGCAACTTTAATGTTGCAGTCTGATACAAATTGACTAAAAGCATTACAATTTTCAAAAGCAAACCGGGTATCTAGATTTGAACCTACATATCTAATTTAGATATTGTTGCATTTATGAAGCATTTGTTGCTACAGAGAAGGGCGTACTAAGTCAATTTAATAGAACCTATTACTGCTGAATGAAAACTATGTGAGCCAGAACTTTGATGTGCCTGCCAACATTAATTTCGTCTGGTTGAGTTAAAGTTGCATAGTCCGATGGCTTTTGAATCTTTTCTTTATTTTTAAATAAAAATATCAGCTTAACCATTATAACCTATTCATTAATCAAGACTAACTTTGATGAACAACTGCTAATTTAGGGGCAGCAATTTGAGCTGAAAGAACCCACAATAATGTCAGCAAGCTTGCAAAAAGTCCTGAGGCTATGACCCAGATTGTCATCTCCTGATGACCACATGATATGGGCTGACCAACTGATGTAGGTAGCCTGGTCCACTTTAAATGAGAGCAAGACTAATGAGGTCACAAGATTGACCTAATTGGTCAGTGTCCTCCCTGCCTAATGGCTGTCTCAAAGTAGGTGCCAACAAGAATGGGGTCATATATTCACTGATTATTGTGTATAGCCTGTCCCAAATAATTGTTTACTTCACCAGTATCTAAGTTGGATATATCAACTCAAATGTAGGTCAATGTTTTGATGTTGAATATTTTGTGTGCATCGGACCATGCACATTTAAAGGCCTGTCAGTGACAGAGAAGCACATTTCTGCTGGTGGTGTGTGAGTTCATGTTGCCGATCACCGATTGTTGTCGAAATAGTTTGTAGCAACCAAGGCGGGCTAGATTGGCTCGGTTAAAGCACAACATTTATGATTGACTGATTGATTGATTGGTGGTTGCTTTACGCCGTATCGGCAGCATAGGCCATATTGTTTTTGTTTTTTTCAAACCATCGCTTTTACATGTAAAAGCAGACAATCAATTATGTGCCAATAGACACTCATTAAATTAGAAAGCTCACAATCATATATTTGTGGTCAAGGGAAACAAATTCCCATAGAAAAAGAAAAGTTTGATTAATAATTGATAGAATCTATTTAGTAAACTATATGAGGTTTACTTATATAGTAACATTTATGAGGGCTGCAAGCAGACGGCAGAGAACTCGCGGGAGAAGTCGGCGGTGGTATCTGGAACAGACGGCCGGGCTGTGTTTGGAGATATGTGAATGTGAGTGGGAGAGGTGTGTGTGTGTGTGTGAGGGGGTAAGAGGGGGGGGGAACTGAAAAGGTAGCCCAGGTAGTCGAGCGGGAGTAGTAGTTGGATGTGTGTGTTGGCGCGAGGTTGGGGAGTGTGGGAGGGAAGGTTGGCGTGATTGTGTCTGTATGTCTGTGTGTGGGTGTGTGTAAATGTGAGTGTATGTTTGAGGGGGTGAGAGGGAGGAGTGGGTGGTGAAAAGGTAGCCATACGTATTATACTATTTAGAGTGGGAGTAATAGTTGAATAGTGGGAGTGTGTGTTGGCGCGTGGCTGTGGAGTGTGGGCCGGTGTGGCGGTTTCAGCGTGTTCCCGTGCTCAGCCGTCTCCCGTTGCTTCTGCGCATGCGCGGATTTCGCATCAACTCGGATCACCCGAGACACTTATTGGCGCATGCGCACATCCTACAAACTCGGGTCGAATAATCGAATACGCTTCTCCGCGCTCGGGTGGACAATTTTTTTTTTTTTTAATAACCGATAAAAAATACAGCAAAATAGGATTTAAAGTATTTCATGATGGCCTAGTTTACCTATATTTCCATTTAATTAATCTAAGTTATTCTTTTTTTGCACACGGCACGTGTATTTGTCGACTCCACTCGCCGTGTTCTATTTGAAATTCTGACGACTGGGATGACCCGAGTCGCCCGGGTAGTGTTAATCGATTACGGCCATGTTTATTAGATTCTGACGCATGCACAGAAGTGAGGTACACGTCTGAGCACGGGAACACGCTGAAACCGCCACACCGGGATGTTGGTGTGATTGTGTCTATACATTTGTGTACGAGTCAGGGGAGGGGTGTGTGTGTTAGGAGGTGAGACTGAGAGGGGGGAGTGAGTCATGAAAAGGTAGCCCTGGGTAGTGGAGTGGGAGTAGGAGTTGGATGGTGTGAGTGTGTGTTGGCGCGTGCACACTCCTTACATACTCTTTACACACTCCTAGCACACTCCTTGTACACTGCTTGCACACACCTTAACACTATTTACACACTCCTTGCACACTCCTTACACACTCCTTACACACTCCTTATACACTCTTTACAGACTCCTTACACACTCCTTACAGACTCCTTACACACTCCTAATACACTCCTTACACACTCCTTACACACTCCTTACACACTCCTTACACACTCCTTACACACTCCTTACACACTCCTTACACACTCCTTACACACTCCTTACACACTCCTAATACACTCCTTACACACTCCTTACACACCTTTCACACTCCTTACACACTCCTTACACACTCCGTGCACACTCCTTGCACACTCTTTACACACTCTGTACATACTCCTAGCACACTCCTTACAGACTCTTTACACACTCCTTACACACTCCCCTCACACTCCTTACACACTCCTTACACACTCTTTACACACTCCTAGCACACTCCTTGCACACTCCTTGCACACTCCTTACACACTCCTTACACACTCCTTGCACACTATTTACACACTCCTTGCACACTCCTTGCACACTCATTACACACTCCCTACACACTCCTTACACACTCTTTACACATTCCTTTCAGACTGCTTCCACCCTCCTTACATACTCCTTACACACTGCTTACACACTGCTTACACACTGCTTACACACTCCTTAGAAACTCCTTGCACACTGCTTATACACTCCTTACATATTCCTTACACACTGCTTACATACTGCTTACACAATCCTTACACAATCCTTACACACTCCTTACACACTGTTTACACACTCCTTGCACACTCCTTACACACTCCTTGCACACCCCTTACACACTCCCTACACACTCCTTAAACACTGTTTACACACGCCTTGCACACTCCTTACACACTCCTTGCACACTCCTTACACACTCCTTACACACTCCTTAAACACTGTTTACACACTCCTTGCATACTCCTTGCACACTCCTTACACTGTTTACACACTCCTTGCACACTCCCTACACACTCCTTACACACTGTGTGCACACTCCTTGCACACTCCTTGCACACTCCCTACACACTCCTAATAAACTCCTTACACACTCCTTACACACTCCTTACACACTCCTTACTAACTGTTTACACACTCCTTGCAACTCCTTACACACTCCTTTCACACTCCTTACACACTTCTTGCACACTCCTTACACACTCCTTGCACACTCCTTACACACTCTTACACACTCCTTACACACTCCTTACACACTCTTTGCACACTCCTTGCACACTGCTTACACGCTCATGACACACACATTAGACAATCCTTACACACTCCTCACACACTCCATTCACACGCCCTACACACTCCTTACACACTCCTTACACACTCCTTACACACTCCTTGCACACTTCCTACACACTCCTAGCACAATCCTTACACACTCCCTACACACTCTTTGCACACTCCTTACATAATCCTTACCCACTCCTTTCACACTCCTTGCACACTCTTTACACATTCATTACCCACTCCCTGTACACTCCTTCCACACTTTTCCCACACTCTTCCCACACTCTTTACACACTCTTTGCACACTCCTTACACACTCCTTGCACACTCTTTGCACACTCATTACGCACTCCTTGCACACTCCTTACACACTCTTTACACACTCTTTGCACACTCATTACACACTCCTTTACACACTCTTTGCACACTCCTTACATACTCCTTACACTCCTTACACACTCCTTACACACTCTTTACACACTCCATACACACTCCTTTACACACTCTTTACACACCTCTTACATACTCTCTACACACTCCTGACACACTCCTTGTGCACTCCTTGCACACTTCTTATACACTCTTTACACATTCCTTACACCCACCTTACACACTGCTTACACACTCCTTGCACACTCCTTGCACACTCCTTACACACTCCTTACACACTCCTTGCACACTCTTTACACACTCTTTACACACTCTTTACACTGCTTACACACTGCTTACACACTGCTTACACACTCTTTACACAATCCTTACACACTCCTTACACACTCCTTCCACACTACTTGGACACTACTTGCACACTTATTACACACTCCTTCCTTACACACTCTTTACACACTCCTTGCACACTCCTTGCACACTCCTTGCACACTCCTTACACATTCCTTGACACTTCTGGGGGGGAGTGGTGGGGCGGTGTCATGTGTATGTAGTTCATACACACATATATGTAGTATATACAGTAAAACTTCGACCAATCATGGGACCGAATTTAAATAGTCCATTTATGGAGGTGGTTGGTTTAGGGAGTCTTTTTTATTATTATTACAATGGTATTGTAGTGGCGATCGTTTGGGACCCAATTAACGTGTTCAATAGAGGGTACTGGTCCATCTGTGGAGGTGGTCGGTTAGAGATGTGTGTTTGTTTGTTTGTTGTTGGTTTACGTCCTAGCAACATCTAAGGTCATATCAGGACGGTTAGGGAGGTTTTCCTCTATGTGTATGTATGTATGTATGTATGTGTGTATGTATGTATGTTTGTATGTATGTATGTATGTATGTATGTGTACACGTGTATGTGTATATGCGTGCATTTGTGTGTATGTGTGCATCTCTGCATGTGTGTATGTGTATGTGTGTGTATGTGTGCAGGTGTTGATGTGTCTGTGTGTGTGTGTAAATGTGTATATGTGTGCAGGTGTGTATGTGTTGATGTGTTTATGTATGTGTGTATGTATGTGGGTGTATGTGTTTATGTGTTTGTGTAAATGTGTGTATGTGTACATGCATGCATGTGGGCATGTGGTCATGTGGGCATGTGTGCATGTGTGTATGTTTTGTGTGTGCATGTGTGTATGTGGATGTATGTGTGCCATGTGTGATTGCAGTGACGTCGCAGAGTTTGGGCTCATTATGATCTACTCGTATGCATGTGGGTGTATGTGTTTATGTGTCTTGTGCATGTGTGTATGTGTATATGCATGCATGTGGGCATATGGGCATGTGTGCATGTGTGTATGTGTGCATGCGTGTATGTGTATATGCGTGCATGTATGTGTATGTGTGCATCTCTGCATGTGTGTATGTGTATATGCATGCATTTCTGTATGTGTGTGTGCATGTGTTGATGTGTGCATGTGTCTGTGTGCATGTGTATATGTGTGCAGGTGCGTATGTGTTGATGTGTTTATGTATGTATGTAGGTGTATATATTTATGTGTCTGTGTGCATGTGTGTATGTGTATATGCATGTGGGCATGTGGTCATGTGTGTATGTTGATGTATGTGTGCAGTGTGAGATTGCAGTGACGTCACGGAGTTCGGGCTCATTATGATCTACTCTTATTTTGTCTTTATGACATCAGAATTAGCCCAAATTATAAATGTTCAAGATAAACACCAATATAGAATAAAAACCCAGCCACAAAAAAACTATCTAAAAGAACGCAAACTATCCCTCGCATACAAATACAATAAAATAAAATTATTAAGAACACAGAATCCAACTGGATTAAATATCCGTAATAACGTGAACATGGCTTAGTTATCTTCGATTGTGAAAGTTTGCTTAACGAATCACCAGACGGGATGGCCGAATGAGTTGAGCGCTTGTCTCCTGTTTTGGGAGATCAGGGGGATCCGAACCCATGGGATCGTTGTTTCAAACCCTGGTCGAGTCAAAGCAATGACTTAGACATTGATACTTGTCACTTCCTAGCCATGCGCTCGGCATTATTAGGATAGGGCAAGGACTGGTTGGCTCAGTGTCAGGATAATGTGATGGAGTGGGATATCAGGTCATAGTTCCTGTGGCCTGTTCTCCCAGTGGGTCAGCACTATAAACTCAACATGGGTGTGCACTGTCAGAAGATGGTACTTGTCCTGTTATGACCTTAGATGTTGCCAGGACGTAAAACAACAACAGACAGCTTAAAGGATTGTGTTTAATTTTAGTTGTGTGATGCCTTCGGTGAAAGCACACAGTTAGTAATAGTAGATCGCGCCTGTGGAGACGATTGGAGCTGGTTTGTTGAAAGGGGATGAAAAAAGCAACCCCCTAAACAAAAAGTATACAAAAAAACGGACATATCTGCACACTCGCGAAGGAAAGTAGGGCGGGCGGAACGCCGGAAAAAGGGCGGGAGATTGGAGCCACTTGTACCAGCAGAAAGGCGGGTTCAGTCAAACTAACAAATTGCTGCACAAAAACACAATAATTATATATTATATATTATATATTATATATATATATATCCACACACAGTAAAACCTCTCTGAATCGACCGATCTTGGGGCCGATTTTAAGTGGTCCATTTAAGGAGGTGGTCGGTTTAGGGAGTTAGAATGTGGTTACAATGGTATTGTTGGGACCCACATAAAGGGATCGATATAGGAGAGTGATCGATGTGTGGAGGTGCTCGGTTAGGGAGGTTTTACTGTATATATACATATATAATATGTGAATATATATATATATATATATATATATATATATATTCACACATTCCTTCAGTAGGACAGCTCGAAGACTAGTGATAATATAATAATAATGATAATAATAATTACAAGCCTGACAAAGGGGGACCACACCCTCTCACTCCACCGGGGAGTAATCTGAGCTGAAGTTGCTTAAATTCGCATGAACTTGGCTATACCTTTTTGTTGTTGTTGAGGCTGTATTTATTTTGTCCATAGCATCTAAGCCCGGGTATTCAGCCTTGTTTTCAGTGATGGCCAGCTGTAGTGTTGGAGTTACCTTATCATACAGTAGCTGCTGATAAGGCAATTGATTGCCTGCATTTCAGTTGCAGATAGATAGTTGGTTGTTTTGGTTAGTAGTCTATGTTAGTTTTTTTGGATTTCTTTGGCATGTATGTGTTTAATTTTTTCTACTCTTACTACTAGACTAGCCTACTCCTGCCCACATATCATAGGCCTGTACGTAGCTGTGTGGCGTGCATATCTGGCTACTTTTGGCATGGTTACCTTCCACTAGGGGTCCCGCTGGTGGGCCGTGACATATCACATGCCCCTTTGCGGTGCAGCATAGTGGGGGTTTCCTAGCCTTGTCCTGCACATATATTTTTTATGTTTCTAGGTCAGGAATTTGTCAGTCCTTTATCTTTATGTTACTATTTTCCTAAGGTTATATTATGGGTTAGTGATCTATGTTAGTGTTTTGGGTTTTTCTTGGGAAGAGTTTACCACTTTTTTTCTACTTAACTCTATATTAGCCTATTTTATTTACATGTTATAGGCTTGTACTAATAGCAGTTTATTTTCAAATATAACACGGAACATGGGAGTATCCATAGTCCGAGAAGCAACAATCATTCGAATTTGAAACTTAGCAGTTTATTAAATCGTGACTACAATATTCTCTTCTCCGTGGTAGTATTATTCTAGAAATTAAAATCGGTATTTAATTTTAAGTGTTTCCACCGGTGGATTGTTGGTAAACCGCCCCAATGGCATCTGGGACAGGTTTTTTCGACACCGGTACGGTCTGTCTCTTGTTGTTTTGCGTCCCACCAACATCTGAGGTCATATCAGAACGGATGTTTTGGTAGAGAGTGTACGTGTACATGAAAGTAATACTGTGAATACATTTACTGACTTTTGCGACTAATTCATATTTCAGGGCATAAAATGCAGTAAAACCTCTCCAAACCGACCGACCACGGGAACGACTCTAAATGGTCCATTTAGGGAGGTGGTCGGTTTAGGTAGGTTTAAAAAAAATCGTTACAATGGTATTGTATCGATAATCGAAGGGGAGTGGTCGATTCCGTTTGTTGGCTGGCTAAACACTGAACCAATCACGACCCCAGCAACCTTTGTACAACTGGTGTCCACTTCCAGCCAACCTACGGTTGGTTGTTTGTTGGAGTTTTACGTCCTGGCAACATCTAATGTCATAACAGGACGGGTACTGACTTGTGACAGTGCACACTCATGGTGATTTTATAGTGGTGACCCACTGGGAAATCAGGCAGCATCTAAGGTCATATCAGGACAGTCACTGACTTGTGACAGTGCGCACTCATGGCAACTTTATAGTGCTGTCCCACTGTGAAATCAGGCTACCGGCACCATGACCTGAAATCCCACCCAGTCACATTATCCTGACACTGAGCCAACCAGTCCTTGCCCTATCCTATTAATGCCGAGCGCCAGGCTAGGAAGCGACACGTATCAATTTTAAGTCATCGGTTTGACTCGATTGGGAACCGAACTCTTTGCACGCAAGGCTCACACTTCACGGATTAGGCCAGTTGGCTCAGTGCCAACTTTAGAGAAACTGCCAGCATCCTGCAACACCTAAGTGCTCCTAAACCACACACACACACACCCACACTCGGTAAACCAGAATAGAGTCTGAGCTGAACAAGTAATACCTGCCTTTTAAAGCGGCATAGTCCGATAAAAACATTAAACTTTCAAAACCAAAACGATTATCTAGATTTGATTCTCCAGATCTACGTTAGGTAGTGATACATTTATCGAACATGTCTTGCCACATATAAAAGAATACCAAGCCAATTTAATATAACATGTTGCCACAGAAGCCCATGGTGTCAGAGTTTTGGCACGCTTGCTAAAATTAATTTGGCATGTTTGCACTTCAAATATTTTCAAATATTTGAAAAGTTAACCATTTAAAATAAAAGTTACTTCAAACCAAACTAAGGTAGATTATAGCAATGAGACCTAATATATTTATCTCAGAAAATGACATAACCTCAAAAGCATCGGACTATGCAACATTAAGGAATCCATGTGATCGGTCGAGCTCTGGCAAGTGTGAACAATGTGTCAATGCATAGACTGATTTTTGGTTTATTTGACTGTCCTAGCTCCGAAGGCGGGACACCTGCCATATCAGGGCATTATTGTTTGTTTGTTGGAGTTTTATATCCTGGCAACATCTTAGGGACCAGCCGGGATGGCCGAATGAGTTAGCGCGGCTGTCTCCCGTGTTGGTAGACCATGGGATCGTGGGTTCGAACCCTGGTCGAGTCAAACCAATTACTTAAACATTGATACTCGTTGCTTCCTAGCAAGGCGCTCGGCATTATTTGGATAGGACAAGGACTGGTTGGCTCAGTGTCAGGATAATGTGACTGAGTGGGATATCAGGTCATTGTACTGGCAGCCTGGTCTCCCAGTGGGGCAGCACTATAAAGTCGCCATGAGTGCGCACTGTCACAAGTTGGTACCCGACCTGATATGACCTTAGATGTTGCTAGGACGTAAAACAACAACAACCAAATCTTAGGTCATATCAGGATGGGTACCGACTTGTGACAGTGCACACTCATGTCGACTTTGTAGTGCTGCCCCACTGGGAGATCAGGCCGCCAGCACCATAACCCGATATCCCTCTCAGTCACATTATCCTGATACTGAGCTAATCAGTCCTTGCACTATCGCAGTGATGCCGAGCACCAGGCTAGGCAATGACAAGAATCAATTTGTAAGTCATTGGTATGATTCGACCGGGATTCGAACTCCCGATCTTCCGCATGGGAAGCCTGCGCTTTACCAATTTGCCCACTGTGTCCCGTCAGGACAATATCAATCTAGATGCAGAGTAGTCTGTTGAAGACAGGTAATGATGTACATGTAACCAACATGTGACAATAAATTCTGAATCAACTAGTTTGGGTTGGATAGTAACTAAGTACATGGGTTTTGGGTGTTGTCAGGTTGGTTGTCTCTGCTGGAATGGCGGGCCGGACCCACAGGAGGCGCCATATTACAAATATACAACAGAAATCATTTTCTTGGTAAATACTGGACTTTCATTTTTCAATGCATTCTCAGCTTTAGAACATGATTGAATAGACAAGTAGGTATCGTCTAGTAACGCCGGCTCCCCATACGAGAGGTCATAAGTTCGAACGACAGACTAATTCAAACAAAACACGTGCACACTTGATGCTTGTCACTCAGTATAACTATACTAGGGAAGGGCTGGTTCGCTCATCCTCAGGATAATGTGACTGACTGGGATAGCGTGTCATGGTGTTACTGACACTCGATCCCCGTGGCATTATAAGGTCGCCATGAATGAGCATTCTCCCAAGTCCATACTCATGTATCTTTAGGATATGTTTAGATTTGAGCTTTTGGTGATTCACTCACCAGGTATTTGCATGGCAGAACATCCTTTAGGTGAATATATATATATATATATATATATATATATATATATTCACCTAAAGGAATATATATATATAATATATATATATGGTACACGTATATATATATAAAATAAATATAAAATATAATACAACACTACAGTGTACATACACTATAATACACACAGGCACAAAAATACATATCCTCATGACACCCCCCCCCCCCCCCCCCCCCCACACCATTAACGTCCTTTCATTCAATGTCCTTTCATTGAAACGTCGTTCATAACAAAGTGTTGCTTCAAAATGAATACATATATTCATATGCATATGTGTGTTGTTATATGTGTGTATATGTGTATATATGTGAGTCTGTGCGCATATATGTACATATGGTAGTATCTTATTTATCACAGTTATATTGCCGAAATGGCTTGTAGTAATGTAATTAGGAATATAAAGCACATACCGTGCCAGTCGAATATAAATAGCATGAATCAGGTTGATGTTGATTGGATGTTGGAGTTTTACGTCCTGGCAACATCTAAGGTTATATCAGGACGGGTACTGACTCATGACAATGTGCACTCATGGTGACTTTATAGTGCTGCCCCACACGGAGACCAGGCCACCAGCACCATTACCTGATATCCCACTCAGTCGCATTATCCTGATACTGAGCCAAGCAGTCCTTGCCCTATCCTAATAATGCTGAGTGCCTGGCTAGGAAGCGACAAGTATACATTTTTAGGTCATTGGTTTGACTCGACCAGAGTTTGAACCCGTGGGTTCGAATCCCATGATCTATCAAATCGGGAGATGGACGCTCAACTCATTCGGCCATCCCGTGTGGTCCTGAATCACGTTGTCACGTGACGTGCTTTGTGAGTGGTTCACTAATCACCTGCACCAGAGATAATATTCATCAGCAATTTTGGCGAGACTGATGAGCAACGTACTAAGTAAACACCACAGGTACTTTCGTTACTGCTGGGTTGTTACTGGAATATGGCTGACATGGCCAGGGTGGGGGAAATTGGTCTCCGGATAAAAAAAAAATAACTGCTTTCATCTGACGAGGAAATAACTGATACAGCGAGATGATCACGTGGGTCGGTTGTCATGGAGACCGGTCGGAGAAGCAGCATTTGCCTGTGTAAACAGACCGGGCCGTGTTATAATGGGCAGTATAGCATGGGTGGCGCCCCCATGGCCGGTGTTGCGGATTCCGAGGCACACCAGTTTGCCAGGGACACCTCCATTCAAATGCATTGTCAACGGCCGTGAGCAAATCTTCATACAGAAAAAGTCAAATATCTCTCAAATTAGACCACCTAGAAACAAATCGCTTGGTACACATATAAAAAACATGTTTACCAAAAAGACTATATTAAATTTATAAGGTTGGGGTTCTGGATTTCTATTAGTTTTGAATACAACTAACGTTTTGCACTGCGCGTACCGTCAAACTCAAGGCATTGTCAATGGTCGTGAGCAATGTTCATACAGAAAATCCAGAAAAAGTGAAATATCTCTAAAACCACACCACCTAGAAACAAATCGTTTGGTACACATATAGAAAACATCTTTACCAAAAACATTGTACATGTTACGCCGTAACATTAATAATTCATCACGGCAAGCGAGCTCTCTGCGTAACCATGTTAAGGTATCTACAGTAACTAACTTAGTTACCTACTGTAGCTGGTACCAGCAGGTTTTGGTCTGTAGCTCAAATTACTGCTAGCTGAGTAGTAACTAGGGTAACTTACATCTCATACATAGTAACATTACATTTGCTTAGCTACTGTTCTGTTGGTTCAAATCACTAACTGTTAAACTGGCATTCATGCAACTGTTCTAGCCGACCTAACACACTGTACTGGACATTTCTGAAACGGATTAGGGATGAGGAATGCTAAAAGTAAAAGAAGGGTTGGTTCATCCACGAGTGTTGTTGGAGTGGCTTCAACTAGTTCGGCGACATTGGACAGTCCTAAGCGACGTAGGATCGATGAAAGTTCGGAGGTTTTAGAGGTTTTGAAGAACATGTTCGATCTTCAGATGCAGCAGATGTCGGCGTTGTCGCAAAGACTGGACGTGCAGAATGCTGCCGTTCAGGATGTTCTGAAGGCGACAACTGTATGTTCTACAGTGGAGGATTCTTCAAGACAGTATGAGTCTGATAAGGCTCGGGTGTCTGAATTGCTGCAACATGATGCGCCATCTGTGGTGTCTGAAAGACAACAGCTTGTTGTGGATGACAAGGCGCCATCTGGTGGTACAACTGTGAATCACTGTGTCGATGACGGAGGATGTCGTCGTAGTTTGTTCCGTGATTCCACAGCAGTTGTTTCGTCGTCTCCTACTGATCCCCCATGGAGGGCTAGGAAATGTATCATATCTGAGGAAACTCGGCGCGGCGAGTTGGAGGAATTACTGCCAGGGGTTGGGGGTGGCTTGAGGACGTCCAGAGGTAAGAAAGTACTGTTGTTCCCGAATGAGTTTGTCATCCGTGGTGATAGGCGTGACAAGGTAGGCCTGGGTGACAGCACTTGGGATGAGTATATGTGTGCCCTATTCAGTATGTGTGACAGTAGATTTGTGCCAAGGGAATGGGGTCCGTTTATTAGAAAACACATGCAGCAGATTTGTGTGATGGCTGGTGACTGGGAGTGGTCCACATGCTTGACATGGTCTGAGCGGGTGTTTGCTATGCTGGATGATGGCAGGCTGCCTGATGGCTGGTTGGATAATCTTCTTATAAAGGATGTTCAGCGAGACGTGTGTCTGGTGGGCTCTCGTAAAATTAGACATGGGGTGACTGCCAGAGCTGAATATCGTGATGAGTTTAAGGCCCGTCCATATTATAATCGTGAGAGTGACGGGGTTCCCTGTAAAGACTGGAATGCGGGGAAGCAGTGTGGTTACTTTGGGTCACATGGTGAGCTGCCTGATAGGCAGGCGCATATTTGTGCATGGTGTGCGCACCAGTTTAGGAGACCAAATGCACACCGTGAAGTAGACTGTAATAATAAGAGGCGAGTTATGTTCAAGGGCGGTGAGGAGAAGCAAGTGGCTAGACCAGCGGATGGTCAGAAGGATTTTTGAATGTCGGTCTCCCGAAGGCCGTTACTCCTCATGTTATTCGACAGTCAAGTGATGTTGATATACCGCCAATTACACCTTCAATACCGAACATTACTCACACTCAACTGGTCTGCAGCACCGGCAATTTGATGTATGGTGAACATTCCAGGTTTAAAAATTTTGATGATGTATCTAATGTCGTGGCGTTAGTTGGTTTCCACTTGACACTTGTCAGTGAAGGCAGGCTCTGGCTTATTGATAAGTTGTCACATGGTTTGATCATGGATCTGTTAAATGATGATTGTACTTGTTTCTGGCATATTCCGTTACAGGGGAATGGGGTGACGTCTGATGAGCCTGTACTGGCGTTTTTATCGATTAAGAATTTTGAAATTTTTATTGGGACTAGTTTATTGGATTGTTCACCAAATGTCACGCTATTCTCGCGTTACAATGACGCTCGTTTAGCTCCTCACAACTTTATTCGTGATACAACATCAGACTTGACTAACCAGTTTCCTTCTCCACTTGAATGCAATATACAGGATGTGGTTGTGGAACATCGCGGGACAGTGGCTAACGACTTGCGTGTACCTGCTCACGTTGGGGGTGATGTTGCTATGGAGACCGAAGTAAGTGATGCGGTAAACAATTTTGACTGTACGGTCGGTGACCAGATCTCCCCGGTTGACTATAGGCAGACTTTATTGGACATTTGGCCAGTGCTGTCAGATGACAGCGAACTGTTAAATGTGACATACTTTGACATTTACAAAGAGGTATGGCAAACAGGCTTGCCCAATTATCTTCAAGCAAAGATTAGTGTGCCATCCGGTTTGAACATTCAAAACTGGAGGCTATTGCTGAAAGACTACTGGGACCGTGACTTGGTTGATTTGCTCGAGTATGGTTGGCC
Source organism: Branchipolynoe longqiensis (assembly GCA_030323885.1). Taxonomy (NCBI): domain Eukaryota; kingdom Metazoa; phylum Annelida; class Polychaeta; order Phyllodocida; family Polynoidae; genus Branchipolynoe; species Branchipolynoe longqiensis. Next base: position 81,081,276 of record CM059193.1, on the reverse strand, counting down.
AGCTGACTTTGTGGGTTTAGTTCCGCCGACTCCAACGTTTAAGAATGATAATATCAGCCCTGAACATTTCAAATGGGTGGACAATTACGTTAAAGTGGAATGTGGTCATGGGGCGTTAATAGGTCCGTTTTTAGTTCCCCCTTTTTCCCCGTGGTGCCAGGTGAGCCCAATAATGACACGACCTAAGAAGGGGACCGAGGAGCGCCGTATTATAGTTGACCTGAGTTACCCGAGGCGGCAGAGTGTGAAAGCTGGCATTATGCGGGGTTGCTATCAAGGAAAGCCATTTCACTACATGTTACCTTCCGTCAATGATTTGTCCAAGACCCTGCTGGCATTGGGTAGTGAGAGTTTTTTGTGGACCGCTGATCTGGCTCGGGCTTACCGACAGCTTCGCGCTTGTCCGCTTTCCGTCCCGTTATATGGAATTACAGTGAATTCCGAGCTCTATTTTGACATATCCCTGCCTTTTGGATGCCGGACGTCTTCGCTTGCTTGTGCTCGCACGACTCAGGCAGTGGTCAATATTTTGAGAGATAAGGGGCATGCAGCTTGGTGTTATCTCGATGATTTTGTTGGGATCGCCAGAACTGAGGACGAGGCTCTTGAGGGTTATTTTGGGTTGCTCAGGCTGTGCAAGTTACTGGGATTGGCTTTGTCATTGAAGAAATGTTTTTCTCCGAGGAAAGAACTTATTTGGCTTGGTTATCACATCTCTGCTACGACAATGACGATCAGTATCCCGGATGAGAAATTGTCAGCCATTCTGGATGAATGTGAGAGTTGGAGACTGGGCTTGTTAGTCTCTCGGAAGGACCTGCAGAGACTTGTTGGCCGGTTGCAGTGTGTTGCTCGTTGTGTGCTCCCAGCGAGAACATTTATGAATCGCATATTGGATGCGTTGCGCGGTGCCCCGTTTAGAGGGAAAATTCCAGTCGATACGGACTTGTTGCGTGACATCAGCTGGTTTGTACATTATGCTAAACGTTCAAATGGCAGGGTACTGGTCAGGCCTGTCCTCAGAAAGTATGGCCGATAGAGTGTGATTCGTGCTTATTAGGGGGCGGGGCATTTTTGAGAACTCATTTCTATGCTGAGTCGTATTCTCCTGAGTATATGAATAATGACTTTCACATTTCCCAGTTAGAGGCTATTAATGTGGTGCAAGCTGTGAAAGCCTTGACGCCTCCACAGCTACACGACTATACTGTTGAGGTAATTACGGATAATATGGCGACACAGATAGTATTGTCGACTGGTGTGGGAAGAGATGGGGTGCTATGCGCATGTGCAAGGGAACTGTGGCTTTTTGCTGCCTTGAATAATTGTACTCTGTCCATATTACACAAGCCGGGTCGCTCCCTGATACTGGCAGACGCACTCAGTAGACAGTCCTTCAACTTGTCTTCTTTTGACACGGCTGCGGGGATGTGCAACACGTTGGGTCTCACCCGCATACGGGTAACATTTACTGCAGACATTATATCGGGTGTTATTTAATCTGTGAATTCAGATATACTGCCTCCTCATTCACAGATATATCCGTGGAACATCACACAAGAATAATGGGCCTGATCAAAGCTGGACTGGCGAAAGGGTCATGGATTAATAAATTAAACCAAGTGCATCGTTATATTAAATATGCCACTGAATTAACATTTGATCCTCTACACCCTACACAGTACCAAGTTCTGGGGTATATTGCTAACCTTGATCAGGATCTAAAGTCACCGGGTGCGGTACGTAACTACGTCAGTGGAGCCCGGACGTGGTTACGCCTGATGGGAGGATGCGTTGCCGGGTTTGATTCCTATCCAGCCGCCCTGATGCTCCGAGGGGTGGACAAGTCGTCAGATCACGTGGTTAATCATGCCCCACCTCTCAGCGTACGTGATGTTCGGGGCATAGTGAGGTTTTTCCAGTCATATGGAAGAACCGCGTATGTCCTGACTGCGGCAACGCTGTTAGGTTATTTCTCTTTCCTCAGACAATGCAACTTAGTACAAACAAGTGGTGGTGATGACTCGAGTCATTGGCTGCGTTGGTCGGATGTAACCTGGCATCGAGATTATATCAGCTTGTGGGTGCGCTCAACCAAGACTACGATGAAGAAGTCTGATGAGTTTGCAGTGTGTATCCCCGAGATACATGGCTCTCCCTTCTGTCCAGTCTGTGCGTGGAGTGCTTACACAAGTAGCCTCAAGTTCTCACCTCATCCTCAAGATCCGGCATTCATGCTTTCAAATGGCAAAGCCCTATCATCTACGACTTTACTTGCTGCAATCAAGGTAGCCTTGACTTCTCTGAATCATCCCTGTCCTAGCCTGATAACTTTGCACAGTCTGCGAAGAGGAGCGGCCCAAATGTGTGCCCAGGCAGGCTTGCCTGAAGAAAAGGTGGCAGAGGCTGGCGGCTGGCGATCGTCTGCTCTGTATGCATATGTACCCAGGAAAATGTTTAAAGAGGCTACTCTGACACCCTCAAACCTATTTGGCCGAGTGTCCGAGTAGCCTATTTCTGAGTCACTATGCTCTGTGAGAATGTTTAAATAGTTATCGGTGTATGTCTTTCTTCCACAATGGCATAGGCAATATTAACACAGTCTCTAGTAATTTAGTCATGAGAAAGTTATCTATTCAATCAATCAATAGGATACAGCTATAATAGGCCTTGGACCTGTTAGCCGCTCTTAATTAATTGAAATGGAGACAGTTCTTCAGATGTGGTCAATCGTAGCAACTGTCACTGGCTCCAAGATATATGTAATGCTTGACCAGTATGCATCCAGTCGGGACTTGAAGCAGTTCACCGACTCCGCTGCTATGACACTCTCCGGCAGGTCATTCCACAGGTCAACCACCCTAAAGCCGAAAAAGTTGTGTCGCAGGTCCAGTCTGCAGTACCGCTTCCTCAGCTTCAGGGAGTGCCCTCTGGTCCTGGTGTTGGAGTCACTTATTGTCAATTTATCAATTCTTTGGAAATGTTCAAATTATATTACTATCTCGAGTTGTATCGAGCATAACTTAGGTTAGGGACACAAGCCACTGTAATGTAGGCATGACTTAACTTAAACTAGTTCTCGAGATAACGGCAATTATTCTTAATTACGAGCTCGACGTAGCTACTAAACTTGGATTGTTTGTGACAGGTTGGTTATTCAGGTAGTAGTCTTTATTATTCATCGTCCATGTATTGTTGCTTATTGAAATTGCTCTTGACATAGCTGCATGTATCTATCTTGAATATATTAAATGTTGGTCCACTGTTCTTGCTTGTTGTGTTTTGAATTATATTAAATTTATAAGGTTAGTGACGATGCTGTTCGATTTTGATGCATGCGGAGAAGCGATGTGTCCCTGGCAAACTGGTGTGCCTCGGAAACTGCAACACCAGCATGTAGCTCAATGTGTGCACAGGCTGGTTGGTCGCACTGTTCATGATGTCAGAGAGTGTGACGTGAACTCCGAAAAGAACAATGTGACAAACCCCCACAGAACCTTTAACAAAATCAAGAATATCATTTACACTATATTATATATATATGTATATATTACATGCACATGCTATTAAGCTATATATATGCATATATGTATTGCATATACACCACATATATGCTGTATAAGAATTATGCAAGTATAATAGCCTGGAATCTTCCACTGCCTCCTCAGCACTCTCCTCAGTCATCGGGTGCTGGGACCTGGACTAGTCATCTACACCTCCAACCTACTCAACCTCCCAAAAATATGCACTTACATGCTCATATATAGAAATATATACCCATCATGATATACAGTAACATCTCTATATCGACCCCCCACAGATGGACCACTCCCATATATCGATCGCTTTATTTGGATCCCAACAATACCATTATAAGGATATTCTAACTCTCTAAGCCGACCACCTCCGTAAATGGACCACTTAAAGTCGGTCCCATGGTCGATCGATTTAGAGAGGTTTTACTGTATACATATCTATACTGATGCATATTTATACATCCGTGGTTATATATATATATTGTTGTTGTTTGTTTCCGTTTTATACCTGGGCAACATTTAAGGTCATATCAGGATGGACACCGACTTGTGACAGTGTGCACTCATGACGACTTTAGTTCATGAGTTTATAGTGCTGCCCCACTCGGAGGCCAGGCAGCCAGCACCATAGCCCAATCTCCCACTCAGTCACATTAACCTGATACTGACCCAACCAGTCAATTCCCTGCCCTAGTAATGCGGAGCACCAGGCTAGGTCGCAACACGTATCAATTTTGTAAGTCATTGGTCTAACTTGGCTAGAACTCGAACCCCAACCTTCTGGACGGGAAGCCGACGCTCTTACAAATTCGGCCACCATATATTTGAAAGTGAGCAGAGTGATGGTTGGCTCATGGCGTAGAGGAGGTGGGGAGGAGTGAATGTCTGCTCCGCAGTGAATAACATGGAAGTTGAGGTGGCTTGACAGAAACATTAAGGGGCTGCCGTTATTTATAGTATATATGTATACGCTACTGAACAAATTGTGCATGTTGGTCATAACATGGCTAATTCATGCCGGAGACAGGACCTGCCGACAAACCCCACACGATACACTATGGCGCCCCGCCCACTACAACGTTAAGCGATCCTCCTCGGGCTGGTGGCACCACCTTCCGATTAATGGCGAATTACAAGTACACAAAATCCCTCCAGGCAGCGAAACTGAGCCCACCCACCCCACTGCAGCTGTGTCCATGAGAAGCAGGAGATGGAGAGCTGGAGCGGGGCTGCATCTGGCTCTGCATCTGCATCTCCACCTCCATCTCCATCTCTTCCGGCTGGCTAGATGCAGAGTGGTGTGCTGGAGAGTGGTGTGCTGGAGAGTGGTGTACTGGAGAGTGGTGTACTGCAGAGTGGTGTGCTGGTGAGTGGTGTTCTGGAGAGTGGTGTGGTATGGAGGCAGGTGATGACACCGGCGATGGTGATGATGGTGATGGTGAAGCTGGCAGAATATGCTTCTTCCTGCCTCTCCCACGGCCTAGTCCTTCTCTAGTAGTCAGAGCAGCCTTGCAGGCAGCTGTAGTAGTGGTGTTCCTCTTAGCAGGCATGGTGGTAGTGTGTGGAGGAACGACCAGGGTATTTATACTCTGGTGGCGACCGATCACGTGATTGGGGCATGGCCTAACAGTGATTGCATTCGTCTTCATACGCTTAGCACACATAAGTTTTGAATACGTTTTGCACATGCTACTCATACGCCGCTACGCTAGGCATATGGTGGCCATATGTTGGCATAGGTTACTCATACACTAGACCTGTCACCTCCAACCATCAAAAAACATCCCAGTACACCAATTATACGTTGTCATACGCTTTGCATACATCGCTATACACCAGGGATACGGTAGCCATACTGCAACCATATGCTGCACATGTGCTTCATACGTTGCCTGGACCACCCACAGCACAAAAAGTTTGCCGTATCCCGACCTATTTTGATTTTCAAATTATTTCAACACGTTACGCACATGCCGCCGCCATACATCGTAGTGTGACAGGGCCTTCAGTAACATGCAGTAAACAACATATGCAACCTAGTGTTACTACTATGGTACGCTTGTTGCTTACGACCAGACGGGATGACCGAATGAGCAGTTATGAGTTAAGCATCCATCTCCTGTTTTGAGAGATCGGGGATTCGAACCCCTGTGTTTGTGGGTTCGAACCCTGGTCGAGTCAAAGCAATAAGTTAAAAAGTTATACTTGTCACTTTCTAGCTAGGCGATCGGCTTTATTTGGATAGGGCAAGGACTGGTTGGCTCAGTGTCAGAATAATGTGACTGAGTGGGATATCGGGTCATGGTGCTGGTGGCCTGATTACCCAGTGGGGCAGCACTATAAAGTCACCATGAGTGTGCACTGTCCTTAGATGTTGCTAGGACGTAAAACAACAACAAACAAAGCTTGTTGCTTACTGTCATACACATATACAAATTGTTGTAAATGTTCATCGCTGAAAAACCAGTATTTCTGCACTGAGAAAAGCCTGTCCCGTCGAAGAAAACTATATTACCAAATAAGAAACCAGGAACCCAGCCTTACCAGACGGAATAGCTGAATGAGTTGAGAGTCCGTCTCCCTTTTTGGTAGATCGTGGGATTCGAACCCTGGTCGAGTCAAACCTATAACTTAAAAATTGCTGACAGTCACTTCCTAGCCAGGTGCTTGGCATTATTAAGATAGAGCAAGGATTGGTTGGCTCAGTGTCAGGATAATGTGACTGTGGGATAGCAGGTCATCATGGCCTGATCTCCCAATGGGGTATCACTATAAAGTCACCATGAGTGTGCACTGTCAGAAGCCGGAACCCGTCCCAATATGACCCTAGATGTTGCCAGGACATAAAACTCCAAATAAGAAACCAGGAACCCGGCCACCAGGCAAGATCACAATGTATTGTCATCTAATCCACTTGCTCTACTTATAACTCTTTCCTGTTTTTTTGTTTTTTTTACCAGTGTCAGTTTTCATTTGTATTATTTATTCCCCCTAAGAAGATTCTATATACTATACGTCAATGAGTGGACAAGACTGACATTTGCTAACTCTGAGAGGGTTGTAAAGAAGAGGGGGACCCCTGGAGAGAGCTGGATAAAAAGGCATCACTGGTGCCCCAAAGATCCTTACGGGTCATGGGAAAGTGAGACGAAGTGAACTTGTT